>LPNX010647930.1:19190-285934 GCA_001517045.1 Pseudotsuga menziesii | reverse complement strand
TCTTGTCTCTTGTGATGTGTTTATGTGATTGCTGTGCTTGTTATTCTCTCAGTGAAAAGATCTTAACATAATGCTAGCTTAAATGTTGAAAAACTAACATCAACTTAGCTCCTGCTACTACACTATTACCAAAGTTTAAAGATTACTTGCCTAAGTTCTCAACCAATGGAACATATACAGTTGATAGTGATACAATGACGATGATGATGATATCAACAATGATAGTGATGATGACAAGGATAATAAAAATTAATGCTTATTAGGACCCATCAAACTAGTTAGGCAAGGGAAAACTTCCTTTAAAAAATTCTTGTAAGGTAGTAGGATGCCTTGTTCATCATCACAATGTTGATGACATGAATGAATATCGTTATGATATATGGCGATGACAATGATGATAATGATGTTGATGTACTGTGTGATATTGACATTGATCACACCGATGATTTTGATGCCATTTTGAATGTTGATGATGCATGTGATAGAAATTATGATATTGATTGTTCCTAATGGAACCTAAATGACCGTAACGGCATCATAGTGACCCTAATGTCACCTAAATGACTATAATGGAATTCAAGTGTCCCTAAAAACATTTGAGTGTCACTAATGGAATCTCAATGACCCTAATAGTATAACGATGATGCATTATGACAACGTTGATGGCATTGATGATTATTTGATAATTATCAGATGATATCAATCACAATAGATTCCTACATTCTTACTTAGACCCCAAATATGTTTTATGAAAGTATATAATTAGTTAGGTGTTTTTTTTTCGTTATCATTTTCACAATGATGATCATGATGATGACGATCTTGAGATTGATTGTGATGATCATGATATATTATGATGACTACAGTGATATTAATGTCAATGTCTACAACGATGATGATGATTATAATGATGGTGACGACGACGACGATGATGATGATGTAATTGATGATGATGATGATGATAATGTATTATATGATGTTGTTTTTTATGATGATGATGATGACAATGTTAATTTCCATGATAAAGATGCATGTGATATCACTTTTGGATCCTAATTGATCCTAATTCCACCTAAATGACTGTAATGGCATCTGAGTGACCCTAACATCACCTAAATGACTCTAATGGAATTCAAGCATCCTTAACAACATGACATGAATACTAATAGCCATGAGTGATGATGAACCCTAATGGAATATTGTCACGTCCCCACCCCTCATACTGATGATGGATAGGATGCGACTACGACATTGCTGTTGTCAAACGGGAAAGATAGCCCCATGAACATAAACATAAACATGCATTGAATTAAAAACATATATAGGAATATAAAACAGAATCAATAACATCCATTCAAGCATTCAAACATTCAACATGCTCATATTAATTCATAAAAAAAATAGTTTGTAGAGATTAAGCACAAGAATACTTATCTTGAAAGAAGTTGGCATGCAACTAGCTACGTCGCTGCAACGTTCCACCCAACCATAGGCCAGTGTGCTCATTAATCTCTCAGTGTCACTTTACCCTGAGCTGGGAATGATTCCATAAGGCACTAGGGAAATAACAGGCTCACACATAGCCAAAACCAAACATCCACAGTCAAGCCAACACCCCGTTAGGTTTCACATACTATCCATCCAAGCCAATAAGAAATTGGGTTTTTCAGGATGCTAAGGAAAATAACCAATGACACATAAGTCCCTTGGACTTACTCATCCAAGCCCCACTTTGCATCAAACACACAGTCAACCAATTAATCAAACACAACCATACACAATTGTTGGATATGAACACAATGTTCTTGGGAACCAAAACAAAAAACAACAATTGGGGAAACAACCCTACATGAGAAAATATGATTTCAAGAACGTTCTTCAGCTTCACAGAGTTAAAAATGGCCTGACCAAACCCTCATATCGTATATATGAACTTAGTAAATTGTCTATGGCACCATGGGAGAAAAAACAACCTCCCCAAACCCACATATCATGAAATTGTGGTTCCCTAACCACTGAGCAACACATCAATGACTTCCTGGGTATGGAACAATGAGGAAGCAACATAAATTGTGAGGTAAAAACATACAGAAAGATCTAGCTGCATGATGGAGACAAAGACGGCCCCAACAACACCAAAAAACATGAATCCATGTTGCCAATGCACTCAGCAATATAAAAACAACTTCCCAGCCATGGGGAATAATGGAGAAACTACAGAAAATGTGAGGGAAGCTCCCAGCTTGCTCATAGGGAAAAAACAACCTCCTCAGACCCCAAAATCATGGCCCCTTTCTTCCCATTTACCCAGCAACACCCAAAACAAATTCTAGGTATGGATAAGTGAAGAAAACTGTAGCCAAACTGTGGAGGAGAGATATTAGTCTCTTCCTGCTGTGTGAGGGAGCCAAAACTCCATGAGGATGGGTGAGAAATGAAATTCATGGGTGCATAATCACTTGGGCATGCATTCCCAAGATTTTTCTTGCCCCATAAGTCAAAACACACACTTTTAAAAAATGGGTGACTTTCCCAAATTCGAATTTGACCTCCATACCTTTCCCATCCCAAGGAAATAACTTTCTCCACCAACTTAGAAATGACTGGGCACAAAAGACAAAAAGGGGTAGTTGACAACTCTATGGGTTTTTCCTTAGACATTTGGCTTTTACCCATTGGATCAGGGGTTTGAATTTTTCCCCTCCCTATTCCTTATGAAATCATGCCCCCATCTCTTTAACGTTGCAACGCATAGATTTTTTATTAATTTGCATTTTACATGATGTCTCAAACATGTTGTGCTTGGATAACACATAAACCATCGACATCGATTTTAATCGCCGAAACATAAAACACTAAATCCATGGTGGGGCCTTTTCCTTGAGCTCCACACCACGATTTAATACAATATTTACATCAAATGCAATTCAATACGATGGGGTCAAAACCGGGGTGTTACAAATATGAGTGACCCTAACGATGATTATGATGATGTTCTTGATTATGTACTTGATCTTAATGATGATGATGATGACGATGATGTATATATGATGTTGGAAATGTCAATGTCCATTATGATGATTAATGTGATAGAAATTTTAGATCATGATTGATCCTAAATCCACCTCAATGACCATAATGGTGTCTGCGTGACCCTAATGTCATGTAAATGACTCTAATGGAATTTGAGTTTAGCTAACAACATTTTAGTGACCCTAATGGCATCTCAGGGACCTAACAACATTACCATGATTAATTATGACAATGTTGATGTAATTGATGATGATTCGATAATTATAAGATGATATTATTAAGTTTTTAATGGTTATATCAAATATTATAACATTTAGCATCATAACAACATAACCATAAGTAAAAGGATCACTGAAAAATAGAAAAGCACAGCCACACAAAAGAACACAAAGATTCATCCTGGGAAACCCTCATGGGGAAGAAAACCCATAAAAACTTTCTCTGTATAAGATGTATCAAAAGTACAAGACAAGACCCTAGACAGGTGTGCCTCCTTCGAGCATATAACTCTCTCTCTCTCTCTCTCTCTCTCCTATGTGCTATACACAAGTGAGTGTTTGTTCAAATGAGGAACACAACTCCTCTATTTATACTCTTTTGTCACTTTAATTTTAACCTAACAAGTCATCCTCACTTAATTGACTGGTCCAAATTCAATTAGAAAGAATCAATACAATATTATATTATATTCATCTGGGTACTATTGACCCGACTTACAATGGAGGCTTTACCTCATGACTCTATGATGACCAATTACAATAGTAACACCCCGACGGAGGAATAATAACATCTCCCTTGGGTTACATCAATAAAATACATTTAGAATATCCTTTGAAGTTACAATATTCAACACTCACCCTTAACAAGAAGGTTATTCTACCGATAACATCACCATAGACTATAGGAGTAACGAGAGATAGAGCATATGCAACATCATCAAGGTGATACATCTATACATCATAGGAAGTTTTCAACAATCATCAGTAATTGGAACAATTACTCTTCAATGTCTTAAGTACTGGAAAATCATCTTCTACAACACTAAATCTTTATCTTTTGTAGCATACGATCACTTTAGACTTTGCGGTGACGCTTTGATCTTCTTGATCCTTTGTAGTAGCACTTCGATCTTCTTTATACTTTGCAGTAGAACTTCAATCTTCTTGATCCTTTGCAACATCACTTCGATATCCTCGATCCTTTGTAGTAGCACTTTAATATTCTCGATCCTTTGCATCATCACTTCGATCTTCTTGATTTTGTGTAGCAACACTTTGATCTTCTCAATCCTTTGCAGCAACACTTCGATCTTCTTGATCCTTTGCAACTGTGCTTCAATTTACTTTATCCTTTGTCTCCTCGCTACCTGCAGTACACATGATCTCTTTGCGAGATGATCAATCCCTATCAATTTAGGACATAGGTACAAGGATGATGCAATCCTCCATCAACCTGATCCATAGTGTCGACCAGCTAAATCACCTACAACTGAAAGTAGATCTTGGCCACACCTAGATGTAGGCCCTGTCATTTGTAAGGACTCATCGTAAAAAATCCATACCACTTAGGTTAGGACCACTTCTGACTGAGTGTTATACTACAATATCTACACATACATGCAGGCATAATCTTCCATGCAAGAGTATCGTCATTAGAGCAGATATCGACCTCATACAAAATGTCAACCCTCATTGTAGAACATCCTTACCACTGAGGTTAGGACCACTCCCAAGTGATTGCTATACTACAACGTCCGTGAGGACTCATCATAGAGAATCCATACCACTAAGGTTAGGATTACTCCCAAGCGAGTGTTATTCAATGGCATATACATATAAATGTAGGTATACTCTCCATACAAGAGTAATGTTTGCAAAGAAGATCTCGACCACATGAAAATTTCAACCCTGTTGTCCGTGAGGACTCATTGTAGAGTATCCTTACCACTAACGTTAGGACCACTCCTGAGCAAGTGTTAATCTATGCTATCCACAAATGAATGTGGTTACTATCCATGTGAGAGTAAAATCTGAGTGTTATACCTTCCATCCTCAAGAGAGGATACTTCATCCACAATTGAATGTCATACCTTGTCAACATCTTCAGGCGCACTTGGCCTCTTTCATGTTGGAGCATCAATATCATCCCATCATTGATTTTAGTCTTATCATCACTCCCCATTTTCTGGGAGGATCTATATCATTAGCCTACTCCGGGCCTTTGTTCGAGGAGGGTTCATATCTTCAACTTGTTATTCCTTTTCGAGGATAGTCCATATCTTTGACTTGTTCCTCCTTTTCGAAGAGAGACTATATCTTGGACCTGTTTCTCCTTTCTGAGAAGGGTCCATATATTCGACTTGTTTCTCCTTTCTAAGAAGGGTCCATATCTTCGACCTGTTTCTCCTTTCTGAGAAGGGTCCATATCTTCGACATGTTTCTCCTTTTCGAGAAGGGTCCATATCTTCCACTTTTTTCTCCTTTTTGAGAAGGGTCCATGTCTTCATCGTTCCTCCTTGTGAGGAAATTATGTCTCATTATAATTGTTACTCCTTATGAGGAAAGTATTTTTGAACTACACCAAGCTTGTCACGGAATCTTGGTCAATATATCAACAACTTTCTCATTGATACTTACATACTAGAGTTTTATATCTCCCTTTAGTACCATATCCCTTATAGAACAAACGATTCTCTATCATCTTTATTTAACTTTGGTTGTCACAAAGAATCACTATGGTATCCAACTCCATGTCAAATAGTCCTGACATCGGTTTCTAAAGCCATATCACTTCACAACTAGCGGAGCAAGCTACTATGTATTGGATTGTTTATTACTAAACCATGAGGTCGTGGCATATACCAGAAAATAACATCTGCCTGAGGTGCTCTTTCTATCTGTGGCACTTCCTCCCCAATGCGAATCAGTATATCCATATAATATGTAGTAATTGTCTCCACCATAGTAAAGTCCCAAGTATATCATACCTTTTAGGTAACTCATCACATGCTTTTCAACTATCAAGTGAACTCGTCTAGGTTTAACTAGATATTGACTCAAGATGTTCACAACAAAGCATATATCTGTCCTTGTGTCCGTCAGATACATTAATGACCTAATCATTTGTCTCTACTGAGTCATATCCACTATATTTGATGTCTCATCAGACAACAACTACAGGTTGGTGTCCATAGGTGTGGCCATGGATTTACAATCCAACATATCAAATATTTTCAATATTTCTACTGCATACTTTCCTTGATTCAAAAAGATTCCTTCTAGGATCTGCCACACTTCTAGCCCTAGGAAATAATGCATCAATCCAAGATCTTTCATCTTGAATTCTACAACTAGCTTCTTCTTTCTTTCTATGATATATTTCTCATTTCTTGTCAAAAATATATCATCCACATACATCAATAGTATGATAGGTTCATCATCCATAATGTTAAGGTAAAGGTCGGGATCAACTTTACTCTTGGTAAAGTCCAAGATTTCCAATAAGCTATCTATTCTTCCATACCAAGCTCTAGGATCTTACTTCAGTCCATACAAATCCTTTTTCAATTGACATGCATGATTCACCCTGTCTTCGACTTCAAATCCATGTGGTTGTTCGATGTAAACCTCTTCCTCAATCACATCATTAAGGAAGGTTGTATTTACATCCATCTGGTGTATATCCCACTTCATCATGGAAACAAGTGCCATGATGGTTCTAATGGAAGTGTACCTTGTTACTGGTGCAAATGTATCTTAATAATGAATCCCCTCTTTCTAAGAGAATCCTCTAACCACAAATCTATCCTTGTACTTTCATCAACAACATGTTTTATCTTGTAGATCCACTTGGAAGATACCACACTCTTGCTTTCCGGTTTGGGTACTATATCCCAAACATGACTGGTATTCTTCCATCATTGCTTCTACCATGAGTTCATCTTGTTAGGTCAATGACATATCCTAGTCTTTCTCATTCAACCTTGAAGGTTGGAACCCACTTTACTCTTGGTAAATCCTTAGTCCATCAGGATGTTGTCCATCCTGTTATACCATGTCAAACTCGGAGATATTCTGCAGTCACTCCCCCTGAGGCAAAGCATCATCCTCCCACTCATTATATATTGGAGTGACAGGTAGCATCCTCTGCTACTAATATTCTATGTATCTATATCAGTTTACTAGATACCAAGATCATTTATCTTAAACTTTGTCGAAAAGTTCCTCTTGCACCCAACTGTGAGCTTGTTTTATTCTATAGGTTTCCATCTTTAACCTTTTAGTGAAGTTTAAGATATTCATCACTCTAGGTGATATTCAAGATCCTTATGTAATTGGATGTGCTTATCTATGGGTTCCTTCTGATCTCATACAAAGCCTATTCTACACATGTTGTTCTTTGCTTGATATATACTTCTACTTCACTGGAGAAGTGTGTCTAGTCAATAGAGTATGCCATGCCATAGTATATTCTTTCTAGGAAAAACCACGAACCTTCCTTTGTTCTTGTATATCCATATGGAATAAACTACGAAATTCCCTTCAGGTCTCAAAACAATATCCTAGACATCATTCCCCATTATCAACGGTTACTCTATGATCGTAGCTTCTTACATAGCTGGGAGGGTCTGTATCAATGATGTCACTCAACTATGCCACATAACTAGAGTGTATCTGAGGCCTTTTAATTTGGTTTGGAATTCTCACCATACTTTTATTCATCTTGAATTGTCTCTCATTCCCAAGATGGTCTTCATCTCTTGAGGTGGATCTACAACTCTCTTATATTCTTATGAAGCTCTTTCTTCTATCACAGTGTCTCTGACCCTGGGAGATTCGGGCTCATGTTTATTGGATTGAATATTAAATTTTCATCACTTTTTCTTTGGAACAATTCTTATCCTTCTTTTCTTATAGGCGGTTGTACACGACCTTTCCCATAACATGCATAGTAGTAGTATAATGCCATTAATGCAAACATTCTATCATGCATAATACACAACATATACATGAAATACAATTCAAATACTTATATTTGTTTGTTTGGTATATTCCTTCTTGTTCTTTTTCATCATCTCCTTTTGGATCTATAGCTTCTTCCTTGACCAATGAGATTGGTTCAATCCGATGCTTGCTTGAAAGCTTTTCTGGAAGACTGCTTCTGGTGGACCTAGGGTTTGACAGAGAAACCCTATTTTTTCAAATTAGGTATATTTAAGATCTGATTGGATAGAAATATGCACCTCCTCAAGGAGAGATGAGAATCATACTCATTTTCCCAAAACTGTGATCAGAACTGCAAAATATCTGATGCCCTAGTTCTCTTCAATTTCTTCTACATAATTGTCTGATCTTGTTTTCACTATATCTTTGCAATTATCGCTCCTATGAGTTTGAAACTTCATACTGAGGTATCCTAGTATGTATTCATTCCATCCCCATAGGTTATATTATAATTTGTTTCTCCAATTGGGACTTTTGCAAATTTTATCAAGGTGACTTATTTCAATACTATTCATCATAGCTAACTTGTACGGACTTCCATGTTTCATTGTTTAACCTTATGCGTCTAAAACTTTTAGAACAGAAACTAAATTTCGTTCACTGTCTGTAAAATCTTGTTAAATTTCATTTGGACCTTCGTAGCCCGAGATATAGCAATTCTCCTTGGGTCAGTTGTTTAAGGTTGAATCCTGGGACAGGCTGGAACCCTAAGTTGGAGGAATCATATCTCCTAGATTATATCGAATATAAGGCTAAATTTTTTACACAGGGTACATCAGGATCTCATATTGATCCTGTAAATGTTTAGGCTCCTGAGACTTATCCAATATTGAGATATAGATAAAGTACCAACATGACTAGTTTTAGTATTCTATTGTTTTCAAGCATGCAACCCTAATCTTCAATAGTTGTAGCTATAGTAGTGTTTCCGCTGCACAAAGACTTATTTCAGGGTATCTATGATACCATGTTAATTTTTTAATGGTTATATCATATCTATAACACTTAGAATCATAAA
Source organism: Pseudotsuga menziesii (assembly GCA_001517045.1). Classification (NCBI taxonomy): domain Eukaryota; kingdom Viridiplantae; phylum Streptophyta; class Pinopsida; order Pinales; family Pinaceae; genus Pseudotsuga; species Pseudotsuga menziesii. The sequence continues at coordinate 276,880 of LPNX010647930.1, read as the reverse complement.
AACACAACCATATGCAAAAGGAACACTAAAAGATAGACAAGCACAACCACACAAAATAACACAAATATTTATCCTGGGAAACCCTCATGGGGAGGAAAACCCAACAAAACTTCCTCTGTATAATATATATCAAAAGTACAATACAAGACCCCAGACAGGTGTGCATCCTTCCAGCAGATATCTCTCTCTCTCTCCTATGCTCTATACACAAGTGAGTGTGTGTTCAAATGAGGAACACAACCCCTCTATTTATACTCTTTTGTCACTTGACTTTTAACCTAACAAGTCGTCCCCACTTAACTGAATGGGTCAAATTCACTTAGGAAGACTCAATATAATATTATATTATATTCATTGGGGTACTATTGACACAACTTACAATGGAGGATTTACCTCATGACTCTATGATGACCAATTACCATAGTAACACCCCCACGGAGGAATAATAACATCTCCCTTGGGTTACATCAGTAAATTACATTTAGAATATCCTTTGAAGTTACAATATTCAACAGATATCAGTCATAATTGATGCCTACATTGCCACTCAAATCCCAATTCTCTCAAACCAAAATAATGTAATTAATTAGGTGGTTTGACTCATTTATCACTATCATAATGATGTTCATGATGATGATAATCTTAACATTGACTGTGATGATCATGACATATGATGGTGACAATGATGATGACTATGGTGATATTAATTTCGATGTCTAAGATGATGATTATCATTATAACGGTGATGATTACAATGATGATGTTGATGATGTACTTGATGATGATGTTGTTGTTGTTGTTGATGATGATGATGTTGCACCTAATGTTGGAGTATCGGTAAAACCACACAGTATAACCGTTGCACCTATGGGAACAATATGTATATCTATATATAATGAATTATTACATCACTTGGAGAGAACAATATCCAAATATGAGCACCAAATCATTCAAGCATCAACTTGATACACAAGAAACAACCTGCTGACTACAAGCACTTACCTGTAAATATCTCGATCTACATGAGCATCGACTCATGAACTTCAGGAACCAACTTGAAAAAATGTTTTTTCTTACTGTGCAAACTGTGACGTGTAGCTATCAGGAACCAACCCTTGGAAGAATGCAATCTCTAATTGTTTATTCATCTTCAAATGAATGCATACACCCACTCCCAAATTATATTTACCATCTCTGACTGGAAGGAGTCTCCAACCCCCTAATTGTTTTACCATCTACCACTGGAAGGCAACACCAACTCCCTGATTTTTACCAGTTGCAACTAGAAAACTTCCATCCACACATTTTGCCATACACTTGAATATCTAGGGTTTTTTATTAAAATTTAGCTCATAAATTTAAAATAAAAACCACCACTTCAAGATCCTCTCAAACACTGAAGTATCCATCAAATACATGAAAACAAAGATATTTTGGTTAAAAGACCGAGGAAAGCCCCAAATCTGGGGAAAACCCTAGAGTAATAAATTTTTATTTAAGAAAAGTACTCATAAATTTTCATCAACACAAGAGTTAATTCCTTCAACCCTCACCGATAGAATTACACCAAACTGGAGAAACAAAAAAAAAAACCTAAAATTCATGCCCAATAACAGTTGTACATCATGTTGTACGTCCCCCACACACGTTGTATGGATGTACTTTTTTTTGTACTCTCCAGCCACAAAAATCATGCTAGAAATCAATGTTGTTATGCGACCTGTTAGTCTCCAATAAATGTGACAGCGTTGCCTTGGTAAATGTTCCCACATGTGTTGTTGTGTCTCTTCACTTCTCTTCTTCTTCTCTCTTCATTAATGGTGTGTCTCATTTGTCCTCTCTCCCTTTGTTTTATACCTTAAATTGTGTAACTACCTATCTTAACCACCTAATCTCAAGTTGAGATTCATTTACAAAATCAAGGGTCATCATTTAAGACACTCACTTTTAATAATTAATTCTCATTAATTATTAAATAAACACTTAAGTGAGACCCATTCTATAACGTATAAAACATCACTTTATTTATATAACATTCACTTATTACATAAATATACAAAGGACAAAGTCGAAGTCCTCCTCATAACACCCACTCCAAAAATATGAGTGAGGACCTTCATGGTTTTTTTTCAACACTCCCTCTCAATGATGAGGGTACACAACACCATCTCCATCTCTAACTCCTGAAACAACGCCCTCCTGCTATGGACTCTCTCTCGGATACAAGTGCTCAACACAATACTAGAACTCTAAAGCCTGATACTCGACTTGAAATCCACCTACTGATAAACACCATCACTCGACTGGATAAGTCTCCTTCTAGTTCTTTAAATAGAATCAATCTCCTCATCTTAAACATGCACATTAGATGCAACTCTCACATCATCCTCTAACTATGATATCCAAACTCCTGCTCCTAGACGTACAATGTTCCCTCTCAAAACATAGAGCATGTCCTTGCAATATTCTAACAGAATGGTAGTACCAAGTGGCTTATCTCTCTGATACAGGAAAACATGGCTAGACCTCACCATCATCCCATAACCTTCATCCTCAAAGGATGATAATGAGAGTTTGCTAACTCTCATCCCATGAACAAAAAGAACTATGTGTATCTCCAATATCTCACCAAAGTCTAGTTGGAACCTGACTGTTCCAACGCCTCATATCACCACCTGTGGACTGTCTATATATGTTTGAACATAGTGTCCTATTCCTATCATCGTGATAATATGAAAGATATCATAGATTCCAGTCATGTATATGGTTGCTCCACTGTAAACAACCCAGACATTCTAAAAAATGGATCTCCCTATATTGGGATCAATAAAGACAAGAGAAAACAGTTGCTCAAACTTCATTGCATAGTATTCTACTGCTGCAAACACTGTCATATATCCCTCATTTTTCTCTTTCTTCTTCTAAGTACATTTCGAGGCATAATGTCCCATCTGACCACATTGGTAACATCTAACTTGATTGATGTGGTTCTTCTTATTATTAGTTTTTGTTGCAAGTTCCACGTTTTTCTCTACTTCTTCATTGACCTGAATATCCAGAGACCCTTCTCAAATATCCTCCTGAGTAAAACCATCCCATAGTTTGGACCAATTGGGAACCTTCTCTCTACCTACAATGCACTTCACAAATACATCCCACTTCTTGGTGAAGCCCTTCAGAGCTATCCTGGCCAGTTCTGAATAAGAGACAATCTTTCTCCTACAATTGCTCACTCATCTTTGACTTGCACCACATGAGTTAAGTAGGAGGACACACCATCATCCTTGTTCATCTTGAAATTGTGTAGCTTTTTCTTCAATGCCATCTTGCGGTTCTCATTCTTGGCTTCATATAACTGGATCAATGTATCCCACAAGTCTTTAGTAGTTTTCTTCTCTACTAAATGTGGAATGAGATGGTATTTCACTCCATATAGGATCACTCTCTAGGATCTGGCTTCAAGGGATTCAGACTCTTCTAGCTCATCCTTGTATGTAGGCTTGGTCATCTTGGCGTTAGCAAAACTCCATATTTTCCATTCTTTTAATATGGTTGTAATCCTTACTTTTCATGGAAGATAGTTGGATACACCATCTAATCTATCCTCATACGATATCCCCACCATTGTAAACAACTTACAATAGATATTAACTGAAATACAACACAACTTGTTTTAACTGTGAATCACAATATTTAGCCCTACTTTAGTACAACTCTAATAACATGAAGAAAATAACTGACATTAATATGAAAATTTACATTCACACATTCTGTCAAACACTTGAATATATAGGGTTTTTTATTAAAATTTTAATCATAAATTTAAAATAAAAACCACCACTTCAATATCTTCTCAAACAATGAAGTATCCATAAAATACATGAAACACATATATTTTGGTCAAAAGATCGGGCAAAACCCCAACTCCGGGGAAAACCCTAGAAGAAGAATTGTTTATTTAAGAAGAGTACTCAGAAATTTTCATCAACACATGAATTAATTCCTTCAACCCTCACTGAAAGAATTACACCAAAATGGAGCAACAAACAAAATACCTCAAAATTCGTGCCCAATAACAATTGTACGACCTATTGTATGTCTCCTACAGATGTTGTATGGGTGTACTTTTATGTTGTACTTTTTAACCTAAAAAATCGTGCCAGAAATTAATGTTGTTGTATGACCTATCAGTTTGCAATAAATGTGACAACATTGCCTTGGGAAATGTTTCCACACATGATGTTCTATGGCCTCTATAACATTCTTATTGTACGGTCCTTCTGGATGTCTTGGAAAGTGTGTTGTTGCTTCTTTCCTTGGGAATTGTGCCACTGCTCTAGGGTATCTCTTCTCGCTCTTCACTTCTCTTCTTTCTCTCTCTTAATTAATGGTGTGTCTCATTTGTCCTCTCTCTCTTTGTTTTATACTTTAAATTTTGTAACTAACAATATTAACCACCTAATCTAGGGTTGGGATGAATTTACAAAATCAAGGGTCATCATTTAATGCACTCACTTTTAATAATTAAATCACTTTAATTATTAAATGATCACTTAAATGAGACCCATTATATAAAGTACAAAACATCACTTTATTTATATAGCATTCACTTATTACATAAGTATACAAAGGACAAAGTCTAAGTCCTCCTCATCACACCCACACCAAAATATGAGTGCGTACCTTCAAAGTTATTTTTCAGCAATATACTATGTATGATGATTTTGCTACTTTGGGTGGATGTTGTCAATTTCAATTAAATTTCTTCGTAAATGGTATGATATAAATTTGAAATGTGATATCTATTTTTTCTTAGATATATGTTATTTGACATAATATTTATCTAACATCGGTATATGTGACTCACTTGTAGATTTTTTTTATGTATATTTAATCAGTATAATGATCTTGCTAGTTTGTATGGATGTTGTTTGTTTCCCAAAAAAATTACTTATAAATGTTATGCTATAAAATATTTGAAAAGCAATATTAGTTTGCATATAGTCATAATGTTATGTAAGAGTTATGATATATTTGACTAATTTAATTGAAATTAAAAATATTAAATTAATAAGGTGGAAGCTAAAAAGGACGCACCACGAGGTGCTAAAATGGAAGCAAAATGTGGCTCTAAAATGGAAGCAAAAGTAGGAATTAAAATAAAAGTTATACTCAGTGCTATTTATGGCTCTAAATAGGAAGCTAAATTGGTTTCTTAACATCAAGCAAAAATGGGTGCTAATTAGGAAGCAAACCTCAATGCTAAATGGAAGCAGACCTTGGAGCTAAATGGAAGCAAGCCCTGGAGCTAAAAAGAAGAAAAAACAGGCGCTAATTAAGAAGCAAACCTTGACACTAAAATGAATAAAACCCTAGAGATAAAAATAAGCAAAACTGGGCGCTAAAAAGGAAGCAAAACTTGGCACTAGAAGGAAGCAAACCTTGGAGCTAAAAAGGAAGCAATTAGAGAAGCAACAATTGGTTCCAATTAAGGAGAAAAACTCGGTGTCACTTAGGAAGAAAAAAAAGAAGCAATTTTGGAAGCAAAAAAGGAAGCAATAATTTCTCATCCGGTGCTATTCTCGACGATATTTCTGGCATTAATCCCAGTACTATTATAGGCACTAAAAGGGAGAAAATGTAGACGTTATTCCCAGTGCTATTCTAGGTGCTAAAATTGGAGCAAATGTAGACTCTATTCTCAGCGCTATTCCAGACACAAAAAGGAAGTAATTCAAAGATGTAGTGTGGTGCCATATTTAACACCTTCCATTGATTTCAACTCATGGAAAAAAATGAACTAAATTTTGATGTAAATTATGTTAGGATTATTATTAATCCTCCCTTTATCTCCTTGTCCATTTATAGTCTATTATATCATCATGCCTAACTTAGGATTCATTTACTTAAGTTTTGTGTCATTGGGTCCACCAGAACCTTTGGGACCAGTAGTGCCATTGGGTCCACCAGTACCAACCACTAGAGTGTGGGGAACACATAGAGAGGTTATCTGCCACTTATTGCATGTGCATGCATGAGTTGATGTGCCTCTTATACCAATCCCTACATTTTAGGAGCCACTTTGAGTGCCACCAGCAGCCGCCATCAGTTGGCTGTGGTAGGTAAGTAGTTATGCTAATTTAATCTCCTGCTACATTCAGTTAGATGTATTTCAGTTCAGTTAGCATCAGTTTTGCATGGTTGCATGGGAGTAGGCACCTTTTCTCACCTACCTCATCAGTTTAACTGGTTTAACTAGTTTTAACTGATTATTAACTGAATTAGACATGTGGAGTTATACTAGTGAGATCCAGTATTGATTTAAGATACTTCTAGTTAGTCAGTCAGTCATGTTTAGTTGGTAGATTCGAATTCTATCCACATGATTGGAATTCTATTTATTGTAACACCGTTGTATTACTGAATATAGAAAATGGAAGGTTTCTAATATTATTCTCCTCAATATTTTCTTGTGCAATTTATGTGAAGATTGTTTTTGGCCCAAGATCTTCCTGCCAGAATCTAATGTGGTATCAGATCCTGGTCAAGCTAAACAAAAATTGTTTGTATAGTTTTGTGTAGTTATTCAGTTCTCTCACAAGCAGCATAACAGTAGATCATGGATATATCTACGATAGTAACCTTGACTTTATTCAATTATTATGAATGGAAAGCCAATATTGAGATACTATTGCACAACAAAGGTCTCTACAGAGTTACTATGGCCTTAGAAATCGAGCCTAATGTAGTTGCTGAGAAAGCAAGGTGGCATAACAGGAAGGATGAAGCTTATGGATTTCTTTGTCTCTCTCTCTCTCCTGAAATTCTTTTTCATCTTGATGGCTTGACAGGACCTAATGAAGTGTGGATAAAAATCGAATCCCTATTCAGAAAGCAAGATGATCTTAGAGGACATCAATTAGATAATGAGTTGATCTCATTGAGACCAAGTGAGTTCGAAACCATTGAGGAATTCACACCAAGTTTAAGTCACTAGTAATTTTTCTCAAGCAGTGTGGGATTATGAAGTAAGAAGATCAATTAATCCTCTCCATTCTAACAAATTTGGGTCTAGAATACTCAGTTTTTGTGTCAACATTCTATGCTGCTAAGAATGCAGTTCGAAATTGGAGGATGTCATCTTTGGATGCATTCATAGATTCTCTCACACAAGAGAAAGTCAAGCTGATTGAAATGGGGACTCTCAAAACCTCAAAGGATCATGCGTTTGGTGCTCTTGGAAGCAAGAATCTCAAGTCCATAGGAAATCTAAAATTGAAGGATAAAAGGACAAAGTCAGACTCCGAAGATGAAGGTTCTAACTCTACTGATGAAGGCTCGAATTTCAAGAAGAAGGGTAACAAGAAAGGAAGATATCAGTGTACCTATTTCAGCAAATATTCTCACAATGAAAAATATTTTCTTTAATAATAAAATGGACATCATGATGCAGTTGCTCAAAAGACACAACATTGATGTGCCAGATTTTGTAAGAAGGGAAAAATATGTTGATCCCTAGGGGCACTATAACACTATGCAATTCGAAGGTAATGATGCTCATGCATTGGTTGCTAGAATAAAGTATGTTTCTGACATCTCTGATTTTGATACTCATTCTGATATATCAGAATCATAAATATTTTTTCCTCCCCTTGAAAAAATACGTATCAGTCTCCTAGATCCATCTCCTCTCAATACTAGTTTTTTACCACTAGTTTCTGACTTGTATTCATCTGAATCCTTCAAACTCCTTTCAGAATATTTTTTTTTCTGATTTAATATATGATTTTCAAGTTGATATGCATGTTATGACACCTCTATACCATCCATTTGATACTCATAATACCCTACAACTCTCAAACTCCTCAGTTGGTAAACTAGACAATTTCATGGTTTCATATATTGTATCACTGGTGAAAGTTGTTATCATGTCTTTACTTTGTATAATTGGTTGGTTTTCCTTATCATTGGCTATAATTCGGTTTCTTTTAAAAACATTTGGGTCTGATATAAATTTTATTAGTTCGAATTTTAGATCCTTGTACTCACCAGATTTTCCCAAATATCAATGTAGATTAGTTGAACCTAGTTTTCCTACTGTAACTCAGCCGGATTTTGAAGCCACTATTTTTTGGTTGCTTGCTGATCCATATGAATTATTTCTGATACATCAGAGCCTAATAAGATCTATTACAGAATAATAAATGTTTCACATCAGTTTGGAAAGAAGGTTCATAATCGGGTTCACCATTATGCAGCTACACTAGAAATTGTGCTTGTCGATATCATTGATGTTCTTTGGTTGGGAGATGATTGCACAGATCTCTTTTCCATCTCTGATTTAATGTTCATATATGATATTGTATGTTTTTTGCATCAAATATCACTCACATGATGCTCCTTCATCACCAGAATATGAGCTACAAGGGGCTTCTCCTCATGTTTTTTGTCTACACAACATTGAAAATCTTATACATGATCAAGGCATCTACAAAAACTCTACAAAGTTTCTTACCAAGAAACAGTACATCCAGCTTATTCAAGTGAAGAACAAAGACAGAGTGAATATATTTATTTAAATTCTATGCCATGTCCATTTTTTAGGAAGGATTTTCCCTGTGCGGTTTTTCCTTTTCCCTCAATTTTTCATGGACAAATATTTTTTTTCATTTTAGATTGTAATGGTGACCTTTGGTCTTAGTTACGAAGGCCCAAGTTGTACAAAGTTAGGATTAAATGGGGGTGTTTTGATTATTACTTATCCTCCATTTGTCTCCTTTTCCATTTATAGTCTATTAGATCATCATGCCTAACTTAGGAGTCATTTACTTAAGTTTGTTGTCATTGGGTCCACCAGATCCTTTGGGTCTTCCAGTGTCATTGGTTCCACCGATACCAACCACTAGAGTGTGGGGAACACATAGAGAGGTTATATGCCACTTACTGCATGTGTCTGCATGAGTTGATGTGCCTCTGAGACCAATCCCTACATTTTAGAAGCCACTCTTAGTGCCACTAGTAGCCTCCATCAGTTGGTTGTGGTAGGTAAGTAGTTATGCTAAGTTAATCTCCAATTACATTCAGTTAGATGTCTTTCATTTCAGTTAGCGCCAGTTTTGCATGGTTCCATGGGATTAGGTGTTTTTTCTCACCTACCTCATCAGTTTAACTGGTTTAACTAGTTGTAGCTGATTTATTAATTGAACTAGACATGTGGAGTTAGACTAGTGAGCTCTGATAGTGATTTAAGACACTTCTAGTTAGTTAGTCAGTCAGGTTTAGTTGGTAGATTCAAAGCCTATCCACATGATTGGAATTCTCTTTATTGTAACACCATTGTATTGTTGAATATAGAAAATTGAAGGCTTCTAATATTATTCTCCTCAATATTTTTTTGTGCAATTTATGTGAAGATTGTTTTTGGCCCAAGATCTGCCTGCCAGAATCTAATAATTTCCAGCGCTAATAGTCTATTTTGTTGTAGTGAGTCATATTTCATACATCCACCATGTTAGGTATATTGTATCCATTTTCATATGTTGTTTCGTATATCTATTACCGAGTCTTGTTCAAGTCAATGTTGTTGTTTTTGTGAAACCATAGATTATGGGTTCAGCCTATTCACATAGTCTAGGTTTTGCCTAAGCACATAGCCCTTCCTGTGGAGTCACCATTTATTAATGCTTGAAACAACATAAAAGGTTGATTTCTCAAAGTATTAAGAAATTGTATGAAAAAAATTATATTTTTTCCTTGGTGTTGTGAACTAGAGTTTTTTGGAGTCCCTATTCTGCTTGTTCTTCATGTGCGTTGTTATTCTTTTGTGACCAAAAAAGGGGAGGCCCTGTGTAAGAAATTATGAGATATATTAAGAACACTTTACAATTGTTTCTTGGGGAATATGGTTGATATTGTTAGATGGAAAAAGTTGGATTGAAGAGGTGGTATCTTCTTAATATGCTCAATTTTGTTGATTAATACTTGGGTGTTATTCTGTTTGGAAAAACTTGGATTGAAGAGGCGTTATCTTCATAATATGCTCAGTTTTGTTGATTAATACTTGGGTGTTATTCTGTTTGGATGAAAAAAAGGATTGATATTGCTAAATGTTTTGGTTTTTGCATTTATGTATGGTGCATGTACTCATTAATATACTCTTTTACTCAATTTTGTTGATTAATACTTGGGTGTTATTCAGTTTGGATGAAAAAAATGATTGATATTGCTAAATGTTTTGGTTTTTTCACTTATGTAGCATGTATTCATTAATATACTCTTTCACTCATATGTTATGTATCAAGATCATGGATATATTTTGTTTTCATGTTATGTTGGATATATTGTGTTTACTCAATTTTGTTGATTAATACTTGGGTGTTATTCAGTTTGGATGAAAAAAATGATTGATATTGCTGAATGTTTTGGTTTTTTCACTTATGTAGCATGTATTCATTAATATACTCTGTCACTCATATGTATCAAGATCATGGATATATTTTGTTTTCATGTTATGTTGGATATATTGTGTTTTCATGTTATGTTCATTAAAAGGGTATTTTGAACTACCATTATGTATTCAACAATCTTATGCTATGTTAACCAATCCCAAACTATCACCATGTTAAGACATCAAGGTCAAATGCCTTGTGCACGAACCCACCCCCTTGATGTTATTTGGTATATGATATGTGGAGCAAGCATTATAAAGTAATGAAGGAAGAGTTGGGTGTTGCATGTGGGATAAATATCTTTGGGTAAACTAACAAAAGCTCAATCACGCAATGTATTTGTTGACCGGATGTAGTTGATGACATATACCATGAGTTGTCTCTCTGTTAGGATGACTGGTTGGATGACTTAGCACTTGCATGACTAGGTATGAACTAGCTTGAAATAAAAACTTGGTTTATGGCGTGGATTTGAGGTGGCATATGAACTTACAACCATAGTTTGGCTGTGGATTTGTGTTTAATGCTTTGTCCTGAGCATTAATTCAACGAATAACATTGTGCATGGGTATTGGTCGATGTGAGGTATGATCGGGAGTTCATTTACCTAAGCATTGAATGGGTTCACCATTAATCAATTATTGTGATGGAGAGTTGATGAGATATAAGGTCGATCATTAATTTTGTATTTAGGTTGATGGTATCGATCCTTCAACAACCCTATATCACATGTTGTGGACTAGCCATAGCAATCAGGAAAGTAAAGGAGAAAGGTTACCTCATGGACTGGAAGGTGTATGGCGTGTTTTGTTGGGATTGAGGCTCATTTCTTTTCATTGTTATCTGGTTGTTGCCCTCTAATGGTATAACCTTGCCATCATTTCTTTTCATTGTTATCTGGTTGTTGCCCTCTAATGGTATAACCTTGCCAAAATTTGAATGGTTAGTAGTACCATATAAAGACATTAAAAATTGTGAAATTTTCTCGAGGACTAGAGGTATATATCATTGAGATATATTGGTACATTCTAGTCGCATGTAATCCCTATGAATTGGATTCTATGCTAATTTGAAAAGTTATATACAATATTTATATGGTTTAACTGCATTCTCTACATTTCATTTCTTTGATTGGAAGTTTCCTACTATTTCCCTAACTAGTTAACCTACTCCTAAATTCTTTCCATCCCTACCGACTATCATTGAGGATGATAAAAAGCTGAATGAATTTGGTGTTTGGGTTGCATTCTATGTTGAAGTTCTCTGAAATTGTACATATAAGATCTTGATGGTTTCACAGTGCACATTCCATGTTGTTATTATCGTTTGTTTCTAGTTATTTTTGCAGTGCATAGACATATTTTTTACAATCCATTATTGTGTTAGCTAGCCTATTTATGAATACATAGTTGGTGATCTCGACAGGTTGCTTGAACTTCTTCTCCATTTGTTAATCTTTAGCGCCCTGGTAAACTCACCACATCCATTGCTTCGCCCTTACCTCGATGTTGATGCTCTCTATGTTGTCTCTTACCCTTGGCCTTCCATTCATTTATTGGAACCTCATATTAAATTTATTGGGTGACGTACTACCCTCGTGTTAGTTGTTGAGGACGATATGTATGCATATGCAGTGTCATGTTTTTGTATGAAGGTATTTGAGAGACTTTATATTTATGATGATTGTATGGAGTATGTTGAGGCTGGTTGATCCCAGGCTTGGGAAATAATGGTTATGGATTGTATTCAACTCTCTATTCATTTATTTGAGTTATCCTTGGTTCCCACTAATTATCGTTTGGCTAGTCGAAAGTCTGTTGACTCGAGTTGTTAATATATGCACACATCGCTCTTTGTGGATGATTGAAGTTTTGGGTTATATTCTAGTTGTTGGTTCTAAGCTTGTCATTTGGTATATGGATTGGTCAATATATTGTAGAAACCTTATGTGTGAATGGTCGATAATTTCCTTCTAATGCCTATCCTTTGTGGATCTTGATTGTCCTGGAGAAAAAAATTGTTTTGTTGGGATTTTATGGATGTTTGAATCCAAATGGATATTGCACAAATGAATATATAAATAGGTTGTATCAATACTCGGTTTTTTTGTTCCTTTGAACCACATTGACTGGCTTGTGTATTGAATTTCTCGATACCTTGAATATGTTGAAACATGTATTGAAGGGAGCATCTGATTATAGGATTAATGTCATGGTAAATTATGTACCACATTTATTCACCTGAACTCTATAATTTTGACTGTTGACCTATGCATGGAACTGTGCATATTTTGAAATATTGTGGTTTGGCCAGATAGTGGTTTCCTGGGTTATGGTCAATCAATGGATTGTTTTCGATGTTGTTTTCGCTAGTGCATCTATCATGTGAGTTTGTAGTTTAAAGCATTGATTTGACTATTGTTTTTTTTTTGTAGTTTGGGAAGTTTCATTTGATTAAGGGGACACAAGTAGGGTGTAATTTCTCTATTGTATTTGGATATAGCAGATAGACTTTGTTTTGAAGATCGGTCCCATTATCATGTTAATACAAGTTTTAAATGTTTGAATGCAATATGAATATTATGATTGTGATTGTTTAGGGTGCAAGGCTTCGAGACTATAATCATGTACCCATTTAAGGGTTTAAAGCTTTCCTAATATTGGGAATATGAGTTTAATGAATGGAAATGTAAGCATAGTATACACTCATATTTTGCTCTTCATTTCAATTCTAGCATTTAATGATAAAGTTATGATGACATGGTGATTTTGGAACTGAGTTGGTAATGGTCATTATAGGTGTGTTTTTTATTTTTTACATATTGCTTCATTTAAAAATATTTTTCAAAATATCAACTTGACTATTTGAGGCAAATAAATATTATGGTGTGGTGATAGTTTGAAGAACTCACTTGTCATTATTTAAGGAGTTATATAGTTGATGGTTTTTGAGTATCTATGTTCATGCATTTTTCTAAATGCAAAAATTATTATGCAATTGTCATATCCTTATGTGTTTCTTCCATTTCTAAACCAATCTTTCTCGGTTACTATACTCGATACATGGTATTACTCCTCCATCTAATACATCTAGTGTTTTTTCAGACTCGCCTTCAATTTTACCCTACCCTACAACAAGAGTTATTTTCCATGATGATGAATGCATGTAGAATATTTTGATAGTTACTAAAGAGGAATGAGTGGTTGGTAACATCTATTGGTACATTTTTTATTGTTGGGTTACTATGTACATAAGTCATGTTTTATTTCGAATGATGAGGATGTTGTTAGGATTATTGTAATCCTCACTTGTCCACCATAGTGTAAATATCAGTTTCCTAGCTTAGGAATATGTTTCCACTTCATTAGTGCCATGTATAAGTTATCTAGGGCCCACCTACCACTTGATGCACCACTTTGCATGAGTTTAGGATCTCCATAGAACAATCCCTACATTTTAGGAGCCCACATAGAGTCATGGGAGTCCCACCATCAGTTCACCCTAGTTTGTGTTGAGTTGTGCTCTGATGGGCCACATTCAATTCATATTTAGTTAGTCTAGTGCCACTTTTGAATGATTTAAAGACATGGGTTCCTTTTCTCACCTACCTTGGTCAGTTAACTGATTGTGAGGTGTTTCAGTTGTTTGGAGTTACACCAGTGAGTCTTTAGTGGTGATTACCCATAGTTACTGATGTCTCGATTCAGTCCAAGTCATGGCATTCGAATCACTCCTAGAGGATTTGAATTATCTCTATTGTATCACCAATGTAATTTCATACAAGTGACTAGTTATTAGATTAATGATATGCTGTCAAATTTATGCCTCGTGTATGAATAATTTTACCATTATTGTTTGACAATTCTAGCATTGAAGTTCTTCTTCCCCATTCATTCTTCTTTCACAGTTAGGTTCAATCCAACTTGATGATATTGTATATTCCCTAATTTTACATGGTATCAAGGTGATATCATGCCATTTTCAATCCTCAGAAACTTCCATTGATGCACTAGAAGCAACTGGGTTCCACATAATTGTTGGTATCTTTTCCTTGCTTCCTCTCGATTTATCCAAAGAAGTATAGCTAGGTGTGAAGCACCCTAATAATGTGCACATTTTGAATTAGAGAATGATTTAACTAGTTTTCCTTTGAAATGAAAGTTGTAAGGAGGTAAATTGAAGAATTCATAATAATTGTGTTACTCCTAAAGCTGTAAAATGGAGAATTCAACAGCCTTGACACCAAGGATCCTCACACCCTTCAATTATCTGGATTAGAGGGAAAATATGCAGATTGTATTGCACAACAAAGGTTTGGATAGGGTCATAATGGGAAAGGAGTTTGAACCCCAACATCCTTTTGATAATTTGAAGTACCTAAACAAATTGGATGGATCCTTTGGTTTCATGTGCATTCATATCTCTAGGGAGTTACTCTTCCACCTTAAAGGATTTAAAACACCAAGGGAAGTATGGAAGAAACTCGAATCACTGTTTGGAAAGAAGGATAAGTTGATAGGCCACATTTTGGAGAATGAATTGATTTCTCTTCAACCCATCAATTTCAAGGCCATCCAACAATTCTTCTCCAAGTTCAAGTCTTTGGGCATGCAGTACAAGTAGTATGAAATTAACAAGAAGAATGAGTAATTGTCCATTCTAAGCAAGCTTGTCCCAGAATTTTCAATATCTATGTCCACCTTCCACTCCGGGAGGCTGAAAAAAAACTGGTGAATTCCCTCACTTGATGCATTCACTAAATATCTCATTCAAGAACAAGACAAATTGATCCAAATGGGATCCCTCAAAGCTTCCAAGAATCAATATATTTTGGCTAGGGAGACCAAGAATACACAAGATTAAGGGATATAGAAGGGGAAGGACAAAAACAACACATATTTCAAATCAAAGGAGGAGTTTGATACATCATATGGAACCTTAGGATCCAATAAGGACAAACAAAAGTGGTTTGAAAATTCCAAGTGTTCCTACTGTAAGAAAGGAAACCATTCAAAGAAAATTTGTATGAATAAAACCATAGATTATATGCTAATACTTCTTGAACAACATAATATTGTCCTCCCTGAAGGTGCAAGGAAGGATAATTATGGAGGCAAGACAAAAGATCATGAGAGATTCCATGCAATGAAGGTTATATGTTCAAAATCTCAAGACTTCCTCATTGATTCAGGAGCCTCCAACCACATGGTGGCCTCCAAAGAATCATTCTCTTCATTAAATCTATCTAATAGTCCAAGCATTCACATGGGGGATGATACCCAGATCCAAGATAAAGGGAAGGGTACAATAAAATTAGAACATGGAGTGTTCAAAAATATCCTATATGTGCCCTCCTTAGTAGCAAATTTGTTGTTTGTAAATCAAATGACTCATACATGCTCACTAAAGCAAGTTATATTTGAACCTGAATCAGTTGAGATCTCAAGTATCTCTACTAAGAAGCTGATAGTAAAATGTTTTTCCAACCATGTCTCCAAGTCATATGATTTCTCACATTTTTTGGCATTTTCATATCCAGTGAACTATCTGCAGCTAGTTAAAATGGAAGGTAAATTCATTCTATATAAACCATTTACATATGATGATGTTTCTTGTGATGATTCAGAATTGAAACTAAGGACCAAGTTGAATCAGATCTTGGTATTGAGGATGAAGTTCAAACAGATCCAAATCCATATCCAGTCCCTACTCCCAATCCTAGGCCTAAATGGGATCAAAACATCATTGAGGCTGCTGGGAAAATGGTTGGAGATTCATCTGACAAAAGGAGAACTAGATCTTAGTTTTAGTATGAGAACCTTGCGATATGTCATACAAATAAAATTCTCCCATAGAGGTTCTATAAACTCCTAGAGAGATGCTACATGATGGTGAGGTATGATCAACCGTTCTACAAAGTGGCTTAACATGATTCACCAAGGAAGGAAGCCGTGGATAAGGAATATGAGTCATTGAAAAACAATGAGACATTGGATCACGTCTCTCTTCCTCCATAAAGAAGAGACAAAAGTGCATTTCTACATGGTAAATTGAAAGAATAAATATACATAGTACAACCTAAGCGGTACACTGATTATTCTTCCTTGGAATGCAAGCTAAGGAAACCATTGTATGGGCTCAAGCAAGCCCTCGAGGAATGGAATTCCAATTTCAACTCTTCCATATTGTCACAGAGGTTCGAAAGATGCAATTCTTGATGCAAAAACAACAACATTTATTCTCCTATATGGCATTAGATTGGAAGAATGTCGAGAGGTTGAGATGCACTGTATCAGGGAACCAGTGCACACAAGGACCATCACATTGCATTACTGCTACACAGTGGTGGAGTCTACATAAATTTGTCACATCGTTTTTAACTCATGATAAATTTGTCTCTTGGTGTTAAAGCTTGATCAAGTTCCCCGTTGTTCATTTTTTAGGGTTGGTTTTCTTCCCAAGAGGTTTTCCCCATTTCCTCAGTTTATTGAGCAGTTACCTTTTTGCATTAGATTGTATGGGTGACCTTTGGTCTCAATTTCTAGGGCCCAGGTTTTCCAAGTTTGGATTAAGGGGGGGTGTTAGGATTATTGTAATCCTCCCTTGTCCACCATAGTCTAAATGTCAGTTTCCTAGCTTAGGAATATGTTTCCACTTCATTAATTCCATGGATAGTTTATTGGGGCCCACTTACCACTTGATGCACCACTTTTCATGAGTTTAGGAGATCCAAAGATCAATCCCTAAATTTTAGGAGCCTACATTGAATCATGGGAGTCCCACAATCAGTTCACCCTAGTATGTGTTGAGTTGTGCTCCAATGGCACACATTCAGTTAATCTTCAATTAGTCTAGCACCACTTTTGCATGATTTAAGGAGATGGGCGTCTTTGCTCACCTACCTTGGTTAGTTAACTGATTGTGAAATGTTTCAATTGTTTGTAGTTACACTAGTGAGCCTCCAATGGTTTTTTTCCCATAGTTATTGATGTCTGGAGTCATTCCAACTCATGTGATTCGAATCACTCCTAGAGGATTCAAATTATCTGTATTGTATCACCAATGTATTTTCATACAGATGAATGATTATCATATTAATGTTATGTTGTCAAAATATTTCCTCTTGTATGAATAATCTCACCATGATTGTTTGACAATTCTAGAACTCAAATTCTTCTTCCTCATTCATTCTTCTTTCACAATGAGGTTCAATCCATCCCGATGATCTTATAGCTTTGCTAATTTTATAGATGTAGTAAATATAATGTATTATTTGATATTCTTATTATATGTCATATGTACAAATTTAATGCTTCATTATCTTTCAGATCATGAGCTTTCACAATAGGGGATCTAGGATATTTGGAAGGGGTAAGGGCCATAGGAACCAATTTGTTTGGTAAGAGGAAAGAATAAAGAGGGTGATATTTTCTATTCACTTTGATGTTGATTTGAGTGATTTGTTATAGCTATCCCAAACAAGCCATCTATTTCTAGGATCCCCTCTGGTATAACCTCCTCTGCCTCAACCTCAGCCTCCATTAAAGCCTCACCTGAGTATAGATGAGATTCCACTGGAGCCTCTTGTGCATAGTGATGGGTTGGAATTTAATATCCCTTCTCCTCGAGTCCATGTGACTGGTTCGGACCCTCTATCCCAAATCATTTATCTCATACATCTATCAACACTACATCCTATGGAAACAAGCCTAATCCCCTCCTTAAATTGAATTTGAACCTATTTTCAAGAATCCCAATGGTCTAAAGAACCCATGTAATGAAATCCCCTACCTGGTTAATGTAAAAGTTAAAGAGGTCCTAAATCCCTCTGCTGCAAATTCTAGTGGGGATAGTGATTGGAGCTTGCATTGGATTACTTCTAGGATTGAGATTTCATTTCAGGATATGCATCCTGAAATTTCTTGATGCTTATTTATAGTTGCAAATGTTATTGAGGTCCGAATAGACATATATGCACATTAAGTTTTTGTACATATCTACTTGTGTCATTGGCTACACATGTGTATAGGTTTTATGATGATGGTATGGAAACTCTCATTGGTTTATTTCGTAGATTGATATATGTTCTCAAGGTGTTCTCTATGGGACTTCATGATATTGTTTATATTTTAATACATGTTTTAACTTGGCACTGACCTTCCAAATTTATGAGAATGTTTAGATTTTTTTATATAAAAATACATGAAACATTCAAAGGCATTTATGGTACAAATGGTTTCACACATATACTTGTTATGGATATATACACATGTTTAGATGTTGATGTTGTGTCTATGTATGTGGTTGTTATGATGATGAGGGACAATCATGTATTATTATATTTACTTCAGTTTTTATGATGCATGTGTATGACATGTATTTGTTTCATAAGTGATGTTATGGGAGGCACAAGGAATATTGTTACTAGATATTCGAGAATCCATTTCCCGTGAAATAGGTGTATGGAAAGGAGGCCCCCTTGTTTGATTTCACTCTTAGTTGTTGTATCCCAAATATGCCCACCCAGTCATTTGTTCTTTTTGTATGCTTGAGGTATTTTATTACGTAGTGGTATTCTATTCGGCCACTCGTCATTAATTGGTTAAATTTATTTAAACAACTCAAAGTTATTTAGTTTCAACCTTCCCGGTGGTAAACTATTTAAGCAACATCAAGTAGCAAGAAGAAGGTTCTGAATATTACACTTGTTATGGTATGCTTTGAGCTAGCTTCATAATCTTTAGTCATTATTTTGTCAGTTGCACTAGTGTTAGATTCTAATTGTTCCGTTGATAGTAGGGTTTGTTGGTTTTTTCACACCAAAACATGCCAAAAACAACCTACTAAGGTCTATGGAAATCAAAGTAGAGTTTCAAGGAAAATGCAAACTATATAAGATAAATGACAAAAATAAAAACTAAACTAAGCATGTGTATAAAATAAATCTAAACTAACATTGCAGACATTTTTCAACAAGCATTGGACAAAGCAAATAATTATTTTGTATTACATAAGAAAGAGCTTTGCATGGACCAAGGAATACCTCGGAATAGAAATGGAAAGCGACCCTTGTATCCTTCTAAAGTAGAGTGCTCCTGGTCCGAGTAGCCCAATGTTCTCCAACTACATGTCACGAGGTGAAAATTCTCCAAGGAAGGTGAAAGTAGAATGCACAAAGAGGATTTAGGGTTTCAATAGAGGTTTTGGCAAAGTAACAGTATATGAAATGTGTATAGAAAAGATATGAAATGAAGAAACTTCACATTTAATATATAGGAAAAATGGTTGATGGTTGTGGTCGCCAGTGGTATTTGGTGGATGATGGTATTGGAGGCGCATGGTATTTGGGGTCCAATGGTACTTATATAGGCATTAGTTTTTTCTTACTTCTTTTAATTTTTTGGGAACTATTTTTTGGGATTTTCCCTTTTTTTTTTGCTTCTTTTTGGGGAATTTTCCTCTTTTGAGGGGTTGGAGATTTTCCCTTTTTCTCATTTGTTTAATGTGTCAACTTCCCTCTTTTGTGGAAAGAATAAATATCCAAAATATTAATTATGATCCAATTTAATTTTCAACTTTGGGATTTTAGACATGTGAAGATCAAAATGGTGGAAATGGAAAGTAGGAATGTTGTAAGGATATTGTGTGGCTAGGGGATGAGAAAAGTGGACAATTTTTTGTGTCAACAACAAGGTTCTAATTAGATTGAAGAAATCAGAGGTTAAGGGATGATGTTATTTGTTCTGAAGTATATGATATCATTTGTATATAGATGTTGAGATTTATCTATTCTCCATTAGCTTGTCTAATTGGTTGTGTGGTTGCACAAAATAAACCAATTTACAAAAGTATCCACTAAGTCCTATTGCAACTTTGTAAGTTATACTTTTTATTGTTTGTTATCTACACAACAACCAAGCAGTTTAAAAAATGCTAGTCATGTGTTCTAGAACAATTCTTGGTCCAAGCTTTCACGGAGGCCTGAAGGAATGTTGAGACTATACTCCGGTGTACATGATGAAAACAACTGTCTTAAATGAGAAATACATTTTCTTGCACATCCATGTGTGTTTTCTTTATTTTTACATTTTTTAATTTCCTTTTACATTTATTTAAATATCCTTTCAATACTCTTCTACCATAAGTGTTATTTATAATAAAAAAATCATAAATATGATGTTCATTAGTTATTAAGCAGTATTATAGTGTGTTACTTCATATTTTATTATGTACTCTTTATGTTTAGATTCCTTATCATTTTCAACCCCTAATTAGTAGGAAAAAATACTTAAGAGATATAAAGGGGAAATGTTCAATATGAAGATGTGGTTTAATGTCTCATTATGTGTTTGTAATTATGTTATATTATTAAATTCATTGGTTTAATGTTATCATACATTGGATTTTACATTACAATGGAATAATAAGAAAGTCAGTGTTTCAAGCCCTTCAGTGAGGCTCATCTTCAAGACAAAGAGGTTTAATGTGTTTATGATTTAACTGTTGTCTCATTTTCATACCTTATTCTATTAATTTGTATCCTGACATTAGAATCAATGATGGTGGTGAATGAATGTGTTTGATAGGATTTAAAATCAACATTTCATTCTTGTTTCTTCTCGGTTTAGTGTAACATGAGGTTGAAAAGTTGATGTGAGAGCAATCAATATCGTGCATCATTGCCACCAACTAATCCTACAACTCCACCCACTAATCCAACCACCAATTATTATGCTTACTTATCCACCTACTTCTCTATCTATTTAACCCATAGTATAAACAATATCTTACAAGATCAATTAGATCCTAGAGATATGTATCACTGTGCAACTATATACTTACATAGTGGAGGTACTAATGCCTTTTGCCTTAATTTTGGACCTTCTATTAGTTGAAATGTATATCAATTGTTGTTATGTATATTATTTATTGAAATGTATAATTCAAATCTATATTTTACACACATGCGCGCGCGCGCGCACACACACACACACACACACATCTATCTATCTATATATATAAAGGAAGAACCTTGTAGAAAACCCTCAGAATACTTCCCCATGATTCATGGATGGTAAATGGGGTAAATCATCAGCCTTGATTATGGAGCCTAACCCCAAGGGGCTCAAGAGATTTGAACCCATGACCTCCCCTACTTTGGGGAAAGAGATCTCATGGCTAGTTCATGACCACTTCAGCTAACCCTCTGGGCTATATATATGTGTGTGTGTGTTATCATGTATGATAAATAGGGTATATTTCCACAAGTCAAATACCTTAAGGAAAACAAACACACAAGCATATAAAATGGTTAAAACCTATAAAGAGGGAAACAATCCAAATAACCAACCAATGTGTCCACTTTCAATAATATATTCATGCAAAAATAAAATAGTTTACATAAGATGAATTATCAGATAATTTTATGTCTAGAACATAATTGTGACTATCGGATTAGCCAGATAAAAAAGGAAACTAAAGAAACATGTTTACCTAAAGACACATTAGACCAAGTTAAAACTTAAATAACTCATAAGTGTCTAGATATCCTAAGATGCCCTATTCAAAACAAATTGGGATATGATTAAAGGATTTACAAAGGTAAAGAATATGAGAAGGAAGGAAATATTAGATCATTTCCCCCCTTAATGAAAACTTCTTGAACTTCTAACATAGATTAAAGCTTGGAAAAATTCACTTTTGTATGTTTTTAATGAAAATGTTTATAACTTGATAATTTGCACAACAATAGAGAACTTCGAGAATGTTGTCCTACATAAGTTTTCTAAGGAAGTGCATGTGTATCTTAATGTGTTTGTTGCACTAATGTTGAACTAGATATTTGGAAAGATGATTGGCACTCTGATTATTGCATCAAAGTGTGGTCAAATGTTGTTACTAAAATCCAAACTCTAAAAGGAGTTTTCAAAGCAACAAGAATGATGTATTTTCACTAATCAATGCTTGATCCTCTACTTCTATAGAAGAAAGAGAAAGGTAACATTGTTTCTTACAAGTCTAAGTGATAGGTTTGGAAACAAGATTGAAAACATAATCTATAGTATAATCTTGACCTTTAGGATCCTTACACCAATCAGAATTCATAAAACCAGCTAATAAAGGAGTCCCCTTTCAGATACATTTTATCCCAAACTAAATTGTACCCAAGATGTAACGAAGTATCCTCTTTTCTCTTTCGAATGACTCTCATGGGGTGTTTACATATACCTCTCAACAAGACCAACAAAAAAGAAATATCAAGGTCATTATGATTTGAATAAAAAAGGCTATGGTAAATTCTTAAAGTGAACAAATCAAGCAAAGCAATCAAAAACACTTGTGTCGGGCTCTTAAGGGAAAAATAGGGAAGGAAATCCAAGGTATACTTTATTCCCTAAACTTGTCAATTGTGGGATATATTTATTAGTCAAACTAGTTGTCTTTCCTCTTTAGGGTACTAATCCTACAATTAGATGCAAGAGTGTTCCTTATGTTAGTGATTGCTTCCCTTTAAAAGTGCAATTAGGATATAACTCCACGACTAAACAACTACGCTAATTAGCTAAAATGTAGAAATAAACCTAAGGGATGTAAGCAAATAGTTATTTTAGATATTACTCAATTAAATAGAAGTTGTGTCATTAAAAAATTAACTAAAACAATGTTGGAATGTAAAAATCATATTATGCATGAAAGACTAAATGTAAAACAACAAAGAAAATTAAATTGCAGAACTGTAAAATAAATCAATTAGCTATGAATTATTAGTAGATTATAATTAGAAAAAATCATTCATAATCAATAAAACATGATGCATATACACAACAATTAATCAAGTAAAAAAATATAAAGAACAATTACAAATTAAACGAGAAAAATAGAATACAAATAGAAAAAAATAAGTGCATATATCCCTAAAAAGGTTTATTTATTGATAAAGATTATCTATACAACTTATAATAACCAAAGGAGTTCTAACAATTAAAAAGGATTCCAATAAACAAGATGTTTATAAGACCATATGATGTTTACGCCAACTTAAATCCAAGTGGAATGAATCCCTAGATAGAGTATATCCCTTAAAAAACATGTGCTCAAATTGTCTAAAGGGTATCTACACGCTTCTCATATAGACATTTGCAAAGAAATATAATTGTGAATCAGATAAATAGATTTTTACTTCTAGAAGGAAGTATTTTTTTCTTTCTCCTTGTTGATGGACCTTAGATTGTAGCCCACTTTCTCTCTTTCATCCCCTTTTCATCAATCCTTCATCCTCCTCTTTTATAGAAGGTTGAGTGTGAAAGTGAAATATCACCTCTACTCTTGATTTTCCTCCAGAAATTAATTTCTGGAATTTATTTTTAGAATTGGAACCTCGAAGTTTGAAGTTAACTGGGTTTAGGTAATTAGAATCTTAGGCTAACTAAGGGATCTACTCAACTAATGTACACTTGCATACAATTAATAGTAATAAATTTTTCCTTTGCATCATAAATTATTAGTTCATTATCTTCATTTAGAAAGTGTAACTATAAGAAAACTAGTAAGTATTTGCATCCATGTCCCCGCCCCCACACACACATGAAATTATTATCACATGCCCGTAAATTTTCATATCAAGCAAAATAATAATGACCATCATAATATATACAAATTATATCATCTATGTAAAATAAGTGTGTATTGTTTTACTCCATAAATAAAATGTATTTCACAATCCATGTGTAGTTAAATACATCATGCTCTATCTAATCCAAAATGAAGCATGCTAGTTACATCAAGGATTAGATGGCCTAGACACTAACTCATAATACCAAAGGTATATGAGGGAATCACTATTCAAACATAATAATTTTCCATTATGATAAGATATGTGTGCCCATTGAGGGACACTATTTACAATAGGAAGAAATTATTCAGTAATTGGCCCACAACTCAGCCATTTATTTTCCTTTTCTGGTTGAGTGGGAAATATTTAGTATGATCAATCATTTTAATAAGTAATACTCAAAACAATTATTTCCAAAGACCAGATAAACCAATCAATAAATATACATTCATGCTAAATATCATATAGCAAGGGAAATTACATAAGTAATTTGGATATTAGTGCGATGATGATAAAATAGGACTCATACTAAGATATGAAAATATGTTGTTGAGACATGTTGGTAAGAAAATTATGCTTGTAAATTTATATTTCCACTCATTTCTCAACATTTGTAGGATTAACCCATAAATTTTCTATATCACAATAATTTCCTTTTACTCCATCGCTTGGATGTATTGCTCTTCAATAAGTTATCAAATCATTCCTAAATTAGGCATGCAAACTCATGTGATTATCTCCTCTACGTAGGATTTTTCTATTAAAATGTGAGTTCATGTACCACGTATAACTCATATGCATGGGCACAATATGTTTATGTTAACTGGCTTGCATGTACATGTTGTAAATACCATGTTGCAACAAAGTTTCTTTTTGCATAATACCTCTTGGCATATATCACATCCAAAGAGTGAAATCAAGGAAAATTTCCAATATTTAGTGCCTGCAATTCAACATATAGGTGACAAAATTGTATATTCTTATCATATACCCACAACAACTCATTCTCCTTATATGATATATGGAACCCAAACAAGGTTGCTACAACTCTCATATCCTATATATGTTTACAAGTTATATGATATATGGAACCCAAAGAAGGTTGCTACAACTCTCATATCCTATATATGTTTACAAGTAAACCTATAGGAAGGATGAATTGTTGGATTTAAATGTTCATGGGAAAAATTCAGAACTAGTCATTGATAGCACTTCAAACCCAAAGGGAAAAGTCTACCATGATTTTGAAATTACAACTAGCTAGAAAACATCCAATACTTGTTAAGTAAACCCTTATACATCCAATACATATTAAGTAAACCCTTATTAGAACATAGAAATAAATTTAAAATATTACAACTAGCTAGAAAACATCCAATACTTGTTAAGTAAACCCTTATACATCCAATACATAATAAGTAAACCCTTATTAGAACATAGAAATAAATTTAAAATATTATCAATAAAATGATGGAAATTCTACAAATAAGTACCATTTGAAGTAAGAGTCATTTAAACTAAAGAGGGGTTAAAATGAGGAAGTGAGCTGCTCATATTACTTGCAAAAGGAAAACTCCAAAAATTTAATATAACTCCACCACAAAAAATGTATGTAAAAGGAATATGGAAATGGGTTATGATAAAGGAAGCGATTGTTGGGAAATGTTGAGTGTACCATGCAATCTCAAACCATCATTTCAAAGGAAATATAGATACAAAATAAATGCATCACCATGATTTCTTTGTTGATTTGTAACTATCGCATTTCTAGTTTTCTTAAAACGCGATGTTTGAGTGACATCCATACTTGCTTTCCCTCCCAAGATGTTTACACAAAATTTGGTCCATATCGAGCTCTTCCAACCAGTAAACATAGGGAAATGAGGTATCAAGGTAAGCAGGGTTAAAATTGTATTTCTTAAGCCCTATATATTGTGAAATTTCATTTATATTGTCTTTATTGGTCGGTTAGGATCTTAATCGTAATTGCATGGCTAGATAGGACCTTAAATGTAATTGCATCCTTATCCCATATATATGTACCAAGGAAACCTAGTTTTAGAATCATCTCATCTTTTATTTTTAATTTGATACATTGTATAAAAAGGTATCCCCCTCAAAGAGGATTCTTATTCGTCTATTTATTTCGTTCTCAAGGCATTAGGTTACTCTTTATTTCTATTTGTATACTATTTTGGTAGTTTGGTGCATAACATTTGCTATCAGAGCCATGTTTTATATAAATATTTTGCGGGGTCATTTCATATATATATATATAATTTTATGATACTCGTAAGAAATATATAGGTACTTTTGGTAAAAACTTTGGGTTTTGCTTTATTATAAGTTAGGATTTATGGTTTGTGTAAGTTAGGATTTTTACTAATCCAAAACTAGTCTCAAACATGTTTTCTAGGTAAAATTGTTATATATAAATATTTAGGACTCCAAATAGAGTGTTTCCTATTGAATGAGATAGAATATAGACCATATTATTTGTGGTAAAAATTTAGAAGCAAGTAAGGTAATTCATACACATGTCAGACCGTACAATTTTGCTCTCTTTAAAGGGACAAAAACAAAAAGTTTTTGGGAAAGTTACCATAAATGTATCTTAACAAATCATAAGTTGGTCAAATCATATGGAATTGTAGAGAATACATATCAACATACTACTAGGAAAAATACTAGACTCAGGGGTGGGGGGGGCTAAAATTTCATATATAATTAAGGAGAAAGGTTAGTTAGGAAGAGAGCTCACAAATCAAGGTTTTTAAAGGTATGTTAACTTGAAACTTGCATAAATTTTGATTGGAATATATATTTTGGTATGGTTCAAAAGGTGTTATAAAGAGGAAATAGAGAATAACTCTAGTAATTATTATTGGGCTCAAATCGAAAGAGGTGGAGAAAATTTTCTACATCTACTAAACCTTCTGAAGGCTCATCCTTGACACAAGATTAGAACAATGATGTGAAATTTGAGGTGTAAAATCTTGCCGAAAGAGTATCAAACATTGAAAATACAATGCTAAGAAAGGTGTAAATCATGAATAGGGTAAATAAGGATGAATTCCAAACATTCAAAGGGTTTATGCAAGTTGAATACCAAACATTAAAAGGGGATATGCAAGTTAACCTCAAAAAGGACCTTGAAAACTTGAGGGGTGTACTTGTTAAGGATATAAGCAACCTACTAACCCAAGACTCAACTCATCGAGAAGATGATAAGAAGAACGAGATGATGGAGTCCTATCCGTCCTAGGCGACAATTATATTGTACTCAGAGAACATAATCCTTGAGTCTCAAAAACTTGATTTCTCAATACTTCAAGCTCCACATAATCGTGGGTTCAACTTGGGACCAATAAATTAACTCGAACAATTGATATGATAAAGTTTGATAACAATGATCCAATAACATGGATGTTCTAGATGGAGAACTTCTTTGATCTACACGAAGTCCCATTTTTACAAAAGGTAACTATTGCATCATTGTATTTATAACATCATGATCAATTTGTGTGGTACCAATGGTTTTGTGATAGTGAAAAGGACTCTATTGTCTCTTGGTCTATATTTATGGATGAGTTGATGGCACATTATGGGGATATTAAAAATAACACCTTCTGTTGCAGCTGCAACAATTTCCCAAAATTCCAAATTTTTTTAGGACCCTCCTTTTGCTTGGATTAGCTTGATTTTATTCTTTGATTTGGTCTGAGAACTCTTCAGAAAGACTCTTCTTATGCTTGGATTGACCTACAAATTGTTTTGTTGCTTGAAGCAATTTAATGATCAGACTTTGTCGCTGTCCCCGAATGCAACTCTAGCATGTTCCGATCGGAAGCTTGTTTGTTTTTTAACCCCGCCGCTGCGGATGGATTCTCAGTTTTAACTTCGATTTTGCTCCCGATTCGATTAGTGTTAATCGGTTTCCTTTTGGTTTCGCATCGGAGCAATTGTAACTTCTCCTTCCGCTGTTGCGGATGGGTTTTCTATTTGACTTCAGTTTCTTGTCCGAATTGCTTGACTTCACATCGGCTGCTTTTGTGTTTTCGCATCGAAACTGTTATGACTTTTGTTTCCGCCATTACGAAGGGCAAACCACTTTCTTCCCCGACTTTGGTTTGAATTTCTGACCTGTTTGTTGTTTTCATCGAGCCCATAAGTCTTGGGCCGCCGCCGTTGCGGCTGCAGTTCTGATTTCGTTCCGATGTCTTTGGGCTCCGACGCTTGGCCGTTGCGGATGGATTTATGTTTTAGCTTTCCGCCGTTGCGGAAAGAAATACCTTTTCATCTTCCAATCCAGGTGCTTCCAACGTCCGATCTTTTAAAATTTCCTGCCATGCATGTTTCTGCGAATGGCTTAACACTTTGGCCGTCCGTCGTTGTGGAGGGAAGTTTACTTTCAGCTTCCGACCCAGAAGGGGTCCGACGTCCGATATGATTTCCCGTCACATGTGTCCTATGGATATATATATATATGCGCGGGTCGTGGGTTATTTTTTTATCGTTTCTTGTTCTAACTGTCGTGATCATTTTGCACTGTCGACCCCTCGAGCTTGCAAGGACCACCGTGCCGGTACACGCATCCAAGTGGCAGTTGTGGAAGCCTGACTGCATTCACCCCGTCATACACACCGTAACGCCAGGTAGGTTTCGTTGCCTTTCCTCTTTCCGTTTGAACGATTGGGGGTTTTTGTTTTCCGCGGTGGTATGTGTTCCCGACTGTTTTCCCTGTTCCGTTGAATCTCACACATATATAGTAGAGGGGGAGGGCGTATTATGACTGTTAGCACGGGCATTTTGACCCACGGAGTAATATTCTGCCCGCGGCTTTTTGTGTGCAACCTTGCGCGTAGTGGGTGGGGGTTTGGTGCAGGCGGCCGTTACGCCGACTGCACCAAGCTACCCTGTGTGTAATGATGTTTTGCATGGGGAGGTTATGTGGTTTTTTCTGTAACGTTTGGTGGTTTCCCCTTGGCGTTGAGGTTTTCATATCACTCGCATCCTCGAACCCCAGCCTTTTTGCCTAAAGCGGTCCCCGCGCAGACCATTTTCGTGCTCGGTTTCGAACCTGGGTTGGGGAAGAAGGTGTATCACGATGCCTAGTTATCTACCGTGTTTTTGCACAGGGGTTTTTCCTTAATCAAGCGCACCATAGAAGCCTGCATCATCGATTAGTAGGTGTTTCACCGCACTGCTCCGCGCGTAGTTGTTTTTAGACCCTAGCCGGTGAAGGGGATGTTTCACTGCTTGTAGTTTATTGACCATAATCGCATGGGTAGTGGTTTTGTTAAAAGTCCTTGTGAAGACTTGCGTAGTATTCCCCTATCTGTCCCGTGCAACAAAGTGATAGTGGCGCCCGCAGAAAGCGGAGGTCTTGGTCGTGTAAATGTAATTGCTTTTTCAACGAACATCATCAGTCTTCTTAAATTTTATGTTAGATTCCTTTCCGGCTGGATTACATTGTTAGAAGTGTTTAATAGTGGCATGCACAGTTTATTGCACACAGCTAGTTGCCATCATGATAGACACAGACTAAGTCACTAAACACTACACATTTGGTTGCAATAAGTTCTGTTAGTTAGGCTCTCTCAGTTATACGTGCATATATTGGCTTCATTGTCTGATTGTTATCATGCTAAGCATAGAAGAAATGGCACACTGCCCATTGATGTCCACAAGTTTGTCACTCAACCAGAATGAATTAATGTTACAATTTTGTGGCAGGAAGAGATCACAATGTCCAAGAGACAAAGGAAGAAGGCCCCCGTGGGTGATGAAGAACCAGAAGTAGAAGTAGTCACTAAAACTGAACGCATATATGAAGATACCAAGTGCGTTTCTGGCATTGAACCTAGATATTAGTGGGGTAAAATCTATAGATTGATCACCTGGAGAGAGGTTCCTGACATGGGCTTAGAAGAAGAGTCCATATATGCTAACATAGAGAAATCCTCTATTATGAAAATTGCTACCAGACCAGAGCTGTTCCCGTGCTCTGAAGTAATTGGGTGGATTCTGCCTCGGGCAGATGTGACAACTATGATTCTGGAAGATGTTAACAAACAGGGCTACGCTGCATACAGCCCCGGATATGTAGCTCTGGCCTATCGCTTGCCGGAAGCTCAAGTGTTCCTGTCTGATGACTGGTTAAACAACATAAGAATGGGCCTTGTAGAGACCATGAAAAGAATGCTGTTGACTGGGAAGCATTTCAGAACCAGATTAACAAGAGAATATGATACTGTAAGTTTGAGGGCTCCATACAGATTCATAGCCTTGATGCTCAACAGAATCTTTGGAAGAGCTCACGACAGATTGTTCAAACTGGCATGGGTACCCATTATTTTCTATGTTGCAACCCAGGGAACAATCTTCAATTGGGCCAACCTTGTCTCAAATAGTCTTTCTTCTTGTTTGGCCTCAGCCTTGGGAGGAGAGTCCTAGAAAAGGTCTGATTTTTATATGAGTTCAATACTTATAGACTGTATACTATGCAACCAGCCTTTCCTGGGTCTCAGGTGCATCTGGGATAGAGAAAGGATGCCTGTCTATGCTGCTTACAAACCATTGTGGGCACATAAATATCATAGCCATTACAGAGAAGTCCGTGAGCACTTCGTTATGCCTCTATACACACTCATTTTCTTGAAGGAGTGTGATTGTATGTCGGAGGAGGCCATGCAAGTGATACAGGAATATGCAGACTATTTCTTGACTGAAGATGGTTTGTACTTCAGGATGTTTGGGGGTTCGAGAGCACCTTCCCTGCTGCCCAAGTACGCAACTGATTATATTGTCCATAAGGAGGCAGTCAGACAAGTGTTCATAGATGGAATAGGCAGTTTTCTGTTCGAGCATAAGAAGACTGCATACCCTCCTTTGCCCTTCAAGCTAGGAAGCTACAAATTCACTAGGGTGAAACAAGCTGATGAATTCGTAGAGGAGCTGGAGAGATTCCATTTCGGCGAGATGCCCTACCACAGAAACGACTCCAAAGGTAAAGTGGCCAAGCATTGCAATGAAAGCAAGGTGCATTTTGAGTATACCCACCACTTTGATAGGGAAGAATCTGTCTTCTGAAATGCCCCAAACATGATAGCCCTAAGGAGAAGGTTTAAGCCAAAGATCACCACTAAAGGTGGAAAAGAGGCTGAGCAAGACAAAGCCGAAGAAGAGGCCAAGAGGAGACAGGAAGAGGTCCAGAGGTTAGCACAAGAGGCTGCAGGGTGGCTACACAGTGAAGAGGAAGAAAAAAGAAAAGCTGCCCAAGAAGCAGCTGAGAAAGCCCAGGAAGCAGCTAAAGAAGCAGAAGAAGCAGTAAGAAAAGAAGCAGAAGAGGCGAAGAGAAAGCTCGATGAGAATTTGAAAAAGAAGGAAGCAGAAAGGCTTAAATTGACACAAACAGAGACAGAATAGTCAGCTGCTGATAAAGCTGCAGGGCAGACCCAGGAGATGGAAAACCCAGAAGTCCAGGACCCACAAATGCCTACTGCCAGCACACCTGTGGTCCCCACACTCAGGCTAGTTCTGTTTGTGCAAAAAAAGGGAGAAGAAATCCCTGACTTCAACACTGTTTACTATGATCGGGCCACAAAGAGGATAGTAAAGAGAACAGAGAAGAAAGTTGAAGCAGGAAGTCTGCCAGGAAAAATGATAACGGATACGACTGTTGTGTTGGGAACAGACCAAGATCCGAGATTCACCCTGAGAGCCGGAGCTGCACTAATCACCGCCTCAGAAGATAACATGGACAAGGTGCTGACTAACCTGGAGTCATCTAAGAAATCCTCTGCTCAGTTGAAAGATACCTTGAGGAAAGAGAGGGAAGAAGGAAATAGGCTGAAGAGGAAGTATGAAGACATGCAGAGGGAGATAAAGGCTTCTAGGGCTGAATTACAGGCCCTCCAAGGAGAGAGACAGGCTAGGGAGACTACCCAAGAATGCCTGGAGAAAGTACAGAATGAATATCAAGAGCTGAAGGCAGAGAAAGAGCGGCTGCTGCAAAAGGTAAAAGAGCTGGAAGAACAGCAAAAGATTATCTTACAAGCCGATGAGCTGCACACCCAAGAGCTGAACAAGAAGCATCAAGAGCAGATTGCCTCTCTGACAACTGCTTTGGAGGAAGCAAGGGAGCAGCAGGTCAACCTCCAGCCATTCA
This sequence comes from Pseudotsuga menziesii, assembly GCA_001517045.1. Taxonomy (NCBI): domain Eukaryota; kingdom Viridiplantae; phylum Streptophyta; class Pinopsida; order Pinales; family Pinaceae; genus Pseudotsuga; species Pseudotsuga menziesii. Next base: position 244,650 of record LPNX010647930.1, on the reverse strand, counting down.
AAGAGCATGTCTTGGCACAGAAAGCTAGGATGCTGCAGCTGCAGACTGAAATCGAGGAGGAAAGGTGCAAAGTCCTACAGATAGATGGCCGCTTAGAAGAAATCATAGAAATCTCCTCTTACTTTGTAGACAGATCTCAGGATATCCTTGAAGTCCTGACTGTAAGGATGGCAAGGCTAGAAAGCAATGAAGAAACTCCTGCGGAGCTGCCATAAAAGGACAAACAAGCCCTCAAGCGGGATTATGACTTAATAGAATTTGCTATTAACACTGCAGAGGATTTCAAGAAAGCAGTCAAGAAGACGAAGGGATTGTGCACCGAGTTCTTCAGAAGACTTCTCATTACCCACAACCGGTGCCAGATAGAGGCTGAGCAAAGGCTGGATGCTTTCCCGGATCACCACGCTTTTGTAAAGCTGTTGCAGAAGAAGCACCAGGAGGAAGAAGCTAAGGTACAAGACATTAAAACCATGGATGATCAGATCTTGAAGAGCGAAGTAGATCATTCAGCGATTAGTGTACAGCTCCTGGAGGACCAGCTTCGGTTAAATGCAGTCAGGATTGAGGCCATAAAGAACCAGGGTGAGAAATTTGAAATCAATATTCAGTTTTTGGAACCCTGCGCATTTGAAGGCCTTACTGTTGAAGCTTCTGCCTGGAAGAAGTTTCTAGAATCCCAAGTGGGACCCTCCTTGTGAAGGATTGGCCTTTTTTTTGTATTTTGTAACAATTTTGTAAAAAAACATTTGAAAAAGAAAAACGTTGGGAAACGAGGGGTTAGGAAGCCCAAAGGTTACTTTGGGCAGCCCAACCGTTGCACCCTTTTTGTATAAATGTAGAAAGCTTAGAAAGAAAAAAAGGACTTTGAGACTTTTTCCCAGTTAGACTGGAAAGGAATATTGTAAGAAGAACTATTTCTCTTTGCAATAAAGAATGATGGTTTTCCTGTTGGAGAAAGATTGGTGGAATTTCCAAATGTTGTGCTGTGGATGACTGAAAGATGAACTATTTTGTTTTTCAGCTTGTGTCCATGAATCGTGAGATCGTTCTAACTCTATGACCTATGTCTTTGTTTGAATGATTTCTGATTTATTTTGTGGAATGATCACCATGAGTAATGTATGCTGCTTACATAACAATTAGCTATCTGATTGTTAGAATATCTTCACTCGTTCATGTGTTGTAAGTATGCGTATCAGCTACCTGTAATTTCTGTTTATAACACATGAATAATACACATTACTCATAAGTAAATCACAGTTTGGCTCCCCGGGGATAGGTAGATAGATAGATAGATGGATAGTTAATTCATTGCATTGCTACATATGTGATTCGGATGTTGGTGAGTCTAAGACGAGAGGTAAGAACCTGCGCATCACATTGTGAATGCTCGCTGAATCTCGATCATCTTGCATGATTAGTTAGATACTTGCATCTCATACTTAAGTCAGAAAATATAAAATTTCGGTGGATCGGGCCGCAACCAGTAAAACCTTTGTTTTGTTGTTTGACCTACGATAGCCGGACCGCAAAACCGGACGGATTCCCTATACCAAACAGTCAACGGGCTAGTTGGGAATGTTGACTGGGGAGAATCCCTTTCTGTTGTTGCCTGCGAATTTCCAGGCCTCAACACCTTCTTTATCCAATTGATAAATCTCAGGAAAAGAGGTCCAGTTACATAGCACATTAAACAATTTCAAAAGTTGAGTCATAGAGTGAAGTAAATTTCATAGGATAATTTGTTAGATCTTTTTATAGGCACTTTAAAGGAGAGAATTCAACACGAGGTGCGTCTCTTTGAACCTAAATAATTGGAGAATGCTTTAGTTTGGAAATGAAAGTTATAAGTAAAAATATGGTACTAGAAGGAATGCTACTAAAACCTATAGGAGAGGGATATTTTTCCCCTCCTAACCTTACTCAACCTACAAGGTTGACGCCTCAGCAAGTGAAAGAAATAAGATAAAAGGGACTATACTACAATTGTGACAGCAGGTACAGTAAGGGGCATAAGTGTGGTGAGAATAAATTATTCTACATTAATTATGAGGAAGAGGAAGATCCAAAACCGGAATAGTATCAAGAGGTGCATCTAGAATATATTACGCCAACCATATGTTTCCATGCATTGTCGGGCAATATCACTCCTCAAACTCTCAATATATAAGGATGTATCAAAAATATAAAAAAGGAAAAAATATTGATTTATTTCGATAGTACCCATAACTTCATTAATTTTATATTAGCCGAACTTTTCAATTGCTTTATATATCCAATACAAGGATTTCAAGTAATGATTGCAGATGGAAGTACCAAGGAATTGGATAATCCAATGATTGCAATCCAAATGGGTGGTGTTGATGTTGTACTAGAGTTCCAATGGCTACAGTTATTGGGAACATTTTTTCTTAATTTTCAAGAGCGTTTCATGATATTATCCTCATAAGGAAAGGAAATTAAACTCAAAGGTATTTTAGGGAAACCCTATAAAATTGATAAGCTCTAACAACATGACAAAATTACTAAAAAAGGGACACCATGGTGCAATGCATAGTTGTGTTGACTAGATGTTCAAGCATCTATACCCTCTATTCCAATCTATCTCCAACAAGTTATTAGCAATGAGTCCAAGGTATGTGGATATATACCTAGAGGTCTTCCACCTACTCAAGATCATAACCACGCTAATCTCTTGCAACCAAGAAGTGTACCTCCTAACATTAGACCCTACATCTACTCATATGCACAAAATAGTGAGATTGAGAATATGGTTCAAGAAATATTAGATGCAAGCATCATTAAACCTAGACAGAGTGATATCTCTACACCAGTGGTGATGGTTCACAAAAAGAAAGTTTTGAGGAATATGTGTTCAGATTATAGAGAGCTCAATAAGATGACCAGGTAAGGACAAGTTTCATACTCATATCATTTATGAATCATTAGATGAATTGCAGGGAACAATTTTTTCTTTAGAAATTTGTATCTTAATTTTGGATATCATCAAATCAAAATAAGGAAAGAACACACTCTGAAAATATCCTTTAGAGAGCATGAAGGTTGTTATGAATTTTTTGTGATGCCATTTGGCCTTACCAAGGAAACTTCCACATTTCAAAGTTTGATGAATTCTATTTTTAAACCCTTCCTTAGCAAAAATTTGTTAGTATTTTTTTTATGATATACTAATCTATAAAAAATATTGGGAAGAGAATGTACAACATGTTGGCATGGTCTTAAAACTATTAGAGGCACCAACTAAAATCCAAGCCTTCTAAATGTTCCTTTGGAGTTCAGGAAGTGGAATATTTGGGTCATATTGTATATCATGAAGGTGTAAAAGTGGACCCTAACAAAATTAAAGTTATCATGGAATGGCCAATTCCTAAAACCTTGAAGAATTGTGAAAGATTATTAGGATTTACAAGCTACTACTGTAATTTTGTCAAGAATTATGGTCAAATAGAAACACCTCTAACAAGTTTATTGAAAAAGAAGGTGTTCTCTTGGATTCAAGAAGCAACAAAATATTTATAAGAACTTGAAGTAGCTATGTGTACAACTCTTGTATTAGCCATTCTTGACTTCACAAAAACCTTTATTGTGGAATGCAATGTCTTGGGGAATGGAATTTGTGTAGTTTTAATGCAAGAAGGAAGGCCCCTGCCTTTGAAAGTTGCAAACTTAAAAAAAAAAAACATATTGAATGAAATTAAGAAATTATTCCCTTGCCTAATAGGAAGACACTTTAAGGTAAGAACATGTCATGATAGTCTTAAGTACTTCTTGAAACAACGATCATGTTTAAAAGAGAAACAAAAATGGGTTACAAAGATGTTAAGTTGTGACTTTAAAATTATTTTCAAAATGGAAAACAAAATGTGGTGGCAAATGCACTTTCAAGAAAAGAAGATGAAATATAGGGATTGCTTTGTGCTATTTCCATTATGCAATCTGATTGGGTGGAAGAAGAAAATAACGGAAGCAATATCTGAAAGCATGCAAGATAATTAAACAATTACAAGAGGACCCAGTTCATTAGATAAATTTGTGTGGAAGTATGATTCAATATGGTACCAGGATCACCTATATTTATGTAAGAATTCTCAAAACAAATAGAAAGTCCTTTTAGAATTACACACTTCTCCTATAGCAGGACATTCAAGGTTCTTGAAACTTACCACGTGATCAAGAACGATTTGTTTTAGGAAGGTCTTAAAAGTGATGTCCAAAACTTTGTGGAAGAATGTTTGGATTTCCTTCACAATAAGGGAGAGACAACCAAAACTCCAAGCCATATATAGCCATTATCCATACCAAATCAGTGTTAGGAAGAGGTCTCAATAAATTTTATCATAGTTCTCTGAAAGTCATAAGGAAATATTGGCATCATGTTAGTAATGGATCGACTCACGGAGCATGTTGATGTATTCTCTCTTTCTCATCTTTTTAAAGAAAGTACAATGGTTGCAACACTCATGGAAATAGTTCAGAAGCTACATGGAATCTCACAAGTGATAGAAATGCAATTTTCATTAATAATTTTTCGAAGGAAATACTTTCTTGTTTAGACACTCAATTGAATCACATCTCGTCTGGCCGTCTTTAATCCAATGAGAAAATTGAGATTATGAATAAATCCCTTTCTCTGCTTTTACATCTTTTTGTAACTCAAAATATGTTTCTGTTACAATGCATAATTGTTGATTTTCATTGCTTTTACATCTCTTTGTAACTCAAAATATGTTTATGTTACAATACATAATTGTTGATTTTATTTTCATATTTAGGTTCAATTGTTAATAAAAGGAAATAAGCTATGTTAAATGAATTGAAATAAATAAACCCTTGTTAAAAGGAAATAAGCTATGTTAATTGAATTGAAATAAATAAACCCTTGTTAAATTTTAAAACCTTGATTGAGGTTAATATTTAACGAGACCGTGAAATAATATGATGGTTCAAATACTCATCACATCAATGGATTATCATGATTTTGGAATCACAAATTAATTGGGATTGCACGTTATTCACCACCCCCAAAATCATAGATATATAGCCACGTGGTTGAGATCTGGTGTATTTGGAGGTAGAGGTCTGATTTTGCAATATAAAGTCGGGTGTTAAAGAGATTTCATATGTGTTGGGTGATCCATTTCCATGAAACGCTTTGCACTCATGGAATGGGTTATTCAAATCCAGAGAGTCCTGCAGATTATTCAACAAAAATGGGGTTTCTTGAAAATATTTTTTGCCTTTATGTATTTCAGGGTTTGGGTCAAGGAAGCATTGAAAATAGAATCTATTCAGGGTTTGGGTCAAGGAAGCATTGAAAATGGAATCTATTCATATTGTTATGGAATCTGGGAGAAATCCAAAAATTATTTCGTTGTAAATATTTTAAAGGCGTGATACGTTTATACTAGAGAAAATTCCAAGAATGAGGACAAATATGTTTACTAGAGGAAAGAACTCCAACTTTGGGATAGAAGACTGTTCATTTTCTAAAGATGATAGAATGAAGAATAACTACAAAATAGCTTATTTATGTGTAGTTTGTATATGTGGTTATGATGGGGAAGTATTGTCTAGTTGTGGCTTTACTATTATCCTTGTAGATGACAGATTAAAAGTGTGTGTATATGGTTTTAGACAAAGTGTGGAAAAATTATTCCAATGGTTTCCAAATGAATTGTGTTCTTGATCAGGGAGCAATAAGAATAAATAATAAATAAGATGTAAATATTAAAACACATTACAAGAGAGACACGGATATAATGTGGTTCACCCAAGATGGGATACGTCCACATATAAATTGCTATTCCTTTATTATTATATCGTCCAACAAAATGAAAGGATACAGCCTGCAACAATCTCGTTGCACTTCCTCCTCACTCTCTCACAATATATCTCACACAATAACATAGATCGTTTACAATGCTACAATACAATACACACCCATTTTACAATGCCTTCATTTTATAAAGGGAATACCATGGGAAAATACCAAGGGTTTCCCTAACACCATGGGCCTGTAAATCACCCATTATTGACCAAGTCATGACTATGAAATTACAACATTTTACAAGGCATTTTTTCCTAAATTTTTTCTACAAGGGCGCTGCCCCCAAATCCCCTCCAGGGGGGGGCTCCCAAAATAGTCGTCTCCCCCCCCCTAGACCCCCCTGATGACTATAATGGGGGGGAATCCCCCCCCACACCCTCCTGTTAGGTGTTGGGATCCAAACACGGTTGAAATAACATATCTGAATGAAGAAGGTCAAGCTCCACAACCAACAAGATAAGAAAGTTATGTACATATACACTATCCAAGATGAAGAGTTCATGGTACCAATTAGAAAAATATGTATATCAATGGATATAATCAGAAGGAAAAAAACTTGGAAGCAAACTTAGCTATACCCACTTTGAGAGTTGCACAAGCTTTGAAGTGTGATTGAGATATTTAGCTCCCTATTCCTTTACACTTGAAAATTGGTTGCACTGCCATATTTCGATGACAAACACTCAAAACACTACATTGTGTAGAAAACTTCATGCAAAGCAAGAATCCATACAATGCTTCTTTTGTAATTTAGTTACAAAGATAAATAACACTCCAAATGACAACTAGTAAACAATTATAATAGCATGTTTTATTGGAGAATATATAGTTATCAAATTCCCATATTTCATAGTAGAACGGGAACATCAAGCATTTGAGGTGTCAAGCCTCTACAACCGCTTTTTCTATTTTGGAGTTAGTTTACAAAAAGAGAAGTGTGTAGTTAGCTTTGAGGAAAAGATAAAACACCAAAATGAAGATTTTGTAGAGGTTGGAATTTTGGCTACTAAAAGGCAGGGAAAATCCCAAGAGGGCTATTGGTTTGACAACATATCAAGAATCTCCCATAGGATTCAACACCAATATTTCATAACTTATCCTCCTCTATTCTGCATTATTCTTATGTTTGCACGTCTCTTTTCTCTCTATATATTTATGTAGCCTTTGTGGTAGTTTTCTTATACTCATAATCAAAGAGGCAATCTATGGCACCTTCTTCTTATCTTTTGATCGTAGGTCTTGTGTTAGCCTTGAATCAACTCTTGCACTTCTCTATGATTTTTTCAAAGGGTTCGAAACATAAATATGAACATAATCATATGTATTATCAATCTAACTTGTGATATGAATTCTTGGGTATATCTTTAATGTATTTGAAATATGTTGTGAGGTGCCAGAAATATATGTGAACCATTGGATTCATTAATTTGTAAATTCCCAACTTGTTTTCTTTTCATATCAATAGATGTTAAAGACTTCCATGACTCATTAGTATCTAAAACATATTTGTTTTCTTGTAGAGATTATATACCTTCCATCAAACTAAGCTTATATCTTTGCAATTTTGGATAATGGTGCCTAATGGAAAAGCACTAGTATGAGGTTTGAATGTAACTGCTTTCTTCTAGGTTGCATTGCTCCTTTGACACATTTTGTTTATCAATGACTAAATATGGAAATAATTTTATTTATAATTTCAAAATTTGTTGCTATGGTGACATTGGGCAGCCAGCTTATAATTTTATTTGAGGCTTACCCCCTTTGGGCCGAAGAGTCAACTTGGAGTCTAAAGTGGGAAGGCCTTTAAAGCCTTCATGGGTCTTGGATTTTTAACATTAAGCTAGCATTATATTAGGATCTTTAACTAAGAGAATAACAAGCACAACAATCAAACACAAGAGACAATGAACACAGTGTTTTTCCTCGGGGAAACCATAAATGGAGAAAGCCCCGCAACTTCCTTAGAGATAGAATCAGCACCAAAAGTAAGACCCCAAAATAGTAAGATGATCTCCCGACAGTAGTAGTCTCTTTCTTCCTAACCCTGGTGTCTTCTTCTTCCTCAACTATGCGCTACAACTGAGTGTGAGTGAGTGTGTGATAAATAGAGAGGCTCACTCTCTATTTATACTAATTCCTGACTTGACAATAACCTATTAGGGCCGACTTCTCTAGGAGAGTCTAATAATCCTAGTGCCCCAGAACTGCAAAAACTTTAACCCTTGATCAATTGGAGGGTTACCCACAATGACTTGACATGACTTGCTTACATTGTAGAACCTCCCGATAGGAACATCGAGGCATGACATGACTCAAATACATTACAGACACATCCTGGAATAAACATCGTGGTATAATACATAAGAAATACAAGTGAATACATTCCGAAGTTACAATTACATTAACAATGGGGTGCCTTGGCACTATTCTTTGAACAAGAACATCTCAAGGAAAAACGCATCTGATAAACAAACACAATTGACCAAGTGGTTGCACTTAACAAAATGGTGGTACAACGCATCTTTCCATACTTCATAAAAATGTCACCATTTATGGCACTTTACGACTATAGTCCTCCATCCATCACATCATCCTTGAAAGAGAAAGCCAAGGTGAAATAAATGGAGGATCATATAGAGCACCGACAAGAGGCTATCCAACTATTGAAAGATAACTTGGCTATAGAACAAAATGGAATAAAAGCAGAAGTAGATCAACATCATAGTGAAAGGAACTTTGAAGAAGGGTATTGGGTATTTTTGAGGCTACAACCATACAAACAGATATCCCTGAAGCAAAAATATAAGGAAGAAAAATTATCTCCCAAGTACTATGGTCTCTAGAAGTTGTTGTGGAGGATTGGGAGTATAGATTAAAAATTGGAGTTGCCTCCATGTTCATGTGTACACCTATTCTTCTATGTTTCTTGCCTAAAAAAGGTCATTGTGACAAGTTCCCAGTACAGACTATATTACCAAAGATTGATGAAAAAGGGAAATTGAAACTATAACCTTAAACAATCTATGAATCAATGATCAAGTGATTGCAAAATTGAGCAATTATTGAGCACATTTTCAAGTCAAAGAACTTTCCAGTAGAAGAGGTGACATGGGAATATGAGTTAATCATGTAGAAACATCTATGTTTAATAAAGTGTTGAGGACAACACTTGTTTGAAGGGGAGGGGCATGCTAAATCCAATATATTATGACATTAAAATTTTATTGTTATATTAGTATTATCTTTATTGATCGTCTAGGAACCTTATGGTTGGATGGGACCTTAACTGTAATTATACCCTATCTCCTATGTATGCATGAATGTATGTATGTATGTATGTATGTATGTGTGAGTGTGTGTATGCATGTATGTATATATGTGTGTATGTATATATGTATATGTATATACATATGGATATGCATATGCATATATATGTATATGTGTGTATGTGTATATGTACACACACACACACACACACACACACACACATATATGTATATGATACACACACATATACACACCAAGGACCTAGTTTTAGAATCAACTCATATTGTCTTGTGAATTTGTTATAATGTATACATAGGTTTTCCCCTCAAAGAGGCTTCTTATTCATCTATTTATTTCATTCTCAAGGCATTGGGTTATCCTTTATTTCTATTTTTATGCTATTTTGCGAATTTGGTGCACAATAGGATTACATAGAGTTTTATAATACTGAGAAACCAAGACCAAGTATCTACCCATAATCCTCAACACCTATACTTTATTCTCATAGATTGAAAACTCATAAATTGGTTTATCCATGAACAAAGGAAGAGCCGAATCAAAACCAGATTTTTCCCCATCCCAAAAATGGTGTAGCATGATAATGAACTATAGTGAAAGTTAGGTCAAAGCTACAAGGGTTTTCATCATTTTATATCCACCATTAGATTGCAATGGACGGTCAAGATTTGGTCTCGGATATAGATTCCAATGGATACTCTCATAACCATGCATGGAGATGATCAGTAACCATATGATATTTTTTCCATTGTTAATGTTAACAATATTTTCCTTTGTCAAGCACATTGATATATTTTAATGGTGGAGCCTCTTTTGCATATAAACCTTCTTGATATGCATTGTAATGATGGTCATCAAATATTACAATTTTCCATGTTTTCTAATTATGAGCATAGCATTTAAGCATATAACCAACTTTCATGGATTTTGATATCACTGTAAGCACATATCATTTTTCATACTAATCAATATTGATTTGATGCAATTACCCAAAAAGTAGCTCAAGTAAGGAGAAAAAATGGATCATAATGGAGAACTAGAACCATCAATAACAAATACTAACAATGCTTAATTACTAGTTAATAAATCAAACCACAACAATCAACCATATGACAATCTATCATTAAACATAATGATGATACATTTTTATCATCAATTACAATGGCTTGTGATATCATGAAATAAATCATAACTACATCAAACATGTAATAATTGTATTAAGAATGAATATATGAGAAAAAACATAACAACAACCATGGAGAATTCATACATCAACATATTAAGGAATCAAGTAGATTAGTGGTATGTGGCATCCATCAATTTGACCTTACTGCACATTAGTAGGACTCTCTATAGTTCATGGTAGAAATCAAGGGTTTCGAACTTTAATTAGGGTGATATCAAAATCCTTAGAGCTAAGGAAATTACTAAAATATTTCATTGGGCATTCACAATTGTGTCATTGAACGTTTTCAAGGTCAAAATCTAGTGACACCTCTTGAGGTGATGTCTTGTATTACATCATATTTGATTTCGATATGATATAGGATATTTGGGCACAACAAATATAGGAAAAAGTGGTGTTGAAGTAGGTATAGGAATTCATATCCACCCCTGAAAATAGTTGGAAATGGATCGAATTAGGCTAGCAGTCTAGAATGGGAGAAGAAAAGGGATGTGAAGAAGAAATGGTAAACCTAACGGGATTGTCAAGCATTTAAATTTCTGAGGATGAGAATTAGGAAACCCTCATAAATTGTACCTTTAACTTATACTATAATCATACCATGTCAAATACTACCAAATCGTGTCAGAGAAAAACCAATAGACCTTAGTGAGTGAAGAAAAAGGCAACAATGTTTAAGGGATTATTGAATCTAAACGTACCTTTTGGGAAGAAAATAAAATTTAAAGACAAAATAAATGAACAATGAAAAATAACTAAATATCCATCTATTAATCCAAACACGAAAACAAAAATAAAAGCAAAACTTCCAAACTAAACATAAAAAGGAAGCATTTTAAAAACCTCAAAATAGAAAAGAAATTGCATATGCACAATAGAAAGTTGTCGTTGTTGTTCTTATATACATATTTAGGAATATCCATTCATAGATTGTGGAAACAATCTCTCTGGTTTACCCTTTTAAATGACAAGAATCATTCCTCAAACTTTGTGCATTGGTAAATAGTCTGAACCACAACTGGTTTAAGTACTAAAATTTAGATTGTTTATACTTGTTCTTATGGGAAGAATCCCAAAGAAATACTATTTGACCAACTCTTAATGACTTACATTTTGCCTTCTTGTCATGGTATCTATTTATGATACTATGCATCTTCTTCATATTTCTAAAAAAACAAACTCTTATCTCTCTTCCAAGGCCATTAATGTCTTAAATCTCTCAGTTATTTTATTGTTATTCTAGAAAACTAATTAATAGGTTGTGATTTCTAACTCAACAAGCATTATTTCCTATACATAACCAATCAAAAGGGGTTCTCACCCATACTAATTTGGTCGTGTTCCTATCAACACATAAGGCATGTTCCATTTGTAAATTTTATTCATGAGTATTACCACCAATAATGTGCTTGATAATTTCAATGAATTTTTTATTTGCTCACTNTCTTTGATCATGGAGGAACTTTAATATCTTCTTTCGCTTGGGGTATTGGAACTAAACCAATAACAAAGATAAAAGTTTATCTCTTTATCATGGCCTTGAACTAATCTCGGAAAGATCCATCCCAAAGATAATGTTTTTTGACGACTATAGACAAGTCATCCAAAATATGAGAGTCGGTTACCAAAAGGGAACAGTCATATGCAAAAGATTATTCGACGGGATATGTCACCTAAAAATACCCTTCTAAGCCTCCTATATCCACATCCTTCAGGAGAATAATGGCATCGTCGATAAGTTAGCTAATCAGGGAGCTAGACTTAAACATGGGGGAATTGTGTATGCTAATAATATAAAATTAAACACGCATCTTAATCTCTTCATGAAAAATCCAAGTCTAATGGTTTGGTCAAACCCTCTCGCTATGCTCGTGTGGTTCAAAGGGAGGAGTGGATACCCACATGTAAATTAGTACCACATGACGGTTGACAATAAATGTTCCTTTAATTTTGCAATTTCCTGGGGCCTCGAAGAGGGAGTTCGCATAAGAGAAATGGAGGAGCAGCAGGTGAATAGGGTTGGTCGTCAGAACTAATGTCCATTCTATTTCAATGTGCGAGAAGGACAATATGGTGAATACATTTTACATTTCCAGTGTTTGCTTGAATATTTCCAACACTGGCATGAAGGAAATTCAACCAAGAACATGGTAAAGGAAGGCAAATATATGTAGGTGATGACAAAGGAGGGTTTCTCTAGCTTAAAGTTTGAAATGGAATACCTCAAATTGCATCTGTGTAGGATCTTAGATGTTGTCGGCATGGGAGTGAAGGAGAACATATTATTTTTAGTGGGCATTTGGTACATTGGCAATCATATTTGTTGTCAGGAATTTCAGAATCGACGATCACGAACGGGACCTGAAGGAACTTATGGGAATTGTGGATATCATCAAAGATGAAGTGTTGAAAATGGGAAAAATGGCTCAGTGCAGCCACTTCCAAGAAACCCCTAAAATAGAGACCGCCTTATGGAAGAAGCTTATGTCACTCAGTCTACTCTCAGATTCTGATGAAATAAGATGTAGAAACGCCCTCCCCTATAAGTCTTGCTAAATGTTTTTTTGTATTTTGTTGAACTATCAATATGTTAAAATTTACCCCTCTCATGTTATGGTTAGCACCAGGAAGAACACTAGGAAAATCAGAAATTTGTGCATGAGAACAGTTTCTTTCATTATCTTCCTATTTCAGTTACATATGAATTATAGTCTTGCTTCGGTTATGTAATGAATGGTTGTGCACAACCTTTTTTTCTTAATACAAGTTTTACAGTTTATGTTAAAAACTAAGGGGGAAGAGGTAAACCATATTACAGTATATTGTAGGTAGAGTCTTAGCACCTCTCTAGATAAAAAATAACCATTATTTTAAATATTTAAAAAAAAAATTAACTTAAATTTTTAAGAGGAAAATTTAACTAGGAAAAGATATACTCCTAAAGAAAACAAACAACTTTCTTCCTGTTGGAAATGTTGTTGCCATTGACGTCAAATACAAGAGGATGCATTTGATGTGAAATATGAAGATGAATATTGTTGAATATATTATTTCCATTAATGTCAAATATAGATCAATATTGAAGATAATGATGTGCACCCCACTTTCCTATTTACAGAGGCAAGAAAACCAAAGAAATATTTAGAGTATACATCAAGACCACGTTGCGGGAGAAGAAGGACACCATGCAACAATAAGGATATGTACTAACCATAATTTCTAAATGAAAACCCAACTTTCCCACTTATGGAGGTAAGAAAACTATAGAAATATAAAGAAACCACACAATGGGACTTCTTTATGGGAAAATGAGGACACCTTGCAATAATGAGGAGGAAGCATAATCATGTCCTTGACAAAGGGAGGGGTTGATTATACTTCAAGACATTGAAGATAAGGTATGTCCCCACCTTGAAAATAAAGAAAGGGGAATGAAGGGGTAAACACACCTTTGTGTCTCCTTGAAAACAGATCGGCCCTAAAATAAGAAGGATCCCCCCTAAAATAAGAAGGATCCCCTAAAAGGACACTAGAAAGGTAGAAAAAAGAGGATCACCACTCTCATTTCATCGTATTATAACCACTTGAGTTCCTCTCTTAAGTGGTGTGCAATTATAGAGAGAAGAGAGAGAAAGAGCACTTGTAAGAGCCTTTGGAAGATGTTCTCTTGGAATTTTATGGGATATTTGAATATGATTTTTCTAAGGTTCTATAAGGAGGGGAAGGCACACTTATGGAAGAGAAAGGATTTAAGATGTGAACTATTCTTCTTGGTAGGAAATTTCACTATGGGAGGATTCCTTTATGGTTTTCTTTGAGATATGATCTAAGAATATTTTCTAAGCATTCTTCTCTAGATGAGGCTCATGTAGAAGGCGGCCATGTAATATTTTGGAACTAGTTTGAATATGATCTTACAATAGATTATAGAGAAGTTTTGAGGTGGGATATAAGGAAAATTTGAAGCAGATTATGGAGTAGTTCTGAGGTAGGTTATGAAGAAGATTGTGGAGCAGATATGAGGTAAGATCTTATGAATATTTGAAGCAAATTATGGAACAGATATGAGACAAGTTATGAAGAATATTTGAAGCTAATTATGAGATAATATATGAGGTGATTATGCCATCATTATTATACATGATTCTTTGGTGGGTTGGTGCCTACATCTTGTTGAGTTGGTACTCATATAGGAGATTGGTGTATCTAGTGCATTGGTTCATACATATTGTTGAGTTGGTTCCCAGTTGAGGAGATTGATCATGTTTTTAGTAGGTTGGTTCCTACATATTGTTGAATTATATTGGTTTTCAATTGAGGATATTAGTGTCTCCACTAGGTTGGTTCCAAACTATTGTTCATTTGGTGCTCATTTGAGGGGATTGGTGTCTCTAGTAGGTTAGTTCCTACAAACTTTGTAACAATAGGTTGGTTCCGACAAACTTTGTAACAATAGGTTGGTGCCTACATGAATTTATAAAGACAAGATTTTGTGGTTTTCTCTCAAAAGGGTTCCCACATTGAATTATGTGTATTGTGATTTGAGTCTATGTGTATTTATTTTTTCAAAGTAAATTAATGATTGATTAATGTTTAAAGCAAGCAAAAGTATTCTATATTGATTCACCCCTGCTTTATTGGTATAAACATAAGTTCAACAATTGGTATCAGAGAATTTTTCTTCATAAATAGTTTAACCATTAAAATCTAGGCCTTGAGAACACACATGGAAATCAAAACCACAATGATGAAGATAGAGAGAAAGAAAGGGGATCAAGAAAATTCAAAGGTAAACTACCCTTTTGTCAGCTTAGTTGTGGTAAAGTTGGACATTTTGCTACCAAGTTTCCATATGCAGGAAAGGTATATAGTGGTGACGATAAAGAAAAGAATAACAACAAGAAAAGTATCTTCTTGGACAAAGCTCCTTTGTTTGATAGATCAAAGTATGCATTCTGGGGCATAGAAATGAATACATATTTGATGAACCTTGGGTTAGATATATGTGACTTAAATATGACTAGTTATACATCTCCAACAACACCACCAAGAGATGCGCTTGGATATAACCTTAGTGAAAATAATGCAAAATATACGAATGCCATTTTATGCAGTCTATTAGACTCTAAGTTTGAAAAGTGTACATCAGCTAAAGAGATTTGGGACAAGCTAGAAAATATTTATGGAGAAATGGATATAAAATTTGCTGAAGAAAAGTTAGATCCAGAAGAAGAATATATTGATGAAGAAAATGAATACAATCAAAAAGAAAAAATAGAAGAAGGAGATGAAGAAATTGATGGAGAAGTGAATCTTGAAGCTGAACTCACTAGTGCCTTAGAATAAATTAAAAAGTTGAAGAAAATGACTATAAAGAATAGGGAACAAATGCAGAAGTATGGAAATAAGGTTCATGATCTTGATGAAATAGAAATGACAATTGTTAGACTAAAGATTTAGCTAGAAGAGGGGAAAAGGATAGAATATGTAGTGATAAGTCAACTCACTGAATAGGAAGAAATCTATGAGAAGCTAGAGTTTGAAGTTGTTTCTATTAAGGAAATAATTATAAAATTCAAATGCACAATTACACAAAAGTTTGAAGAGCACTGAAACTTTGAATGAAATCCTTTGTCACCAAATATCACCATTCATTAAAACATGCCTTGGCTATGATGATAATCAGAAGACCCCTGAAGATATAAGAAGGAAATATGAAGAAAAGCATAAAAACTATGCCAATGTTCTCAAGGGATCCATCAACAATGAAAGAAACAACATGAAAGGAAATGATGACCAACATCAACCTAGTTCTTCTCTCAAGAGAAAAAATAATGAGTTTAGAAGAGTTTTTCCAAAAAGAAGGCCTTTCACAAACCGGTACCAAAATATCTTCTTTGCTTCTTGTTTTTCTTGCAATAATTTTGGTCATAAAGAATTGGATTATAGAGATTATGCAAGAGGTGAGCATGTGAGAAATAGAAATAGAGTTCCTTATGAAACCTCAAAGATGATTATGTGAGCAACAAAACCAGAAGTACCCATGGGTTTGTTGACATAAACTACAATTCATTTGCTCCCCTATTTGATTACATTATTGAATTCTATAAGTGCAGTAGCTCTAGGCACATAGCTCATTGTTGTAGAAGCGGCATTGTGGGATCTTCTAAACAAAACATAGAAAAATATGTTATTTCCAAATAGAAAGAATAACACTCTAAGGCTTGGAAGCAAAACGAATAGAAGAAGGAAGAATGTGGAATTACATTTTTTTCTCAAGATAAAGGGAACCAATGGTACATTAACATTGGATGTTCAAAACAAATGACATGGGATCAAACCAAGTTTATCACCTTAAAAGAAAAAAAAGGAGGCAGTGTTACTTTTGGAGGTAATTCTTCTACAAAGATAGTTGGAAAATGTATTATTAGTCTTGATAATGGAAAGACTAAAACACATAATGTATTTCTTGTTGAAAGGATGAAACATAATATTATAAGTGTCAGTTAAATGTGTTATCAAGGTAATAATATTACCTTTAATTCTAAAGGGTGTGAGATAATGAAAGTAGTTTCAGGAATATTAGTGGCAAATGCAATCAAAACCTCAAGCAACGTATGCATACTCAATGAAATCAAAGGAGAAAATTTTTCTATCAGAGTCATATCCCTCTCATATTTCTAGTAAGTGCTTGAGGAGAAGCACAAGTTCAAGGGGAGAAGCCCTTTATCATTGATGTCAAAGGGGGGAAGTTATAGACAAGGAAAGAAGTGCAAATCCAAGGAGAAGCTCAAGATCATGGGTAACAACCATTTTCCACTGATGTCAAAGGGGGATAAGTTGCAGACGAGAGGATAAATGTAGAAAAGGGAAGAATCGTAGCCAAAAGGAGAGTTGCATACATGGAGAGTTACTATAGTATTATTGCATATATGACTAAGGATTTCCATGAATGACAAAGGGGGAGATTGTTGGAACTATTTTTTTAATTGATGTAAAAGGAAAGGGGATACTTTTGATGTTGAAGATGGAGATGGAGATCGTAGAATATAGCATTGCCATTAATTTAAAAAAATATGAAGATTGCACATAATGATGAAGATAATGATGTGGACCCCACTTACCCACATACTTGGGCAAGAAATTTAAATAAATATTAAGAAACTATACATTAGGACCACCTTGCAAGAGAAGAAGGACACCATGGAATAATAAGGAGACAAACTAACCATGATGTCTAAATGAAGACCCCACTTTCCCATGTATGGAGGCCAGAAAACCAAAGAAATATGATGAAACAACACAATGGGGCCACTTTACATACAAAGGAGGACACCTTGCAATATTAAGGAGGGAACATAACCATGCCCTTAACAAAGGGATGGGTTTATTTGACATGGATATATTGAAGATAAAGTATGTTCCTATCTTGAAAAGAAATAAAGGGGAATCAAGGGGTAAACAACCCCAGGTGGATACTTAGAAAGAGATCGCAAAGAAGAAGGATCCCCTAAAATCATCCTAGAAAGGTATAAATAAGAGGAGCACCACCTTATTTCATCATCCTATCATCACTTGAGTTCCTCTATTAAGTGGTGTATCATTCTAGGTGTATAATTCTAGAGAGAAGAGATAGAGAAGGGAGAGTAGGAGCACTTGTAAGAGCCTTTTGAAGATGTTCTCTTGAGAATTTTCTAGTATATTTGAAGATGCTTTTTATAAGGATTTCCTAAGTTTCTATAAAGAGGAGGAGGCACACTTATGGAATTCAAAGGATTGAATATGTGATCTATTCTTCTTGGATGGAACTTTCACTGCCAGGAACTTTCATTACGAAGAGTATTTTATGGTTTGCTTTGAGATGTGATCTAGAAATATTTTTTAAGGGTTCTTCTCTGGATGAGGATCATGTAGAAGGTGAAAATGCCAAATTTTGGAGCAGGTTTGAAGATCATCTTACGACACATTGTGGATCATAAGGCAGGATATGAGGGAAAATTTTAAGTAGATTATGGAGCATATTTGAGTCAAGTTATGAAGCAGATTGTGGAGCAGATATGAGGCAGGATCTGAGGGATATTTTCAAGTAGATTATGGAGAAAATAGGATGTAGGTTATGAAGAATATTTGAATATAATTATGAGGTAATTTTTTGTTGATGTTTCTCTAGGTTACAACATCATAAAAACATTCTACATACAGTCTCCTAGAGTGTGTGATTTGACCAATGGTTAATGGAAAATGGCCCTGTTGTAGCCTTAATTAGTCATGAGATTTGGCTAAGAGTGAATAAGGCTCAAGGTTCTTGTCCTTTATTGGTCATGTGATTTATCAAAGAGTGAATAAGGCTAGTGTTCCATTTCATACTCTATGATGGAGTGATCTATTCTATAATAAAGTGAGTTGACATGTTTATTTGATAGGGGATTTCATCCCCTTGTGGAATATACAAGTCTAATCTACTGTTGAATTTGACATAGGTGTTAGAAAAACAGGATCATAGAGTAATAACAATAAACAAGATGAAAATATTAAACACAAAAACACATTATAAGAGAGACACAAATATAATGTGGTTCACCCAAGATGGGCTACATCCACACATCAATTGTCAGTCATTTTATTATTATGTCGTCCAGAAAAAAGAATGGATACAACCTAAAGCACACTTGTTGCACTTTCTCTTCACTCTCTCAGAGTCTCTCTCAAACAATCATTGAGATCGTTTTAAAATGCTACAATGCAATACACAATCGTATTACAATTATTTCCTTTTATATGGGAATTACCATGGGAAAATACCATCGGTCGCCCAATACCATGGGATTGTAAACTATTGGCCAACAAACATTCCAAAAATATATATTTTAGGGGCTTCACCCTCGAACCCCCTTTCTCGAGGGCTCTACCCCTACACCCCCTCTGCTGAGATGATTGTACAGTAAAACTTGGGTAGAAACATGGTTGAATAATAACATCTCTGAATCAGGAAGATAAAGCTCCACAATCGACAATCTTCCACTTTGAAACTAATCACAACAACTCCATCGTTGATGTACTTTTTGAACTATGCTCTAAACCTTGGACCTAGAAAATTTCTCATATTCCCCTTCATGCTTCAAGGCCAACTGAAATCGAGCACGAGCTCAGTTTCTCTTTGTTTACTACATTTGTCAACATGTCTGCTTGATTCCAGCTAGTATGTATATTTTCCAACTTTAACAGTTCATCTTCGAGAACATATCTTATGAAATTGTACATGAGTTCTATATGTTTAGTCTTAGAATGGAAGGTTGGGTACTTTTCAATATGAATGGCACTCTGGTTGTAATTGTACAACCTATTATTCTCATGCTTCTTACCAAATTCCTCCATGAACCTATGCAACGAAATAATCTCTTTACTATCCTCTGTATCAGCAACATACTTTGCTTATGTTGTTAAAATTGCAACAACATTTTACAATTTTGAAATCCAACTTACTGTTGTTCAACCTACAATAAAAACATACAACATGGTGCTCATCCTATTGTATTTAGCACCTACCATATTTGCATCAACATATCCTTGTACAACAATGTATGAAACTCCAAAAAACATAATGCATGAGAAGTGATAACTATCAAATACCTGAGAATCCATTGCACTGCCCTCCAATGCTATATTTGCTTGGATTGTTCATATACCTTCTCACAACTCCCACTACATGTGCAATATTTGGTGTTGTGCACGCCATGGCATACATCAAGCTTCCAACTGTTGATTAATCGAGAACCTTGGACATGTATTATATTTCTTCTTATGTCTCGGGATGCATCTCCTTACTTAGTTCGAAATGTATGGACAAAGGTGTACTAACTGGTTTTTCATTCTACATTCTAAACCTCTCCAACACCTTTTCTATGTACTCACCCTGAGAAATGTCAATTTGTGATTTTTCATGTCTCTTGTTATTCTCATACCAAGGATTTGCTTTGCAGCACCCAAATCCTTCATTGCAAATAAATTAGCTAATTTCCTTTTGAGCACATTTATATCCTTCATGTTAGACCTTGGAACAAGCATGGCATCTACATACAATAACAATATAATATATCTTCCATTATATATTCTCTTCAAATAAACACAGTGGTCAAAATGACATTTAGTATAAACATTTTCTGTCATAAACCTGTCAAATTTGAAATACCACTGTCTTGGAGCTTTCTTCAGGACCTACAAGCTCTTCTTCAACTTGCAAACCAAATTATCCTTCCCTTTGACTCATATCCATGTGGTTGTTGCATATAAATGTCTTCATTTAAGTCCCCATGGAGAAATGTCGTGTTTACATCTAACTGTTCAAGATGAATATATTGAACAAAAATATATAATAAATAAACACTAAATAACTACTAATAAGTAAATAACTAACTATTGACGAAGAGTGTAACAAATATAGAATAATATATTAATTATAGTTATAAATTACTAAGTGAAAGGCTGTAACCTTTCACTACACATGCTCAAGACTATAAAGGCGAGCCTCAATGTAAAATATTATCATCATATCTATTTTATCAACTCATGGATTATTTGTATTCTAGAAAGTGGAAGTTCGAAAACTTACAGTAAACAGTTTTTTTACCGTTACATTGGTATCAGAGCCAACCCTTCCTAGGGATTTTATTGATCTCTGGCTTGTGGCCAAAATGATCAAGGTTTCCTTGAATTTAGGTCTTTGACCTCACAGTGGCTTTTAGCCATCCATATTCAGGGTTTCTATGGTAAAAATTGGTTTTTGACCAAAAATTGGCCTTGGCCATTTGAATTTCATTGAAGAAGTATTAATTTCACTCCAAATATGAAGCAAGAATAAGAAGGAAAAATGAAGAATAAAAAAAAAATTATCAACAAAAGAAATAAAAGGGGAAAAATTAAAAAACATAATTCATAAAACCACCCATTGTTTTATGAAATAACCCATGGTTTTACAAAATAACCCAT
This sequence comes from Pseudotsuga menziesii, assembly GCA_001517045.1. NCBI lineage: Eukaryota > Viridiplantae > Streptophyta > Pinopsida > Pinales > Pinaceae > Pseudotsuga > Pseudotsuga menziesii. The sequence continues at coordinate 223,345 of LPNX010647930.1, read as the reverse complement.
AGTTTTACTTACAATATTTAAATTATAAATGAGTTTTATAAAGTATGCTTTGAGGACAAAGCCTCATGAACCGGAAAGAAATGTTATATATATATATATATATATCAACATTAATTATTAATATTAATATATATTGATATTAATAATTATATATAATAAATAGTTATTACTAAACTATTCTAAAATGACGCATCATTTCATGGATGGTATCCAAAAGTGCATTTACGATTAATATATATATATGGCACTCACTTTGTAATCTTTCATCATCATTCATCTTCAATATTTATTTTATATTTTCAATATGGAAATATTTTACATTGGTTGATTATTGGTTGATTATTATTGAGAATATCGAGATACAGATATTACATTGAGCCAACTCTCATCTTGCTTTTGACAAAAAAAATTCAGACCTTGTCTGAAACAGGATTTTGGCCACACCCAAAATTCCCAAAGTTTCTCTTAAAAAATTAGGTTGTTAGCCATTCAAGGAAAGATTTGTGGAAAAAAAAAACCAGTTCGCTACACAAGAAATTGTCAAGAAAAAGTGATGCCAAGTAAAAATAAATAAATAAATAAAAAATAACCAGAATTGAAAAAGTCAAAAAACAAATGTAAATAAAACTAAAGAGAAATAAGAAGAGTGGCATGCTTTAATTTTGAAAATCGATCAACTGTACTAGCATTTGGATAAATCAACAACACTTAAAGTAGCCGCCATCAAGAAATTGACGAGGATATCGAAATCTAAAGATCAATCTGCTGCACATTCAAAAATCAAGAAATATTAAATGAAATTCATCATTATGCTAAGAAAATTCAATAAATCCATATTCATAATACTTCAAAAGTGAACGCTTTTGCTACTGTTGAGCCTCCACCATACTATAGAAAATACAAGGAAGAATTTCAGAAGCCGTAGGGGATTGACATTGGAAACCGGTATTCAAAGTGGACAAAAAAACGCTTGAAAATAGCTGGCGCTGCCTATCATAATTTTTGGAACAAAATGACACACAACCATACAGTATATTCACGAATAATATATCACATCCAATCGATCCATCAGTGACACAACCAACATTTGTTTAGCTTTCTCTACCGCGTCAGGCTGCTCACACCTCTATAGTTGTTGCTCTATCTACTTCTGCGCTCTAGAAAAAAAGCTAAAACTCTATCGATCTTCGTCACGGACGAGAGGAAGAATTTAACTAATTCATATCATTTCAAGGAGTCACGACGTCTCAATTTTAGAAGTTAATTTATTTACCAAGGAGGAGGGTAAGAGTATCACTATTATATAAACCAGTGCAATAGCTGCAAAGCAGCTAGTCCCTGCCTTAGTATTATACATATTTTTTTGTTTTATTGTTTAATTAATTATAAGTACTTTGTTTTATTGTTTAATTAATTATAAGTACTGAGTATTATAAAAAAAAACTTTTATTTATATAATTTTAATTGTTTATTTTCCGATGCTAAATTAATTACTGGATTATGTATAGTTGTTGTAATAGACAACCATTATATATATAATTTTTTTCATCATAATTTTTTTAGAAAACTCAGTAATTCTTGTTAAAAAAAAAGTTATTAAACACAAAAATACTTTAAATAATCTTTTCATAATTTAAAACATTAAATATTAAAAACTGTTTATATAAAAATGAAAAATTAACATAACATCAACCAATTTAATATATTTTTTAAATTTTTTAATTGAAATAATATAATTTAGTAAAACATGTAATGTTGATATATAAAGGTAATACATTTATACGACATAAACAAATTATTACTAGTCAATATTTTTGTATTTCTTTAATTTAAATAAATTATTTAGTAAAGCATATAATGTTGACTTTCTTTATCTAGTAAAGCATATAATTAAAGTCAAAATTATTGTTTGACTTATAAATATTATTAATATAAGTTGTTTAAATAACATTTAAAAAAAAAGGTGTTTTGGATTTTTTTAAATTATAGTTTGGTGTTAAAAAATTAAGAAAAAAATAATCTAAAAAAATCAAGTATGAATAACTACTTATATAAAAAAGTAATATATTTACTAGTTAATATTAATTTTAGTTCGTAAATTGAAATAATATATTTAGAAAATATGTAAAATTTGCATTTTATATTTAATTTATTTACTAATTTTATTTGAGAAAATTAAATGTGAATAATTACTAATATAAAAGTAATATATTTCTTAATTTTAATATTATTTTTAATTCATTACTTGAAATGATATATTTAATGAAATATGTAATATATTGTTAATATTAATTTTAAGTTTTTATTTGAAATAATATATTATTAAAATAGGTAAAGTTTATATTATTTATTTATTTAATTGTTTGATTTTATATTAAAATTAAAAAATTGTTATTATAAATTGTTAGATGAGACATTATAAGTTTTTTGAATTTTTTTTACAATAACAATGTTGTTATTCTTTTCATCAATATTAAAGTAGTTTTTTTTTAACATCGTGTTAATAAAGAATATGTATATATTTTAGTCCTAGAATAAATAATTAGTATAATAAATGGACAAAATCCTTTTATCTATCTATTTCAAAATATAATTTTAATGATAAAATTTCACATATACATAATATAGATATTTTTTCCTTGCTAAACAAACTAGTGTGAATTTCAAAGAACATAACATAGAACAAGTAATATAGATATTTTTTCCTTGCTAAACACATTTGACCAACATTATTGAAATTTACAAGTCCAAACATCTATTAAAATAAGACATATTAGATAGGTTGTTTATGCATTGGAACAATGTATCTTTATATAAAGAACCATAGTTTTAACATTTCTTCAACTCAAGACATAACCCTCACAAGAAAGTGTACAAAATTTGAAACAAGTGTACAAAGGTCTATTTTTCACATGCATATGCGAATCCCTTTGCTAACATATATGAGCTATATTGTTCACATGCATATGTGAATCCCTTTGCTGACATATATGAGCTATTGCAGATACAAAATTCCAATCTGCCATATTTGACTAGATCTTCATATGAACAAAGATCTATTGTTCACATGCATATACGAATCCCTTTACACATATGAGCTATTGTAGATGCAAAATTCTAATCTCCCATATTTGACTAGATCTTCATATGAACAAAGATCTATTGTTCACATGCATATACGAATCCCTTTACACATATGAGCTATTGTAGATGCAAAATTCTAATCTCCCATATTTGACTAGATCTTCATAAGAGACAAAAACGTTCCAAAAATGTAGTTTCTCCATTCGTATTTCAAAGTTTGTCAATATGATTCCTGCAATGCATAACAGAAAATCAAGTTTAAAAATGCATTTAGTATTTTGTAAAATCAAAATTCTAAAGAATTTGAAAAGCATAATAGTTTTATACATACCTATTTCATCTAATCTTCTGTTTGCACAATGTAATAAGCCTTTTATCATTTTGTCACTTCTCTCTTTATATCAGGAATTATATCTTCATAATTGATTGTAAACTCGCCATCAATAGAAAATTCGCGCAACATGTAGATAAAAACAAATTTGTCTTTGAGATAGTCTTCATATGAGAGTGCAATCAAATCTGGGAATACCTTTTTTAAGATATCATCTCTCAGTACACATGACACTTTTGCATTCTCTGCACTAACAATGGTACGATTCAACCAATGTAAATAGTTGACAGGGCATTCAATGGCACATTTGGCACAACTTACAGTTGTACCTTGTAATGTTCCGAAATTTTCTATAGCTAAATTGCATTTTGAACATGCAGGTTGAAATGGATTGGAATGTATGTTTGCTACATGCAACGTGCCTTTAACCTATTTGACATTATACAGTGCTCTTTGTTAGTTGGAATCTATTTATGAAGGATATATGTTTGATATAATGTATGTTTATATAGTTGCAATGTTTTACCTGAATTATGGAGTTTAGCAATACTGTTAGATCATTCAATGGATTTTTTGCTTTTAGCGGTGTGATGAACGTTGATTTCCCTGTACACAATGTAGTTGGCTATGCATCTTTTCGTCTCACCACATTTTTAAATAGGAAAATAGGGAACTTTTTCTTTAAAAGCTGATGTTGAATTGTATTGAACTCTGTTTCAAATGATGGATATAATTTTAACTGAAATTTAAGAAACAAACATATGTTAAAATTCTTTTTTGATATTTATAGTAGAAAATAAAAGGGAAAAAGTTAATTTTTGCAAATTTAAATATGTAGAAATAGTCTTACCATTGCCTTGTCATTTTATGAGTACCCATCTCTGATTTCAAGCACATGTTGTGTGCCCAACTTCTTTACCGATGTGACAATTGCAGCAATTGTTCTTAGTGTATACTGCTCTGTTGTTGCTAGAAGTCTTTTGATAGTTGTGTTTGGTATAAAAAATTATTCTTCACAAACAGATTCTATGTTTTCTATGGTTGTATGGTGGTCAACTATCAATATACAGTCACAGTCACCGTGGTCGTAATTAGTTTTAGGTGCAACTTTGAAATTTCTTACACGGATGCTTTTTCCTGGAGTAATTATTTCCTCATATTTGTCAATCAAATTGCCACGTGCATTTAAGGTAACAGTCATATCATCTTTTGCATCTATTATATATGCCCGTAAAACTGCATTTGTCATGTTTAGTTTGTCAAGCATTGCTTTATATTTAACTATTACGACTCCATCAAAGGAATCTCCTATTTTGCAGCTTGTTAATTCTCTAATAGTTATTGTATTCGGTGTCGTTTCTTTTTCTCTATACAAAGAAATCAAGCACAATTTAGGTTAAGTAAAAACAAAAGGAAATCTCTTTAAATCTGATTTAAAGATATTTACCTTTTCTCATATGCTTGCGATGCTTGTTTTTTTTTTTGTCATCTTCAATGTGCCTTTTCATGTTGCTATAACTGACCTGCCACATAACACACCAATAAAGTAATGAAATTAGATTGGTTATAATGAAAGCAAAAAAAATGTATGAATATTATTGTTTGAAATAAATAATCGAAAGCAAGAAAAGTTACCTTCAATTTGATTCAAGATCATATGGCATCACTTCAAGACATGTTCTATTAGAGAAAATTATATGATATTCACTTGATTCTATCGCTCTGATTGTCGTTGCGTTGATTATTGATTGTCATTGCGTTGATTATTATTCATAGATATTTAAATAAGAGAAAATTGTGTCATTGACTTGAAAATTAAATCCACGATAAGCTATAAACATCAAATTCACTAAACAAGTGGTATTAAACAACAAGGATAGTAATGTGCAAATGCAAAATTACAATTGTGAACGTTGCATTGATGGAAATTTTGCTTAGAAGGAAAGTTGTTCAAAAGGAAACAAATTTAAATTATATGTAGTAAAGCATGGATCGCATCGTGGTCAGTCCAATAAGCATCTAATACATTGAATTCACAATGCTCAAAAGGTAGATTTGTCCATATGTGGTCAATTTGACTTTCTGTTTTTGGAGTGAATTTGTTTGTTATCTCTTGCAAGTGTTGGGAATGCATGTACTCTTGTAGTTGTTTGCTTCTTTGACTACTTACATGAATGTCTATGTTGAAATCACCGAGGATTATGAATATACAATCTCCATCAATAATTTGTTCTTTTGCCATTGAAATTGTTTCGATGATTGATGATACAGAAGCAAGTGAAGCAACATATATGTTCATTATAAAAAGGTGTCATTGTGTAAATATTTCTGACATAACAAGCTCAACTTTGTGACTAGAAAAGCTTTTTGTTGAAATTATGGAATTTTTTTTATCTATACAAGAAAGGACACCATGGACAGAGTATGTTGTGTTAAAGTTATATTTCAAAAAGTTGTTTTTCTTTGGTGGGCAATCTGTTCGTGTTTCTTGAAAACAAATAATCATACTAAACATAAGGTCTTGATCTTGTAGAATGTCATCAATATGCACATATAAACTATGTGTGTTCAAAGTTACGATTGAAATTTTGTTGGAACATGTAATTGAACTATGTACATAATCCAATTTCCATGAACCATGTACAAGTAATCTTTTCATTTCTGTTGTCACTTTTTTGTTTACAGAAAAGTTTAGTTTTGTTGTGATAACTTTAGTTTTGTTGTGATAACTTATGGACTAAAAATAATGAATCCATGGATTTAACTCATGACAACGCCGTGTATACTAATCCATGTGCCCTAATGTTGATTGGATTAAATGCAAGTCTATCTAGTGTCAATCCTTGTGCTCTATGTATTGTTCTAGCACACGCTAGTTGTATAGGAAATTGTTTTCGTACTGTAGTTTGGGTATTTCCTCTAGCACATGGTAATGGTTTAGCAACACGAAATATTGGTGTCCAACTTGGTGAAATATTGTCGTTATATAATTCATGGAACTTTTCTCTTTGCATCTTTCCAACAGCTGGGTCAACAAACTCTGTCCAAATAACATCCATTTCTTTTTTACCATACGAGTAACTTCTCATTGCTCCATCAGCACCATTAACAAGGCCATCTTCTATGTTGTAGTTCCAACATATAGTTCAACTAGAATGTTTCTCTTAACTAGAATTTTTTATGGCAATGTTGCTGTCTTCTCATAAGCTAGAAAGTTTTCTTGATTGTTTGCAACTTCATCAATTGCTTGAAGAATAATTAATTCTTCATCAACTTGAGAAAGCATTTGTTCATTATGTCTTTGCACATCTTTGTTTTTGTAAAATAAATAGGGAAATAATGGATCTAGTGGAGGAGATCTATAACAGTGATGATTTATGTATTCTATGTCCTCATCGAACTGTTCATTCAATCTCATTTTGTTCAATATTCTTATAAAATTTTCATCTTTTTGACGCATTGGCATGTGCAATTCATAGCATTTTACCTTTTCTTGCCAAAAGTTGTAAGATAATTTTTGTTTGTTCAATATTGGGGTTTCAAATATCAAAGACTCTTTGACTAGTTGTGCTTGATATAAGTCCCCACAAAATATCATGTTGACATTTCCAAAATATGTTATAGGGCTATGTTTTATTTCTCGCAATCGTTTGTCTATTTGGTACAAGAATGTTGAACCAACAAGCGATGCTTCGTCAATTAGCACAACACAAAGTTGTTCACAGTGCTTTGTTATTGTATCCAACTTTTCATTACTAAGGGGTAGATATTATGCTTTGTTAAAGGGCATGTAGAATGCAGATTGTAGCGTGACACCTACTACATTAAATGTTGTTTTTCCTATATAAGCTGTTATGATTCCTTTTAATTTAAGTGGGTCATATTCAATTCTACTATTGTACATTAGCACAAGTGATTGGAAAATTGCTATTGCAGTAAATGTTTTTCCAATTCCTGCACCTCCTGTCAAGAACAAATGGATCGGTTCATTCGGTGCCTTTTTCTTCTTAGTCAATATATCTTTCACTATAGCTACTTGTTCTTTGTTCAATTTTCTTCTCATGTCAAAGAATGATATGTTGTCTAGTATATGTGATTGTTTCACAATATAATACGGCCTATTGAACGACTTTTTTTATTTTTTTCAAGTGTTGGAAATTTTGAATGTCAATGTTAATCATTTATATTGTTCATAGTCTTTATTGTGATTCAAGAGTATATCGTTGGAAATTGATGCATCTTATTTAGTTGCATCTCTATTGAACACTTCATAATCTGTGATTTCAAGCATGGTCGAGGCATCATCAAGATCACCCCATGCTTTATTTGTAGAATATGTGAACTTTTGTTTATTTTGATGTATTATATCCTTCAAGCTTATGAGGGCATTTTTCCAAGTTGAGTATCATTGTCTAAAGGTGTTTTCATCAAATCTATATGGGACATATAGCATTAATTGTTCTCTTTATCTGGGTCTTTATGTTCACTATATTTCACATATCTAATGATATATAGAGCATCGTTATTTCCTCGCCTCTTTCCTTTTTTTGTATAGCTCGACGCGAATTCTGCTAAGCATATATATTCAATGGTTGTTGGGCGTTGTAGATAGTAATCAATGATCGATGCACATATGATGTATTCTGAATTGTCTGGTTGTTGTTTCAAGTCTTTTGGTTTTTTCAAAATAAATGCGCGTTGGTCTTTCGGTGAAGTATTAATAAATATACATTTTTCTTGAACTTTTGTTCAAAGGTAGAGATAGAACAATGTATACAGCTTGTTGTGAAGACATTTGTTGCAAGTTTAATAGGGATTTTCCAAACCTAGTTATTGTCTGCACAACATCAAGATTTGTTTGTTTGTGTTCTTCTCTTATATGCTTAAACATTGATGTCATTGTTTTACCAAGTTTTGTCATGTAAGAGCTACAATATGTAGCTGCAGCATATGAATTGAGCACAAATTGGGAATCTGTGTTTGCATCCCAAATTTCTAGAATGTGACGACAAAAATTATTAGTCCATATGTCTACTGGTCTTCTCTCTAGTAGAATTGTTTTTCATTTTAAGCTACATCTAATGGCATCTATGTAGTCTTCTTCTGTCAAACCCAAGTTCTTCAGGAAGCGAGCAAATGTGTCTGTTTCATTGTATTTAGCATGCTCTAAAGTTTCAAAAATAAATTTTGTATTTTCCTTTGTCTTGTGATCATTAAATTCAGCTGGTTCAAGTATTCTTGCTTTCTTCATTGGAGGAATGGGAAAATTGAACCTACAATGAGCATTTCTTTTTTTCCTACAAGCTTTTGTATGATGTTGATGTTGAATTGTTTTCAAATCATATGAAAGTATTCTTGAGTCAGAAGACAAATACCTATCTACAAATTCCTCTATTTCAACATTTGTACTTGTTCCATAGATAGGTGCATCCTCTATCCATAGTAATCCATGATCATGTTGACTTCCTCTATTTTGAAACTCTGTTACAAAAAAATAGTCTTTAAGCTTGCCATAATATTTCTGATCATGAGATATTAGTTGACGTAGAGCATTTGTCCTATTTCTGTAATATCTTACACAAGTTACAGGATCATTTCTTATCAAAGTTTCAATTTCGTCTTCTTGTATGTCATTCTCAATGGCTACTTTGTTTTTTGATTTTAAATGCTTCAATGCATCTATCAATGGTTTCCAACGATGTTCTGCACTAGTAAAGGATACAAAGAATGTTGGTGGGCCTAATTGGCGTATCATTGCATAAAGGTTTCTACGTAAATTTAGAAAGTAATCCAGTGATGTGCGTATTGATTTTAGTTCCATGTAACCAATATCTGATTTTAGTATACGATCCAAATTTGGCCTTGATTTGACATCTTTTGCTACTAGTTTTCTTCCCTTGAGTTTTCCTTTTCTTATCCTAATCCAAATTCAATTCAGAACTTGCCTAAGAATAATACGAACTGCTTTGTAAAACAAGTTTGTGATGTGATAGGAAAAGTCATGGTCTTTGTGTAGTAACTCCCATTGAGCAATTTTTTGGTAAGTAAATTTTTTCGTAATATCGTCAGTTCGGGCTTGTCCATAAAAAAGAGTAGGAAAACTCATTTCCTCAGAATATTTATCTTGAAAAATTCCTAATGGCATGTAACCTTCTGCAGGTGCGATGTTTATTTGATTAGTTTGAAGATCATATATGCTATGTGAATCAGTAAATCCATGTACTAATGTTTTTGTTACTGGTTCTATAGTGTTTTCGTTAATGTTGTTGTCAACTTCTTCATCAGAGTCACTTGCAAATGCATCTTTGGCTTCATTGAACATTTGTTTCCAATTTTCATTTATTTGAACTTTCTCCATTTTGTACAGCATGGTTTTGCACAATTGTTTCAATGCTTTTATGACCATGTGTACACGAATGCGACCGAAAGCATAAGCATTTTTGTAAGATAGCCTTTTTTTTATTGCCACTGCAACTGCGTCAATCTATTTTATGTCACGAGGCAACACACATTGAATTTGAGATGTATCAGTAGGCACATTGATAACACCTCCTGTTAGACCTAGTTGTTGTCCTCTATGTTTTTTTCCTAGTTCTCTAATTTGTAAGAAAGGCAATCTCAATGATAATAGCCTTTCTTCTAGTTCATTCATTTCCTAGTTCTCTAATTTGTAAGAAAGGCAATCTCAATGATAATAGCCTTTCTTCTAGTTCATTCAATTCCTTCAGTATCTTTATATTCTGATTTCGCCTAATATTTTGTGGAGATGCAAATTTGGGAATCTCATCATTCAACAAATTTTTTTGACAAGATTTGCAATTGTATTGAGTTTTTAAATCATCGATTGTGTTCCCTTTGTAATTTGTTTTTTCTTTATCTATCTCAATTTCTTCTGTACATATTTGTTTAATGCATGCCAAATATTTTCTAAATAAAGTGCGACTACAAACTGAACAATTGTAGATAGGCATGTCAGCAACATTTTTCTTGAATTCTTGCTCAGCTAATGTTATTGATGTTTTTTTTTGTTTTTTCCTATTTTGATAAGAAAACCCTTGCCTTTTTCTTTTTACAATATCGTTACTTTATTTGCATGATTTAAATTATAAACTTAACTCACCCCCCTTTGTTTCATCGACATTTAGATCAGTTCCCACTATATCTTGATTTGGCACAACTGTGTTTCTAATCATTTTTTTAAGACTTCGTAGAGACATATTTTTGTTTTCTATATTTCTTTTAATAGGAGATAATGGCTCAAAATAAAAATTCTCTATGTCTGTTTGATATCAAATAACATTAAATATCTTTGATGTTTTTTCCACTGAATGGAATGTAGCCAGAAGAGTGGTTGTTTCAGCAGACCATATGCGTATTTCTATGTTCGAAATATAGGCTATCCAGTTGAAAACAAAAATACTACCTTCAATGTTTCCTTTCTCATATGGAAGTGCCAAATGCACAATATACCCTTTCCAATTAGCTACTCTTGAAACATTTTTTTGTATCTCAATTTTGACATATTTTTCTATGCATCTAATTGAAAAAAAATCATTTTTCATTACGGCATTGCAAAAAGTTTGTGCCACTATGTGTCGCAAACAAGGGACATCATATTCATGATTTGTTAAATGACAAATGGTTTCAAAGCAACTTTCGCCATAAGCACTAGTGAATGTTTGGACTCGTTCAAGTCCATTAGTTAACATTTTATTTGTATTTGTTTCCATTGTTCTTCTATGTTTCATATTTTGTAGGCGTTTCTTTGTCTTGTTGACTATTGATGCTATTGATTTGCCTTTTGCACAATATTGGTTCAAAATGGCCAACGAGAGGATTGTTATCATGGAACAATATATCATAAATATTGTTGTTTAGAGATGAATTGAAATCTAAATAAGGCTTCATTTGTGTGATTGACCATACTCTTATTCGTATGTTTAACCATTTTGACAACCCATGTATGCAGAAAATGTCTCCCCAAAGGCCTCTTTGTTCTAGTGGCAGAGTAGTAGAGGCTGATTTTGACATTCATTGCAAATAAATCTTCGGATCATTGACATTATGCATTTCCATCAATGAATATTTATTTAATTCATGTTGATAAGATATAAGTGCTTCTCTATCTTTATATGCTAAACAAACCTCAAAATGTTGTATTATACCTTCTCTCAATTCTATAGATGTATATATGTTATATAGCAGTACTTGGAAAGTATCAAACAGACAATCTCCAACTGTATATGCAAAATTGTCTAAATGATATAGGTTGTATTTCTGTAAAATGGTATCAATGGTATGTTCATGGTGTGTGCTACTTTGAAATGTTCTTTGAGTTTTGTTTTCTTTTTCTAGATATTGTATTTTGCTATATTCGAGATTTGAGATTACCTTTGGTTTTTTTCCCTACATTGACTAATAACATGATCATTGTTATGAATTTGTTTTTATTTTTCTTCTATTCTATTTTGAGTTTTAGTGGGTTTCATTTTTTTAGATACAAAAATATGTATGGATACACAATAAGGAAAAGAGCTACTTATTAGTAATATTTACACTTTGGAAAAATGTCCGTACCTTGTATAGGATATCTATGGCAGAAAGTTGCACCTTTGCTACTTTGCTAAGAATAATTGATCTTCCTTCTCTTATCAACTTCCACTTGAATAAGAGGCAAAGTGCTTTCCTGGAAGTCAACAAACAATTATGATTTTAGAATTCTCTGCTAAAATCTAAAAAAAGATGCAAAGTTTCAAGGGAAGGGAAAAGGATAATAACAAAACAAAATCAAATCAACATTCATAAATAATGAATCATTCATTTATTTAAATAAATGCTTAAAGATGGCAATAAATTCTTGCATACATGTTTTTTAATATATCATCCATTCATCATCTATTCTATACTTATAAACAAAAAACAAACATTTAAAACGTGTACACAAAAAAACAAACATTTAAAACAAAATAAGCAAACATTTAAAGCCAAAGCAAACATTTAAAACCAACTAAGCAAACATTTAAAACCAAATAAGCAAACATTTAAAGCCATTACTATAGATAAAAAGCTAGAAATAAAAAAAAATATAATTTTTTTTAAACATTTTTATATTTTGAAATTAGATTACTAGTATATATTTATATATTTTTAAAAACCTTCAAACCAAATTTTGAATATTTTATATATTTTAAAAAAACTTCAAACCAAATTTTGAAGATGATGTTGATTTTTTTGAACGCCAAACTAAAATATATTAATCTTTCTAATAAAAAATATTACTAAAAGATTATTATTATTTTTAATAAAAAATAATACGTGTTTAAGTGATAATGGCAAAATGTAAATGTTTATTTGGGTATTTGCTAGTGTTTCGACTTACAATGCACCAAAAAGGGAAAGCGTGGAGGTATTAATTCGAAAGCGTTCATGTTTGACGGGGGTTGACACGGAGGGGGGCTTCTGGACTCCTTTTGGGAGCATCTGCCTCCCGTTGACCTAGATGAAATAAGATAGTAGATGCATAATCTACTATATAATATAGGCATTCTCGAAAACAGGGAGAGAGCGTTGCACGAAGAGCAGCAAGCTGAATTAATATTATTACAGAGCCAAGAAAGCAGGGGTTGAATAGATTAATTGAAAAAACTATTTTTAAAAACTAATAAATATTAATCAATAAAAATAAATGCGTCATAATAGCACTGGACTATTATGCCTGGACTCGGATAAGATAATTAATTGAATGAACTAATTTTTAAAAACCATGATCTTTGTATTTGCATTAATTTTGATCTCTCTTCAATCTTTATCATTAATGCTTTCATATGACTTTTTTAACACTATTTCAATTCATTTTGGAAATTAATGCAATGACTTACGTCGGTATTTATACCTTCGTATATATATATAGATAGATAGATAGATTATTGATGTTAATGCAACATGATGACCTGTAGGATGTTTTGGGTTCTACATTCTTGATGTATCCGCAGGCCTCGAAAACAATGCAGACACTTGTGTATTCTTACATTCTACCATCTATTCGTTTGTACCTTGTGCTTTTACTCATGGGTCAGGTGTTTTTACTCATGGGTCAGTTATGCAGAAAATTTGATGATTGTGGTTTGTTTGTAAAATTGTTCTAAGTCTTCATTCCGTTGCTAATTTCCATGTTTCTGGTTCTTCATTCCGTGTTAATTTCCATGTTTCTAGTTTCGGGTTTGTTTGGAGAAATTTACTGGATATCTTAATTTACATATTCTCATGGCCAAGTATTTTCATTTGCAAGCTCAAGCGATCTTCATTCTAGTTAGAACTGCGATGTCTACCCATCAAGCGATCTTGATTCTAGTTAGAACTGCTATGTCTGTTCATAAATTGATTTTCTTCTCTGAATGCATGCATTTACATTGATCAATTAATTGTAGACCCAGATGCTCCTAGCCCTAGCGAACTGAACACATGCGGGAATGGGTTCACTGGTATAATTCATTCCCTCCCTTCTCCTCTCTTCAATTTATACACACAATACACAAAAAGAGATCCTATAATGAGAAAGATTGCAAGGCCCCAGATCCTAAAGTTCATATATATCTACAGTTTCAGTTTTCTTGAATTTGATATATCAGCCATTTGTTTTTAGTTTTCTTGAATTTGATATATTGACCATTTCCTTAAGCTTCACAACCTCTGAAAATTCCTTAAGAAGGCTTCCCTATGCTGGACGCCTAAAGATAAGCTTGCTTTCTTTAAAGGCATTATGTCTTACTCATGAGGAGGTAAAGGCTTTCCTTCTAAGATGAGTCCGGTGTATGATTATGTGAGGCCCATGTTGGACAGAGAGTTTAGGAATTCTCAACTTTATACTAAATTTCAGCAAGGTAGGATCAAGTTTAAGTTAATCACGACTAAGATTGAGGTGAATAATCATAATTTTCAGAAAAATAAATATGAATTTGATAGTTTGTATCAGGCTGCTTTGTATGATATCTGAATGCAATTGTGGGGTGAAGAGTATACTGGTGGTGATGAGCATGCTAACTATGCGGAGGTAGGTAAGGAAGAGGCAAGAAATGCATCTTCAAATTTCAATGAGCCATTATCCAAAGGTAGCTCTTAAGGTTTTCCTCCTTATGGAGGATACAGATTTCCAAGCAAAGGTAAACTAATCTATCTTTCACTACAGAATGATCTTAGATTCAAAAAAATATTTCAATACGAAACGATCCTAGAGAATTCATAAAAAGAGGAAAGACTTAGTTACTTATGTTTAACATTGTATTTATGCATTCCACGATCAAACATGTGCAAATTTGTGGGCACGTTCTTAGGAGGGGCAGTTGCAAACTTGGCCACACTAATCACCATGACTATTGTTGCGAGTTAAATTTCAATTTTCCTTCCAAACTCCACATTTTATTGTTGAGTAGAGGCACGATCAGAGAACAATTTAATGGAAGTAGAAGTTGCATCGGCCAAAAGGGTTGCATGTAGAAGTGATAGGTGGAAGAAGAAGCATCAACAATTCTATAGGTGACTCTGCAGTGAAATAGAGAAATGCAGTTCTAAGTTGCTATAACGCCTATGTACAGCTATGCATTGAAAATCAGTTCCCCTTGATTTCCCAAGGGGTAAGAGTGTCCTAGTAGAATTTGATGTATTCTTCTTGGATGTCAAGAGTTTATTATAATTCAGGCTGGCAGCTTTATTTACAAGAGAAAAATGGTTTGATTACTTTACTATACTAAGTATATGACGAAGGGAATGAAACGACAAAGCTCAGTACAAAAATGCCCATATAGAAGCTTGTCCACTAGCAGCATGAACACATACAATGCAGAATTGGTTTGTGGATGCATATAATGCAGGTGATGACAAAGAACTCATATATGAAAGTCATGACAGAATGAGAATTTAGAGAAATTAATAACTATATTTTAATTCTTACCAGGAATATAGATGGCCCTCCACTGATAAACACTCAAGATGTAAATTGGATCAAATTGGATCTCGACATTATATGGAAAAGACTTCTATGCAAAGTTGTATTGTAGCAAAGGATGCCTAGAATTGTTGTACAACCCATAGAAAAAGAGTGTCCAAGCTACACGTTTCAGCCCTAATGCACATCTCTCGTGTAATCTCTTGTTTTCTTTCACCATCCACCTTGAATCTCTGAATGGAGCAACTTTCTCAATTTACTTGTTAGCTCAGTTCATAAACATTGCAGCTTGCAAAATGAAAAGCCCTTGCACTTAACAACTCACTTAATTGTTTCTGGATTTTTAAAATATTTATTTTCCCCCAAATCAGATTGGATTCAGTTGTGTTTCTACCTGCATCATTAATGACTCGAATCCTGAAAGCCAAAGCTTCTTACAGTTTAGATCTGTGTTTGTAATGACCTAAAGGGTTGCTTACCAAGAATCTAAGGTAAAAACTCAAATAACCCCTTTGCAACTCATTTTCAAGAAATTCACTAATTCTAAATCCTTCTCAACTAAAGGTTGCATAAATTTTCTTGGAATTACTCACTAACTTATTCCTATGGAACTTCCATTTTTTAAACTTTAATTTGGATCCACAACGTTGATAACTCGTTTCCTCGACGCTGAAGCTCATGATAACTAAAATCTTTAGTCTAATAGCACACAAACTGAAAACCTGGCAATAAAAGTTTGAATTTTCCGATCCTCCTAAAAACTCAGCTCCAGTAGGTTAAATATTAGCTTAAAATCACCTATTAGCCTAAATCTTGGCATTTTTATTGACCAGATGAGCTGCTGATACTCAAATGTCCTCCTGACCACTTCGAACTCGGCATCTAAGTTTCCAAAAAGACCTATTGGAGTGCCTAGAATGTTAGAAAGATCAATTGGTCCCAATCCTGTCATACGCTTGCAGGAATCAAAAATCATTTGCGTAGACAATCACGGAATTATGTAAAAATCTTCTTCCTGAGAGTAATCTTAAAATATCCAACATCTCTAACTGGTTATAATCCTCAGCACTTCAAGTTCCAAAAAATAGATCTTAGTCTAAAAGTACTCTTTCATTGTGCATGACGACCTGAACCTCTAGAATGTAAAACATACACACACAATAATAATAAATAATAACAACGGCTTCATACAGATAATAATAAAGATCTGTTAGCTTTAAAAGAGAATTTTACAAAATCTTTTAATTTCGGATAAATTTACTTACAGAATCGATTCTTGAACTTCAAAGAGCTATTACTTTCAAGAGAATGTTCACAGACTACAGGAACTATCGCTAGTTTCTACTCACTAAAATGTGTACTCTTTAAAATCCAGAAAATTTCAGTAAGCATTCTTTCAGGAAGCTTGAGGCACTTGAAGCTCCGTCTCCAAGAAATCCTATTTACCTCGCTTTCAACGATGTCGAAGGTCGAGGCAGTTGAATCTGTATCTTCAAGAACTCCTATTTATGCTCAGAAGCCACCGAAATGGCCAATTTCCTTCGTCGAGCTTACGGTCTTGCGAACATGCACTTGCCAACAATTTTGCATGTGAGAAACAAATTGGTAGCCATACCAAAAACTATTTGTTTTTCTAGCGGTGAGTCACGATTGAAAAGTTGTTACAGTCACAGTAAGGCGCGCTGATTTTCACTTATAGTGTCATTAATTTGTTATTCATGATAGAGCTCTCGTGTAATCTCTTTGTTCTTCAAGTATAGAGCATTTCTTTATAATAACAAGACGGATGCCACTACAATTAGCCATTTGGATCATCACGAAATTTACAATTTGGCATGAATAGTACAAGTGTCTAATGCATGCACTTATCTATGGTTTCATAAAATTACATGCGTCTCAATACCAACACTAATTGCTCGCCATCCAATGTCGGTATACGATGCCACACATTATATCAACTGCTATGTGTCAATGCCTGTATGCCAAAATCGCTACATTATATAAAATTTATTATTTAATCAATACATGTGTCATGGTTTACGTGCAGCTTACAAGTTTTGGCTTGAATAGCAATAATCTTACAAGTGTCTAATGCATGCACCTATCCTTGTTTACATAAAATTACATCCACCAAAATTTACCTTTAGTCTGCTGAAAATTCAAAGCGCCAGAACAAAATCCTCTGAATTGAAAAAAATGAGAAAATTCGGTTTTAAACCCAAAAATCCTAGCACTGAATTCAATACTTGGAAAATACCCTGATTGTTCTCTAGGACACTTTAGGCTAGGGTTTGATGGACAGATTTCCTTCATGGCTTATCCACATAATGTAGGTACTGAAAGATCCAGTCAGGTACAGCTTCTATACCTTCTTTTTACAATTTGATTGAATTTCGTTGAAGAATGCAGTTAGGTATAGCTTCTATACTTTGTTTTTTACAATGTCATAGAATTTCATCCGACTTGGTGTGAACCCTCTTCTACTCATCCTGCACGCAATTCCCACCGTAGTTCTAGTTGCACAGTGTACAAACTAGTGGATGCTTGGGCGTGGCTTAAGAAACGGACTAATTTGGTGGGGTATATATGCATGGCTACCAATTTGTTACTCGCATGCAAAATAGTTGGCAAGCTCATGTCCGCAAGACTGTAAGATCGACGAAGGAAATTGGCCATTCCGGTGGCTTCTGAGCATAAATAGGAGTTCTTGAAGATACAGATTCAAGTGCCTCGACCTTCGACACCGTTGAAAGCAAGGTAAATAGGATTTCTTGGAGATAGAACTTCAAGTGCCTCAAGCTTCCTGAAAGTATGCTTACTGAAATTTTCTGGCTTTAAAAGAGTACGCATTTTAGTGAGTAGAAAATACCAATAGTTCATGCCGTTTGTGAACATTTTCTTGAAAGTAATAGCTCTTTAAAGTTCAAGAATCGAGTCTGTAAGTAAATTTATCCGAAACTAAAATCTTTTGTAAAATTCTCTTTTGAAGCTAACAGATCTTTATTATTATCTGTATGAAGCCGTCGTTATTATTTATTATTATTGTGTGTGTATGTTTTACATTCTGGAGGTTCAGGCCGTCATGCAAGGATACTGAAAGTTTTAAGCGATTGCTTGGGTGTAGCTGTTTATATTCTAAAATCTGGGGTTTAGTTTGTAGGTATATTTATACTAATAGGTGTTTATATTTTAAAAATTGGGGTCTAGATTTCAAATTCAAAATAGACAATTATAAGAAACAAATACATATAAAAAATAAATTTGGCGATTAGCTAGGCTGTAATTTCTCTCTAGTCAGGTGCTCCTTCAAGGACTTGAAATGGTGTGCCTATTAGAGCCCAATATCGTAATTGGTGCAAATTCGGACTCACTTTCGCTGCCTTTTTTTATTAAATGAATGACAGCTAATCATGAAGAAATTACAAAGGTAAAGAGCTAAATATTGAAATTTTCACAGAGAAACTTGATTTACAATATATATAAAAAGAGAGAGAAATTCGATTTTCAAAAAGGTGCAGATTGTGAAACTTAAATTTCAGGCAACATTTGGATTTTCATTGGCACATGATAGATAGGAAAACTATTAATGGACTGCAATTTGGGCATCTCTATGCAACCGGGTAATTTGATATTGAGTAAGCTTGATATACATGGAAATTTAAATTTCAGGGCATGTTAGGGTTTTTTGAGAAGTGTGGCGCAGGTCTTCAGAAATATTTAATTTAGTTCTGTATCTGCAAGATTTCATGCAATAAAACAAATATCTGAAGATGAAATTGGAAATGACGGATTTGGGATAGTTGGAGGCATGCCAATGGGTTTTCACTGGTCCAGCTAGGGTTTGCGGGAATAAGTTCTAGTAGTTATTGTGCTTAGATTGTTGTTTTCAATTATAAGAACTTGTCGACATGTAAGTTCACAACGGAAATTTGATATTTTCTTTGAATGCAACAATGCCCTCCCTTGTTCAAAGGTCATGCCTAGGGAAACTTGTTAATTAAGTTGATTTAAGAACTTGTAGCAGAAGAGCGAGGGGTTTAGAATAGTTACATAATCAGTTTTTTGATATTCCATTAAGGAAGTTTCAATCTCGACATTTAATTTCTTTTAAGAAAAAACTGCATTGCACATAAAAAATAGAAAAGAGATTAAAAAAAACAGAAAAGAGAATAGAGTATATTTATATATAAAAAAAGATTAAATTAAAACCAGAGAAGAGAAAAAAAAAACAAAAAAGAGAATAGAATACATTCGCAGTAACAAGCAACCAATTTTGCGGCTAATTTTTCCCAAGAAAATAGAATAGAGTATGTTTACACCAACAAGCAACCAATTTTGCAACTAATTTTGCCCAACTCTACATAGGTGTTGCCTTATGAAAGAAAATGAACATAAAAATTGGGATCTTTCCAGCAACATAGAAATGAAAACAAAAGACAAACATCTATATTTTATTTAAGGAAATGATAAATCATAATCAAGAGCGGAAAAATTAGAAAGGCTATAGAATTTACAAAGGGGGGGAATTAGAAAGGCTATAGAAATTAAAGAGGGTTCAGCTTTTGATTTCATACCTGAAAAGTTTTATTCCAAAGCTGTGAGCTATATTCCAACGTGGCAATTCTTCTCTAGCAAGCTTTTTATCCCAACACTCCAATTGTTTCTCCTCTAGCAAGCATTTGTCTTCTGACACCAAGATGACCTTTGGGACTTAAACTAAGTGAAAAAGCTAGCACTCACCGAGCAAGCTAGCATTGACCGGGATAGTAACTCAGTGAAACGTAGGGACTCGCACTGAGGGGGATAGTAATCTCAGTGAACCACGGCGGCAGTAAACTAAGTGAACAAGCTAGCAGTAAACTAGTAAACCCCAGGGATAGTGATATAAAGGATAAGAAGATGTTAACAAAACAACCACAGTAGACTAACTGAACAAGCGAGCAGCAAACCAGTAAGCCATAGGGATAGTGATAAAAGGATACGCAGTAAACCAGCCACGGGGATAGTGATAAAAGGATAAGAAGATGTCAATGAACAATATAACTATGGATATGATAATAGGATATTAAATCGTAAATATAAATATAACGGAAAGGATTTAGGTAGAACATTCCGGTTCTTTGATGGCTCTATTAAAAAACAAAAAAAATACATTAAAAATACAGCACCGATCATGTCAAAATTTGGAATTTAATATCCATTACCAAATCAAATCAGTCCATTTAAATCAAATCTTATTGAATTTCGAGGGAATCAAAAGTGTAAATAAAGAGCCATCAAATTCTCTAATTCGGTTCATTTAAATCATTTAAATCAAATCTACCTGAATCAAAAGTGTAAGTAAAGAGCCATCAAATTAATTAATTCAATTCATATAAAGCAAATCTTGACGAATTTCGAGGCAATTAAAAGTGTAAGAGCATATCCACTCAAAGTTTCAAAGTGATATACTCAAAGTTTTTTATTTAGTTTTATAATATTAATATGTAAATGAAATCTAGAGAATTGACGAATTTCGAGGCAATTAAAAGTGTAAAAGCATATCCACTCGAAGTTTCAAAGTAATATACTCAAAGTTTTTTATTTAGTTTTATAATATTAATAGGTAAATGAAATCTTGACAAATTTCCAGAGAATTAAAAGTATGCGAAGTAATATTATTATCCCCACTTTTCCCATTGATGGTTTAGCAAAGCCTAGGTATAATCAATGCTTCATTGGTATTTGTAAAATAACAGGTACAAA
The DNA here is from genome assembly GCA_001517045.1 of Pseudotsuga menziesii. Taxonomy (NCBI): domain Eukaryota; kingdom Viridiplantae; phylum Streptophyta; class Pinopsida; order Pinales; family Pinaceae; genus Pseudotsuga; species Pseudotsuga menziesii. The sequence continues at coordinate 202,244 of LPNX010647930.1, read as the reverse complement.
GAACATGCCCGCATAGCCTAGGTATAATCAATGAGCCTAGGTACAAAGCTACTTTGATATTTGTAAATAATTAATATAATTAATGCTTATGATTTGAGAATTATTTTTAAATAAAATACTTTTATAATTTTTTTTTTAACTAATTGTCACTTCCAAGCAAGGTTATTGGTCAAATCAAACCTTACAATCAATAAACAAATAGTAATTTTTAATTTCAAAACTGAAAAATATATTTTATTATTTTTAAAAATTAAAATTAATAGTTATTTTAACAAAACATTATAAATTTTTTATAAAACTTTCAAAAATTAATGGAAAGAAAATAAAGTTTCACAACTGATCGATTGCTATAATCCCTGCCTTAAAGGACTAAAACAGGGAAGCTTTAAAATCAACGGATTTATTTACGGACAGCTTCTATTAAATTAGATTTCACATAAAGTTATAAAGGAGCTAAGTTAAAAAGTCATATTTAAAGGTTTAAGAGCTTTAACTTTTATCTTTGATATATGTTATAAAAAGGGCACCATATGATATATTTTAATATATATCATATATTAAAGTGAAAGTTTCATTTTAAATTTTTAAAAGGTTTTCGTGAGTTATAAGGAGAAAATAAGTTAAGGAGTACTATTATTATAAAGGAGTTGCATTTTTTCAAGAAAGTTTATATTTATCTTATATATAGACTTCAATACAAGAAGGGATAAAAAACAAAACAAAAAATTATAAGCTTTCAAAAGGTATTTTATAAGATTTTAAAAATTATTAGAAATACTTTAATGTTATAAAGAGTTATTAAGTAAACTTTACGCCATATATCGAAGTTATTAAAAAAAAAGTATTGCAAATAATACTTAAGTTTAAATCAAGGATTATAAGGGAAGTGTATTGAAAAAAGTTCAAATCTCAGGTATTAAAGTATTATTTAAGTCGTAATCCAGGTCTTTTTTGAAGGAAATTTAGGTTAAAAAAATGAGGTCTAAGAGTGAAAAACAAGGAATATTTCCAAGCACTTTAAAAACTTGTGTTTCAAAGTTACTCCAAATAAAAGGAACAATTAGAGGGAAGGACATTACTATTTCCATTGCTCTCGGTGAACGCAGTAATTATATTAGTGATGAATTTGCTAATGAGTTAGCAATTCCAGACTCTAATATAGGTGAAAAGTTATACCTTTGGAAAAACAAAGAATATGCAATAAGTGATTTACAATGGAACATTGGAGATTATACTGGTGTCTCACAATTTATAGTTAAATCCTTATGGAGTGGCAACGGTGACCTAGTTTTGGGATTACCGTGGCTAAAAACATTGGGGACTTTTATCTTAAATGTTAAAAAGAAGTTTATGATATTTCCCTACAAAAAGAAGAAAATCACATTACAAGAAATAAACATGAAGACATAATCAAAAGTCGCGTCATATGAACACTTCATAGAAATATCAAAGGTGATGTCACTAGGAGATGGGAAATCAACACAAACGATACACAAGGAACTCGACAAGGTTATTGCAAGTAAAGAAGAGGAGATCTCTTGTTTAAGAGATCATAATCAAAAATTACTTTTGCAAATCAAGAAGACAAAGGATAAGGTTCAACACAATCAACAGTTAGAAGAGGAGAATCAAGATCTTCAAAAATAATTATCACGCAAAGACGAAGAAAGCTCTTCCTTAAAAAGGGTTAATAAGGAATTGCTAGAGCAAATAAAAAAATTAAAAGAAAGAGAACCCAAAAATCAAGGCAATCAATATGACGTCGTCAATTCAAACTAAAAAGAAGAACTCTTACACTTAAAGAAAGTTAATTAGGACATTCTTATACAAGTTAGGAAGCTAAACCGGGAGAATAAATCTTTACAAGAAAAGCTAGATTGCAAGAGATCAAGTGTCGATAAAGGAGCGATGACTAACACAATAGAGAATTCATCAAGGGCTCAAATTCAAACATCAAAAAGGGAAGCAATGCAAATATCGTCAAGGTTCAAAAGAACAATCTTATTGTCACATCGCTACAAGCATCAATAGAAAATGGTTCGAAAAAACAATTACAAAAATCGTTAGAAGCACCAAAAGTTGAAGTTCTAGTAAACACTTCACAGGAGATTCGAGTTCTGTATCTCCATCCAAATCATAAGAGTTTTTATGATAGAAGACAATATCAAAAGGAAAATTTCCAGTATTATTCCTACAAAGAGAAAAGACAAAATCGACAACTCCCAACAATTGATCCACAAAAAATTCCGTTAAAGATAGATCTCGGATGGACGACTTCACAAATGACGCAACATTTCCACACAATGTTTAAAAGAACGTATCATCTTATTTCATCGAGTGTTGCAACTACCAACACACAATGTCACAAGAACAAGGGATAAAGTCTTCCATAATTCTGCTTTGAGGACAAAGCAATTCTAAGGGAGAGGCAATGTAATGAACAAAAATATATAATAAATAAACACTAAATAACTACTAATAATTAAATAATTAACTATTAACGAAGAGTGTAACAAATATAGACTAATATATTAATTATAGTTATAAATTACTAAGTGAAAGGGTGTAACCTTTCACTACACATGCTCAATCCTATAAAGGCGAGCCTCAATGTAAAATATTATCATCATATCTATTTTATCAACTCATGGATTATTTGTATTTTAGAAAGTGGAAGTTCGAGAACTTACAATAAACGGTTTTTTAACGTTACAATGAAAATATTCTACCACCATTAGAATTAAAATAGTCCTAATTGAAGTCACTTTAACAACAAGAGAAAATCTTTCATCAAATTCTATACCTTTATTTTGTGCAAACCCATTTATAGAAAGTCTAGACTTGTACCTCTTCTTTCCACCTTATTCTTCCTTCAACCCGTAAATCCATTTATTCTGCAATTCTCTTTTATTGCAATCAACCTAACCACACCCCAAGTCTGGTTTCTTACCAATGAGTGCATCTTCTCATTCACGCCTTGCTCCCAGTTCTTTCTATTTTCCACCTACATTGATTCTTCATAACATCATGGTTCACCAGAATCAGGTATTAATCAATAATACAATGAAGGAGAGAATTGTTCATGGGGTCCACTTAACCTGGTAGATCTTCTTACAATTGCAAGAGTTTGAGGTACCTGTTGTTCTTGATTTTTTGGTACTTTTGGAACTTCATTTTATTTGATTCCATCAAGAACTGTGTAATCTATCTTTTCATTTTCCTCCTTCTTTCCCTACAACTAATATTTCTACGTAACCTTTTCATTGAATACTATATCTCTACTCCTAATGATTTTCTGATTTTCATTATCCCATAAGCGATAACCAAAATCATCAACCCCGTATCCAATAAAGGTGAATTTCTTGGATTTAGCCTCAAGCTTTGTTCTATTTTCTTTATCAATATGGACAAATGATTCACAACCAAAAGCTCTTAGAAATGAGTAGTTTACCTTTTTACATGTCCATGCCTACTATAAAACTCCTTACTACAGTATTCACCTCCATTATCAGATATGAGACCCTTCAATATTTTCCCTATCTCATTTTCAACCAAATATTTCCGCTTCAAAAAAGTAGAAAACACATCATATTTTTGTCTAATGAAATAAACCCAGGTTTTTCTAGTTGCATCATCAATATAAGTAACATAATAATGAGAGCCACCGAGATATTGTACCTGAGTCAGTCCCCATACATCTGTATGCATAAGCTCTAAACTTTCACTCTTATTTTGTTTCCCAACCCTGAAAATTCTACTCTCTTATGTTTTCCATAAACACAGTTATCACAGAATTCCAAACTTACCTGCTTCAGATCTGTAAGAAATTTCCTTGAGTGGAGAATTTGCATCCCCTTCTCACTCATATGGTCAGTCTTATGATGCCACAACACCACACCTATTTCTCTGGAAGCTATAGAGATATAATAATCAATATTATGAGAAAATAAATACAACATACCTATAATAACTCCTTTTTCTATTACCAGTGCTCCTTCAATGATATTCCACCATGTTTTTCCAAGCATAGGCAAACATTCTTTATCTCCTAACTGCCCTGTTGAGATCTGATTTATTTTCATAGAAGTAATATTCCTTATGTCATTTAGAAGCCATTCATTTCCATTATTTATCTTATTTTGGACCTTACCTATTCCAACAATTTTGCATCGTTCATCATCCCCCAATAAAACATGTCCAAAACCACCTAGACCATAATCATGAAAGAATTTCCTATGGGGTGTAGCATGACATGAAGCCCTTGAATCTACTACCTAGTATTCAATGGTATTATCTAATGCAATAATCAAAGCATCTTGTAACATATCACCTGCTACATTAGCTTCTTGAGTAGTCTCTTCATGTCTGTCTCCTTTATTCTTTGGAGCTTTGCAGTCTTTCTTCATATGTCCTCTCATACCACAGTTCTAACACTCTATATTTACTAGTATGGACTTGGATCTTCCCTTTCTATACTTCCTGTGATTACCTAGGATATTTTCTCTCACCCTTTGTCTTCCCCTACTCTCCATGGTCAACACATTACATGATGTCTCACCTATGTTTTTGCTTCATGTTTCCTCTCTAAGCATAACACCAACAACATCATCAAATTTAAGAGTGTCTGAACCAAAGACATAGTTAATTATAGCCATGACCAAGCCATTCCATATTTTTGGAAATGAGCACAATATTAGAATATCCCTAGCCTCATCATCAAAGTTCACTCCTACAAAACTTAGTTGATTAGTAATTGTATTAAATTCATTTAAATGGTCAACAACACATCCACCTTCTAACATATTCATATTAAATAAATGCTTCATTAGAAATACCTTTTTGGAAGCCGAGGGTTTTTAATATAGCGTATCCAATGTGCTCATCACACCCTCTGTTGTCTTTTCTTTTGAAATATTGAAAGCCACCGATGAATCCAAGCACAGTTGTATTGTTCCTAGTGCCTTTCTGTCAAGAAGCTCCCATTCTTCATCCTTCGTAGTCACTGGTTGTTTTACTTTTCCACCCAATGGTAGGAATATATCCTTCTAGTACAAATCCTCCATTTTCATCTTCCATAACTAGTAGTTTTGGTTGTTAAATTTCTCGACCCTAAACTTGCCATCTTCTGCCATTGCTCTTAATCGAACTAGGAACCCTTATTTCCTGCGAGTTTACCTGCCAAATAGACATTTTGGCTTTGATACCAATTGTTAGAAAAATTGGATCATAGAGAAATAACAATAAACAAGATGAAAATATTAAACAAAAAAACACATTACAAGAGAGACACCAATATAACGTGGTTCACCCAAGATGGGCTACGTCCACATAGAAATTTTCAGTCATTTTATTATTATATTGTCCAGCAAAATGAAGGTACACAACCTTCAGCACACCCACTGCATGTCCTCTTCACTCTCTCACACAATCACTGAGATCATTTTAGAATGATACAATACAATACACAGTCTTATTACAACGCTTTCCCTTTATAAGGGAATTACCATGGGAAAATACCACAGGTCACCTAATACCATGGGCCCGTAAAATGTTGGCCAACAAACATCCCAAAAACGTATTTTGGGGGATTCACCCCTGAACCCCCTTTCTCAGGGACGCTTCCCCCACACCCCCCCACACCCCCCAGCTGGGACGAGTGTATAGTAAAACTAGGGTACAAACACGACTAAACAATAACATCTCTGAATCATGAAGATCATGCTCCACAACCAACAATAGGCTCTAAGAAGTGTCTAGGACTTCTTAGTGTGGGTCAAATCAAGATTAGATATCTATGCATGAATAGACATACATGTGAGAAGATAATCATCAACAAGGACAGCTTTTATATGAAGAATAAATAACCAATAAGTCAATTCATACCATTGAACAAGTCCCATATAGCATTGAATAAGTCCCAAGGAATATATAAGAAAAGGGGTGCAAGTCAGCCCTGAAGATAAAATGAAACTTGGAAAGACAAGTCGACCCAACAGTTGAAATTCAAGTGAGCTGAAGAATATGAATAAAATGCTCCAGTATTTTGTTTCCCACTCATCATCCATCATCATCTCTACTATGTTGGTGCACACTTTCCAAGGAGCGCAAATGAATACCACAAGCAGTAATTTTGGGGGTTCCTTATTGTTTCTATAAGTTCGCCACCCTTGAGTAGGGATTCTTATTAAGAAGGAAACACCTTTCCATGTGCTAAGGTTCATGATTGGTATTGTACTTGAGTTTGTCGGAATATATTATATTCCTTAGAAGGTAATAATGTCTTTGTATTATGTCGGAAGTTGTCTACAATCTTATGTAAAACAGTAATACATTTAACCCATAGTTATATGGTGTTGTATTTACTTGTGTAGAGTATTTGTCCATGGTATTGTATTAAGAGATGTTATTTTGGAGAATTATATTATCCCACATGCAATATGTGAGAGTAATTCCTCCTTATCTCTTAGTATATAATAGGGTCAAGTGAGTCTCTACATAATAATGTATTCTTTATGTAGTAGTGGTACTATTGTGACACTGTTGTACATCATCTATATTCTTTGGGGTATTTGTGCTTTGCTCTCTTGTAAGATTAGAGAAGACATTCTGGAGATAATAGAAGACTACCTTCCTGTGGATGTAACCCATTAGGGTGAACCATGTATATCGGTGTTCTCTTGTCCTTTTCTTTTCTTGTTCTTGTATTTTATGATATGTTGTTGGTTGCTTAGATAGGTTAACTAGTTTAGCTTGACTCTACTATTCTAACATGGTATCAGAGCTCTTCAGCTATCATGTGTGGTTGTGATGATTCTTGTGGTGATCTGGGCATCTTGTGATTGGATTCCATCACATGTTCTTGGCATTCTATTGTTGTGTCTTTCATCATACAACCTAGTTCATGTGCTCTTTCATGATTCAGTGAGAAGCGATTGTTCATCGTCAAATTCCATCAGCCAAAGTGCTCTTCTTATTTGCAGCTTTGGTTCTTCTTGAAGTTGTCATCAAGGGGGAGCAATAATGACTCCTTCCTTCCTTAGTGTTAGTGTGGGCCCTTCTCCCAGCCATTATTAAGGGGGAGTGTTGGAATATATTATATTCCTTGGAAGGTAATAATGTCTTTGTATTATGTCGGAAGTTGTCTACAATCTTATGTAAAAGAGTAATACATTTAACCCATAGTTATATGGTGTTGTATTTACTTGTGTAGAGTATTTGTCCATGGTATTGTATTAAGAAGTGTTATTTTGGAGAATTATATTATCCCACATCCGATATGTGAGAGTAATTCCTCCTCATCTCTTAGTATATAATAGGGTCCCGTGAGTCTCTACATAATAATGTATTCTTGATGTAGTAGTGGTACTATTGTGACACTATTGTACATCATCTATAATATTTGGGGTATTTGTGCTTTGCTCTCTTGTAAGATTGGAGAAGACATTCTGGAGATAATAGAAGACTACATTCCCATGGATGTAACCCATTAGGGTGAACCACGTATATTGGTGTTCTAGTGTCCTTTTCTTTTCATGTTCTTATCTTTTATGATATGTTGTTGGTTGCTTAGATAGGTTAACTAGTTTAGCTTGACTCTACTATTCTAACAGAGTTGGACTAATATTTCTATGAAGAGTTTGTTGGGTTTTTCTCTATTGGTTTTCCCAAGGTTAAAATATGTGTGTCTCTTGTGCATGGCTATCATTCTATGATTCTTTATTTCCGCTACACTTTAAGTTGAAATTTTCAATGTGCAATTGTTATAGATGATTTTACCACACTTGGTAGATCACACATTTATGACCTTCCATGTCCCGTTGCAGACTCCTTGGACCCCCCTTGCTCAAGTTATACTTTGATCAACCAAGAAAGTCCTAAAAAAACACATGTTTATGTGTATACGAGACTTTCAAACCAATACCTTCCTGTACACGTGGCTTTTGAGCCAATACCTGTGTACATCGAGAAATGTGCATAAAAAAAAAAAGATTTGTAGTTTTCCTCATAGAGTCACAAATAACTTGACTCTTGGCCTTCCATATTCCTTGGAAACGTTCAGGCTCAACCCTCCATTGCCTATTTGGAGGGCTATATATTAAGCCTATTGGATGCATTGAAGGAGGAGAATTTTGAAGAGAAAGGAAACTATAGTTCATTGTTTCCTGACTTGTTTATGCTTAAGTCTGCATCCCTTTGTCCCTTTGGAGCACACATTGTTACTCTTCCCAAGCTTTCCTTTGCTTTGTAAGCTTGCCATTGTGAGGGAGGACTGAAGTGGTGGAGGCCTAAGTGGATGACTCAATTTCTCCATTTCAACGAGGTGCTGGCAGAGTTTGTCACTGTTCTATATTTGTTTTCTTAATAGAAATATCCATTTCTCGTCCAATACATCTGCATAACTATGAATATTTTTTCCATGGATGTAGTTATTTTCTTATACGTGTGTTGCAGCTGCAACTGTTTCGCCAAATTTTCAAATTTTGGCCCCCCTTGTTAATTTTCAGCATTGCCTAGAATCATTTGGATTCATGAACTCTTTTTGTTTTGCTTTAATTTTGGACTATTTTGAGGTTAACTCTCTTCCTACTTTTCAGAAAATTGCTTACGTTGAAACTGCTGTGGGTTGCGGAATTTAGAGTTTGTTTTGTTGCCCTTTGAGCTGCGATTTCTTGCTTTGTTCCCGGAAGCTTATTTCTCATGCTAGCCATTGTTTCGAAGGCCATTTAAACAACGTATCGGGGCTATGTTTCCTTAGGGATCCTCCATTGCAGAAACTGAACGATGATTATTCTGCAGGAGGATCTTGATTTCTCCGATGTCGCGTCGTATCATTTGACTTATTTATATTATCGAAGGTTGGTCGAAGTTGAGTCAGGGTATTTGGCTTCCGTGAAGCCGTTTTTTTATTTGGAAGTGAAACTAGTTTTGGACCGCTGCGAGACCTTAAGTTGTTCCAAACTCTTAACGTTTTACATTGTTCTTGCGCCATAGAAAAATTTATAGTTTGGATCGGAGGCTGTAGTCTATTCATTTTCCACCCTTGTGGCTCCCAAGCAAACTAGGTATCCGCCAGGTAACTGCTCCACTCGCCGATGCTTTGTCGGGTTTTCGTCGCTTTTTCGGTAGCCTTTCCTCCTCCACCCTTGCGGCTGTGTAACACACTAATTTTCCGACGTTGATGTCTTTTCCGCTCGCCGACTAGGAACTCTTCTGCCCAGAGTTTAGGTTCTAGCTCTCCCAACTCCGATAGACTTAACAGTCTCACGGAGCCCGTTTCCTGTTTGAGACCCGCTGATTTGGCTGTGAGTAAGACTACCCGGCCGAGGTTTTAATGTTTTAAGCCACCGATAATTTTTTCTCTTCCCGTCGTTTTGTGAGTTCTAAACCCTTGTGTAGGCGAGACAGTGTTTCTGGTGCTTGTTAAGGTTTCCATGACGAGAGCGCAGTACATGGCCTCTTTTGATGACTAGTCGGTTTGTTAATATTGTTTGAATTTATTGAAAAAAAGCAGTCCTAACTAATGATAAATGCCGTTTAATTGCAGACGGACTCAAGATATTTTTACAAATTACTACTGCAAAAAGGCATAGCTGGGAGACAAAGCAGCAGAAAATTGGCTGGACAGTGTTAGGCAGAGTTCGTACTCAAACCAACAGGATCTCAAGGAGGAAAAATAAAAAGACAAGGCAAAATCGATGGTGACAAAATCCCAGGCTTGGAAAGGTCCACAGTTACCGAGCGGATCCCACTTTGTTAAGTACTCATAAGTTGAAATTTGAAAACGTAACGCATGAAGTGAGTCATGAGTACTCACGGAAAAGGCAAAATGGTGATCTTAGACGGTTTTGAGGAGCCCAAAGGTCACACAGTTGGGGCAGCCCAAGGGGTTGGCTGATTTGGTTTAAACATAGGACAATTAGAGTTTACAGGGGCTTTTTCCATGGAAAAACTTGTGAACTATTGTTTGTAACAGGAACTACTTCCTTTTACAATAGAAAATTGCAAATTTTACCTGTTGGAGAAGGTGCTATGTGGAATGTCCCAATGTGATAAAATGAACAATGTTGAAGAGGAACTATTTCGTTTTCGACTGTGTTTCATCAACTATGAGAGCGTTCTAACTTTCTAAACCTGTGTTCTTGCCTGAATGTTCTCTGGTATATTCTGTGATATTTCCCACTATGAGTAATGGAAGTTTTAACTATTGATGAGCTATCTTGTCATGTATACTTTTATTCATGTTTATATGTTTGGTTCTAGGAACAACTATCTGTGATTTGCCGTAACATGTGAACAGTATTACATTACTAATGAATTAATATCTAGCTCTCTAGAGATAGCCTAGTTAGTATTTATTTTCTTGTTGTGTGTGTGATTTAGATGCTTGAGAGTTTAAGACGAGAGGTAAGAACCTGCGCACCACATTGTGAATACTCCTTGCATTCTTTATTACTCTGCATGTTAAGTAGGCACTTGCATATCATCCTTTAAAGTCAAAAAATACAAAAAATATATACGGTGGACCGGGCCGCAACCGGTAAAACCTTTTATTTTTGTTACTTGACCTACAGTAGCCGGACCACAAACCGAACGGATTCCCTACACCAAACAGTCACGAGCTAGTTGGGAACGTTGACTGGGGAGAATCCCTTACTGTTGTTGCCTGCTATTTTCCAGGCCTCAACAGTTTCTGGCGCTAGAACGAGGGCCTCCAGTGCATGGCTGGCTGAGGAAACCCGTTTTCCCGAGATCATTCCACCGGTAACAGTTCAGGAAGCAGTTTGTTTTCCAATCCAATTCCTGAAGAGGGGGGTAGCGAACATTTGTATTCTGTCGACAACAAAGTTGTTAATGATCTGAGAAGACACACTAGGGCATACATGAAAAATATCGGAGGATTGTCGAAAAGGAAAGATCGTCCTATATTGGAAGACTCGGTGCTGGTTGGAGATTTGGAAGAACTTGTAGAAACAGCCTTACAGGAAGTCATACAGCCTTTGAATCAAGTAGGCCTGGATACTCCTCACAGTTCTCCTGTTCATACTCCTATTCGTTCACCACCTCACTCTCCACCCAGACTCATGGCAGGCATAAACGCAAATCAACCACCCAACCCACCAAATCCACCACCTGCCTGGAAAGCCAGATCACCTTTAAACCTGACACCTCCTTTGCATGATCTACCTCAATATTTTGAAAAGATGCTGCCCAAATTTGATCCAAATGAGAAGATGCTAGTAGATGACCACTTGCAAAGTTTCTATTTGGCAATAGAAGGATTAAGGGCTGGGGAATATGAGGATGTAGTTTGTAGACTTTTCCCACACACCCGTAAAGGAGCAGCAACATCGTGGTACTTTGGTTTGCCTGCAAATTCTATCCTTGATTGGGATACCTTCGAGAGGATTTTTAGAAGTAAGTATGCAACCCAAAAGACTCATGCAGCTCTCATGAAAGGACTATTCGCCTTAAAGAAAGAAAGAAAGGAGAAGGTGCATAGTTTCACCCAAAGATTTGCAGCCTCTCTTAAGAACTTTTCGGAAGCTGACAAACCTTCGGATAAGGTCTTGATTGAATATTATACCTCAGCTCTAGGACCCGAGTTGGCCATGTTTGCCAAAATGAAGGCCAAGCCTACGCTAGTAGAGACCTATGAGGAGGCGAAGAGAGTAGAGGATGAAAGGGAAAGTATCGAAGATTATCCCGAACGGTCAAGAGAAAAAAATGTGGGGAGGAAAGCTTTGTTGTTCACCAAGCCTAAGGAAGAGCAGTCACTAGATTTCGAAGGAATGGCAAAAATGATGCAGAAGTTTTCTAACAGAATCATAGACTTGGAAAAGGAAAAGGAAGCTCAAAAGTTCTACAAGCCTTATTACAAGAAAAGGGAAGATAACAATCAATCCCAACCTCATCCACACAATCCTGCATATATGAATTTGATAGAGGTAGGAATGGACAATTTTTGCACTTTCCACCAACAACCCCACTCTGAAAAGAATTTTCCTCAATGGATAAACTCAATGACGTTGGTTATGAATCAGATATTGGATTCTAAATTGACAGAAGATCAAGATGAGGAAAGGAAAGATAGCAATACGTCAACGAAAGAACAAGAGGATGAGACCATGGTTTTACGGGACTGTGTTTCATTGTTTGACGCTAAGGAGGAAAAGGTTCTGAGACATGAAGGCATCCTGGAAACAAATGTAACAACAAGAAGTCAAGGGTTGGCTAAGGAAAATAGTCTCACGCTCCCGAAGATTAAAAGGCTTCAAAGGAATGTTAATAAATTTAAAAATAATTCTTGAGCTAATAAAATTCCGGAATTCACCATCACCAGTCAAGATCCTAGACAGAATAACGTGTTTTCCAAGCCCAATGAAGAAAAAATGAATGATGGTAAACCAAATCCCACCGAACCTCAGATGGATTATGACATTGTGGAAGATATAAAGAAGGTAAGGGTGAATATCTCTTTGTTTGAAATGTGTAAGGTGCCGCAGCAGAAAGAAAAGCTATTGAAAGCACTTGAAGCATCAGAGGAAGGACTGCCCACCGACAATCCACCCAAGGAAGAAGAAGAAGAAATTGGGGAAGCAAGTATAGGAGGTAAGCCTAAGAACAAGAATCCACCTTTCCTCCTCACTTTTGAAATTTTTAACCACAATGTACATAATTTCCTGGTAGACTCAGGGGCATCGGTTAACGTCATGCCGCTGTTGGTCTGCAAAAAGATAAATGGGTAGCCTAAGCCATCCACCTGGAGGGTTGTTCAATTGGATAGAATGAATGTGAAGGTAATTGGGGAAATGGAGGATGTTCTAGTCCGCTTGTCTTCAAATGATAAGGTGTGTCAATTTATTGATATTGTGGTGGCTGACATACCAGAAGCTTATGGGCTCGTTCTGAGCAGGGACTGGTCGGCAAAGCTAAACAGATATTTTTCCTCGGACTGGTCACATCTGTCGCTGCTGTATAAAGGAAGCCCGAATCAAATTAAAATTTTGACGGAGCCCCACATGAAATACAATCTTACTCAATTCGAAGAAAAAAATGAACCAGTGGATTCTATTTTGGGAAATTACTTTATTGAGTTAGAACCAGGAAATTACCAAGCAGAAGAAGCCAGTGACACATCAGATGCTCAGCCTGATCTCCTTCGGTTTTCACAGGCTGATGAAATCGATTGTAAAATAGTAGACTTACCAGTAGAAGTAGATGTAAATTCCCACATAGTAGTTAGCGATTTCTGGACACTTTTTTTTTACGGATCTAAAACGTTAGAAGGGTCAGGAGCCGGCTGTGTCTTGATTGAACCCAAGAAGAACAAACATTTTCTTTCATGTAGGTTAGAGTTTGAATGTACAAATAACACAGCTGAATATGAAGCGTTGGTTCAAGGTCTAAGGAAAGCAATTGAATTAAAGGCAAATAATCTGAAAGTGTTTGGAGATTCTGAAATAATTGTAAAACAAATTCGGAATCAAATACATTGCATTTCTCCTCATTTAAAAGCTTATCAAAATGAAGTATGGGATTTACTCAAATGTTTTAATGCATTTAATATTGTATCGATTCCAAGACTTAAGAATGCAGTAGCTGACTTGTTGGCCACATCAGCTGCAAGGCGTGTGCCCTCTAATAATCGGTGCTCTGTTGAATTGCTTTTCAGGCCCCCAGTTCCGGATATGATTACCAACCTACAAGTGTTTGATGACGATCATCAAATTATAGAATGCTTAACGAATGATGAGGTATTCAAAGGGGCGATTATTGATGATGAAGAACATCAAGCCGAGCTGAAATTCGATAATTTCATCCCTAAGGGAGTCAAAACTTTAGAACGGATGTTTGATTTAAATGAAAAATTTAGAAGACCATCAAATGTAAAGACTCATAGCTCATCTCTACAGTTCGAATTGATTAATCTAGGGACTGAGATGAAGCCTAAATATGTGAATCTTGGAAAATGTTGTTCACCAGCTGAAAGAGATAAGTTCATTGTTCTTTTCAAACAATACAAAGATTTTTTTGCCTGGACATATGAAGATCTGAAGACATATGACCCCAGTATTATCTAGCATGTTATCCCCATCAAATCTGGAGTCAAACCTTATCAGCAGCCTTTAAGGAAAATGCATCAAAAACTGGAACCTCTAATCCAGAGTGAAATTAAGAAATTATTGGATGTTAGGATCATTTTTAAGGTTAGACACTCGGAATGGGTCTCAAATCTGGTACCAGTGAGGAAGAAATCTGGAGAAATCAGGTTATGTGTGGATTTTAGAAACTTGAATCGAGCTTCAAACAAAGACAATTATCCTGTTCCACCCATGGAGCAACTACTGCAAATGGTTTCAGGTTCTAAACTATTCTCTTTATTAGATGGATTTTCAGGCTACAATCAAGTGTTAGTGACCGAAGAAGACAGATTGAAAACAACATTCAGGACCAGGTGGGGAACTTTCGCTTACAGAAGAATGCCCTTTGGACTTATAAATGTTGGGGCTACGTTCTAGAGGGCTATAGACATAGCTTTCCGCAGTTTCATTGGCCGCAATGCTGTAGTATACCTCGATGACATCACGATATTCTCAAAGAAGAGAGAAGGACACGCGTTCCATCTAAAGCATATTTTTGAACGTTGCCAGAAATATGGTATCTCACTAAACCCCAAGAAGTGCGTGTTCGTTGTTACGGAAGGTAAGATGATGGGTCACGTGGTTTCAAAGAATGGGATCTCCATAGACCAAGAAAGGATCAAATCCATTGAACATATTCCCTTGCCCCATAATAAAAAGGGCATGCAATCATTTATGGGGACAATTAACTTCGTGCGAAGGTTTGTGCCAAATTTCGCTCAAATTGTTAAACCTTTGCAGCAAATGGTAAAGCAAAGTGTACAATTCAAGTGGATTGATTTTGAGAAGAACGCATTTAGTAAGATTAAAACCGTTGTTGCACACGCACCCTCTCTCAAAAGCCTAGATTTTGATAAGGATTTTATTTTGTACACTTTCACATCTAATAATTCACTGGCAACTGTGCTTACCCAGAAGGAAGATGGGGGAGATGAGTTTCCCATATCATTTATGAGCACTGGTCTGCAAAAGGCCGAATTGAATTACTCGGCTATAGATAAACAAGCGTACGCAGTGTTCAAAGCGGTGAAACAATTCAGGCCTACATATTAAAGAACCGGACCAAGGTAATCGTCCCACACCCAGCTGTGAGGTCTCTTTTCGTACAGAAGGAGTTAGGAGAAAGAAGGGGCAATTGGGTAATAGCTCTTCAGGAATATGACCTCGAATTCAAGCCAGCTTCTATAGTTAAAGGTCAAGGGTTGTGCAGACTGATGACTGAAAATAGAGACAATGAAGAACATGCTTGGGAAGACGAAGCCAAGTTACATTTGATGGATGTATGTCCTCTTTTCATGGCCCCTGAATCTTGGTATCGATACCTTGTGCATTACCTTCAGACAGGATCGTTACCGGAACATTGGAATTCTAAGCAAAGAAGATCCCTGCATCTTAAATCAGCCTCATATCAAATTATTGAAGGAATATTATTCAGAAAAAAATACGATGGAGTTCTTCTTAGATGCTTAGAGAAAGAAGATGCGAAGAAGGTAATGACAAAGTTGCATGATGGGCCTGCTGGGGGACATTTTTCCAGAGATACTACAGCTCATCAAATTCTCAGAGCCGGATATTATTGGCCCACACTTTTCAAATATGCACACGCCCATGTCAGAAAGTGTGACATCTGTCAAGGGTGTAGTGGAAGACAAGCTAAAGCAGCAGGACCATTGAAGCCTGTGATGATAACGGAGCCTTTTGAGCAATGGGGGTTGGATATTATTAGGGAGATAAAGCCGAATTCTTCCCTGCAACACAAGTATATTCTGACAGCAACCGA
This sequence comes from Pseudotsuga menziesii, assembly GCA_001517045.1. Lineage (NCBI taxonomy): Eukaryota > Viridiplantae > Streptophyta > Pinopsida > Pinales > Pinaceae > Pseudotsuga > Pseudotsuga menziesii. The sequence continues at coordinate 186,323 of LPNX010647930.1, read as the reverse complement.
CTACTTCACTCGCTGGGTCGAAGCCATTCCGTTGCGCAAAATAAATGAGGATGCGGTCATAGACTTCTTGCAAGACCATATTATGACCAGGTTTGGAGTTCCAATTTCTTTAGTTTTTGATAATGCTACTTACTTTTCCTCGATTATATTAATTTCTTTTGCTCACGAGAAAGGAATAAAGTTGCATTACTCTGCTAATTACTACCCACAGGGAAATGGCTTAGCTGAATCTACAAACAAGAATCTGATTAGGATTTTAAAAAAGACGGTGATAGAAAATCAGAAGAGTTGGCACTCAGCGCTACCAAACGCTCTTTGGGCTGATAGAGTCACCCCCAAGTCTTCGATAGGAGTTTCTCTGTATACCCTTGTGTATGGTAAAGAGGCCATTCTACCCCCCAATATCATGCTACCCTCTTCCATAATAGCTCAGGAATCTAGAGGATCAGATAATGAAGTCTTGCAAATGAGGATATATAATCTCCTGAAGGCAGAAGAGTCTCGATCTAAAGCCAGAGAGCGCTTTAAACAACAACAAGAGGTAGTAAAGAGATGGTTTGATAAACACAAGGCTGGAACAACAGATTTTGAGGTGGGAGATTTGGTTCTCAAGTGGGACCACCCCCATTATGAGAAAGGAAAACACACAAAATTTCAACAGTTGTGGGTAGGTCCTTTTCAGATTGCGGCAAAGCTTGACCCCTCAACTTATAAGTTGTAAGATTTACAAGGGTGGGAAGAGAACTTACTAGTAAATGGTTTAGTTCTCAAACCTTATTTTTCTCGAGTTTGTTTGTGTTCTTTTATCTTGTATATAAATAATTTGACTTGGCCGTTACTTTGAATTATGTAGTTCTGTTTTGTTTTAGTTTAAATTTTGACTGATTTCAATAAAGGAGGCAAACTCGTGGTCGCATGGAGAACATCAGAATTTTGGAATGATTAAAGTTCTTGGGTATAAGACTGTGTATTATTGTTTATCTAAAAGAATTTCTTCTATTTTAGCAGTTTTCTCGAGTGGCTATGAACACATTGAAGTCCTACTTAATCCTTGTAAAATAAACTAGAATCAAAAGATCTGGAATACTATTTTGAGGCTCCATCCATCTCACACTTAAAATGTCCTAGGGAGTGACAACAAAGGGCCCATGGAAAGGAAGCAGGGTAAACATTATATTATGTATAAATGATCCCATGCCAAGGATTGAACGCCATAAGGCAGATAAGAGTCAAAAGCTCCTATGAAAGCATTATGTATCAAAACAATACTGAACCATATAAGTACTGAATCGCCAAAAGTTCCTCTCCGTCCGTGAGATGAAAATCAAATACATCTCTCACACAAAAGGACACTATGGATAGAGGAGCCTGAATCAAAATTCAGAAAGAAAGGCATGCAGGAGGACTCGTATGAGAAGGACAAAAGTTCAAAAGCACGAAAGGTGTAAAATGGCATGGGAATGAGGAACAAATGAATATTTCTATTTACCATATGCTACAATCCTGTGGTGTCCAAGCTGGTAGCTACTTGAAGACAGAGGTAACAAATGAAATTCATCTTTCTAACCTCAAAAGAGTTATCTTGACTTGAAAATCCTGGTTTTCCACTCTCCTAAATTGGACTATCATCAATGATTAAAAGTACATATATTTGCCATTTGAGAAATCCAGATATCTGGAAGAATTCAACAGGTTCATTTGTTGTTAAACAGTCTGTTACTCAAGAAATAATCGTCCAGAGATCTATGTTCCCCAGGTAGACGCCAATTGTTGCAGCTGCAACTGTTTCCCCAAATTTTCAAATTTTGGCCCCCCTTGTTAATTTTCGGCATTGCCTAGAATCGTTTGGATCCATGAACTCTTTTTGTTTTGCTTTAATTTTCGGACTATTTTGAGGTTAACTCTCTTCCTGCTTTTGGGAAAATTGCTTATGTTGAAACTGCTGTGGGTTGCGGAATTTAGAGTTTGGTTTGTTGCCCTTTGAGCTGCGATTTCTTGCTTTGTTCTCGGAAGCTTATTTCTGATGCTAGCCACTGTTTCGAAGGCCATTTAAACAACGTATCGGGGCTATGTTTCCTTAGGGAGCCTCCGTTGCAGAAACTGAACGATGATTATTCTGCAGGAGGATCTTGATTTCTCTGATGTCGCGTCGTATCATTTGACTTGTTTATATTATCGAAGGTTGGTCGAGGTTGAGTCGGGGTATTTGGTTTTCGTGAAGCCGTTTTTTCTTTTGGAAGTGAAACATGTTTTGGACCGCTGCAAGACCTTAAGTTGTTCTGAACACTTAACGTTTTACGTTGTTCTTGCGCCATAGAAAAAGTTATAGTTTGGATCGGAGGCTGTAGTTTGTTCATTTTCCGCCCTTGCGGCTCCCAAGCAAACTAGGTATCCGCCATGTAACTGCTCTGCCCGCCAATGCTTTGTCGGGTTTTCGTCGCTTTGTCGGTAGCCTTTCCTCCTCCGCCCTTGCGGCTGTGTAACGCACTAATTTTCCGATGTTGATGTCTTTTCCACTCACCGACTAGGAACTCTTCCACCTAGAGTTTAGGTTCTAGCTCTCCCGACTCCGACAGAATTAACGATCTCACAGAGCCCATTTCCTATTTGAGACTCGCTGATGCGGCTATGAGTAAGACTACCCAGCCGAGGTTTTAATGTTTTAAGATGTCGATAATTTTTTCTCTTCCCGTCGTTTTGTGAGTTTTAAACCCTTGTGTGGGCGAGACAATGTTTCTAGTTCTTGTTAAGGTTTCCATGACGAGAGCGCAGTACAGGGCCTCTTTTGAAGACTAATCGGTTTGTTAATATTGTTTGAGTTTATTGAAAAAATGCAGTCCTAACTAATGATAAATGTCGTTTAATTGCAGACGGACTCAAGAGATTTTTACAAATTACTACTGCGAAAAGGCATAGCTGGGAGACGAAGCAGCAGAAAATTGGCTGGATAGTGTTAGGCAAAGTCTGTACCGAAACCAACGGGATCTCAAGGAGGACAAATAAAAGACGAGGCCAAATCGATGGCGACAAAATCCCAGGCTTGGAAAGATCCGTCAGTTACCGAGCAGATCCCGCTTTGTTAAGTACTCATAAGTTGAAATCTGAAAATGTAACGCATGAAGTGAATCATGAGTACTCACGAAAAAGACAAAATGGTGATCTTAGATGGTTTTGAGGATCCCAAAGGTCACACGGTTGGGGCATCCCAAGGGGTTGGCTGACTTGGTTTAAATATAGGACAGTTAGAGTTTACAGGGGATTTTTCCCTAGAAAAACTTGTGAACTATTGTTTGTAAGAGGAACTACTTCGTTTTACAATAAAAAATTGCAAATTTTACCTGTTGGAGAAGGTGCTATGTGGAATGTCCCAATGTGATAAAATGAACAATGTTGAAGAGGAACTATTTCGTTTTCGACTGTGTTTCATCAACTGTGAGAGCGTTCTAAATTTCTAAACCTATGTTCTTGCCTGAATGTTCTCTGGTATATTCTGTGATATTTTCCACTATGAGTAATGGAAGTTTTAACTGTTGATGAGCTATCTTGTCATGTATACTTTTATTCATGTTTATATGTTTGGTTCTAGGAACAGCTATCTATGATTTGCCGTAACATGTGAACAATATTACATTACTCATGAATTAATATCTAGCTCTCTAGAGATAGCCTAGTTAGTATTTATTTTCTTGATGTGTGTGTGATTTAGATGCTTGAGAGTTTAAGACGAGAGGTAAGAACCTACGCACCACATTGTGAATACTCCTTGCATTCTTTATTACCCTGCATGTTAAGTAGGCACTTGCATATCATCCTTTAAAGTCAAAAAATACAAAAAATATATATGGTGGACCGGGCCGCAACCGGTAAAACCTTTTATTTTTGTTACTTGACCTACGGTAGCCGTACCGCAAACCGGACGGATTCCCTACACCAAACAGTCACGGGCTAGTTGGGAACGTTGACTGGGGAAAATCCCTTGTTGTTGTTGCCTGCGATTTTCGAGGCCTCAACAACATGATGGTTTCAATATATGTTAGAGTAGGCCTAACACTTTGATGTATAACATGTGTGTCTTATTTGTTGTTGTTGAGAGTGAATTGTGAATGCAAGTGTGTTGGAAAATCTCAATGGGGATCTACATAAACCGTCCGGAATAAGGTACGCTTTGTATCCCTTAGTGTTTGATGTATTTATTTCTATTGCATATTGGAATGGATTGATTTCTGGTGTCATTCAATTTCTTGTTGTCTACTCGAAGCCATAGGAAGTTTCTCTCTGTAACAGAATTGGTGACTCCACCGGTGAGGTTCCTTGTTTTTCTTTGGGGATTGGGTGCATAATGTGCTTGAATTTCTCTATGTTTCTATGTGTTTCTATGTCGGGTCCAGAATTATGGTTTCCCATTAGTGTCCTAAGGAAGTGATTTTGGTCTTAGCTTTTCGTTTTACCCCATATTTCTTCCATACGCGAGTTTTTGCTTCACAGATGTGTATACTCACAGTTTTTTCCTGAATAGCCATGTATACACGTAGGTTTTCTGTGAACAATCGCGTGTGTCTCTATTTTAATTTTGGTTTAGATGGTTGAGATTTTTTGGGTGAAGTCTGAGTGTTTCTGAGTCTTCCTAGGTACTATTGGTGTATGTCTACTGATTCTGTTTTTGACCGGAGACCCTTTTTTTTTTACTTTTGTATTATAAGTTGTTCTTTTCATCTTATTTCCTTTTTTGTTTTGGTATTAGTGAATTAGATTTATTTTATCTTAGTGCCTTTCTTAGCTTCTATCTGCGAGTTGCTGCAGGGTCTGACAGTTGTAGAGTCTTTTGTTGCTTTCGCATATCATTTATTTCAAAATACAAAAATATTTTATTTTTGGCATGTTTATGCATCTTTGCATTTGAACTTGCATGGTACTTGCATTAGGTTTTCTTACTGAAGTTATAGTTAGGATTTCATATAGGAATGGTTGGATTGTCATTTGAAGGAAAAATATGCATCTCATGTAGTGTCATACCCTGTTTTATCATGTAGACAAATTTGCACTTGGCATTGTTTGTTAGGTGTGCACATTTACTTTCACTGTTGATTCATAACACCATTGGTTTCATGGTCATTTCCTTTGAGTAATAAAAACCCCTAAATCAATGCTTAATTTAAAATGAATTACACATTTTTCTTTGATATGGTACATCAACAATCTTAGTTTTTAGAGTCTTGGAATAGTTCATTGTGAGTAAATTCTCCAAGAAGACTAAACAAAATAAGTAGTTGTATGTCCAGGTGAGAGAGTGAAATCCTCTGTAAATTTAGTGTTCTCAGAAGGCTCCTCTTACACGGGAGTTAAGAACGAGGCAGCATACATGTTTGTGGTTGGGATATCCCCTGGCCACTCGTTTTGCAACGCCGGAGATATTTCCAAGATTGTATTCGTATCTAGGGTATTTTGAGGTACCGGTTGGTGCTTTCGAGCTTCAGGATTTGCTACCTTTCCCATATGGTAGATCCCACCTGTGATTGTCCGCCTAAGCATTGGTTATATTGGGGTGGCCTTAGTTTCCTTAACTAGGTATTGCATGGGCTACTTGTAGAGGTTATTATGTGAGTGTCCTGGCTAGGTAGGGGTCAAACAGCACAGTCGCTTTACCCGTTGAAGTTGAGGGCCACTATAATTGGTTACACACCTCTGCTTATAGTGTATGGGAGTCTCAAGCCTCTCCTAGGAGAGACATACCTGCTGCATTCGGGAGCTCATTTATCCTCCCCTCGGGTTTCCTTCATTTTGGCTTATATTCTATTAGGAGTATGCTCTGTGTGCTCTAGAGGGTTCATAATTAGTTTGATTCTTTTTATTTTTGTGGAGTCATTGTGGATTCGGGAGCGGAATTCCATCGTTTTCGACATTCAGCAGGTCTTCTTCCTTCTGCGTCTCCTCCTCCTTCGTGGAAGAGAACCAAACAATCCAGGTGGGCTCATACTCACTTTAATTCACACACTAATCTCTCTATGATTCATACATCTGAGATCCAGATGCATTCCCCTTCTACACCCCCCAGGGCAGAGAACATGCCTAATAGTTTATATGGGACTCCGAAAGAACCCGATCACTTTGATTTTGGGATATCATATAATATGATATCACAATTTCCATATTATGTAAACACATACCATCGATCTTCTTCACATAGGTCGAGCGGTGAGACCCATTCGATACCCTCTAGATATGTCCCATTTACATTTGGCATGCCAGACATCCCGAAGGTTGTTCCATCATTCAATGTCGGATCTGGTTTTGACCGTAGTAGTATGCATGGGGGCACTTCCATCCCTTTCCATGCGGATAAGTTCGCTAGTGGTCATATTGCACCTTCCACACCTGTGGTGGGAGGATACTCATACCCATTACCTAGGCCTAATATTGGTGTACTCGTTTGTAGAAATGGCCCTAGACATGTGAACATTGGAAGCACAAGTTATATTCCATCGCCTACTACACCTATTCCCTAAAATGCATTTTTAATGTCGCATCCTCCCCATAGCTCACATGGTGCTTCAAGCTGGAGTACTACCTCTAGCCATGTTTTTCCCTCATCTACCCACACCTTTGTATCACAAGGATACATGCCTCCTTACGTGTCGACAGGTTTTGTACCACCTTATGTGTCCAGAGTTATCAGTCCTACAACTATGGCTTTGTAGCACCCTAGTCTCAAGGTATTCCTAATTAAAACATTCCCATGTACCCTTTTATGGGTAAAGTGGGAGGAGGGTATTATCCCACTGGGCAAGGAAATGGTGTTTACAACAACCAGAATTACATGAACCAGTCTTATCGGGGAGCATGGAACCAGATGGCTCAACCTAGGCTCCCTTTCCTAGCAACGTTAAACTTTCCTGACTTATCAAGATTGACCAATGATCTGGTATCTCATGATCTAACATGGTTGTTTTTTCCCGCCAAGCTTCCTTCGGACATTCCAAAATTTGAAGGTAAGAGTGGTGAGGACCCTAGTGAGCATGTTACGACTTTCCACCTATGGTGCTCTTCGAATTCATTGAACCATGATTATGTTCGTTTACGACTATTTTAACTCACCCTCATGGGTCTTTCGACGAAATGGTATATAGAGTTTCCTGGGGGCACATATTGGACGTTCAATGAATTAGCCATGACCTTTCTCAACCACTTTTAGATACCTGTGTGTTACGATGTCGGTACTGATCTTTGGTCGAAATTTGGGAAGGATAAAGCCACATAAATTTCTGACCATATTCAAAAGTGGTGTAGACGAAAGCAGTTGATTAAGGGTCACATTCCACCAGAGTTTATTTTGGAGTGGTTTCTTAAATCGTTATTGCCATATATATCGAAGTATGTTTCCACATATAGAGTGATGAATGAGGAACGGGCTATATTTCAAGCTCAGCAACTAGACTCGATTTACGCTCAGTCTAGGCTCTTATATGAGAATATTTCGAACGCACCACAGTCCAATTTCGATCCTAAGTTCAAACTTGGGCCACATGTTGATCGCATTGTTGGATCTGCAAGTTCTAAACCCGCAAACTCGGTTACGAATCAAATGGAAAAAATTATCCATTAACCGGCCTATGTCGGGATAAGATACAGCTTCATCTCATCCCACTCAAATGGCGGATGTACATTCTATGAAATTGTCAAACCAGAAAGGTAACCAGCAATGTGGACGGAACAAGAAAAGGAAAGAAATAATCGTAAGGGTGGGAATAGAAATGGAAATGCTAATGATGACAAGAATGATAATAATGTTGGGGGGGACAAGAAGTATAAACATAAGGTCAAGTTCCCTTGCAAGCTTTGTAGGGTAGATCGCCTCACTCACTTGTGCCCTTGTATAGAAGATGCCTCAAAATTCATTGCACAGAGCCTAGCTATGTTTAAGGTTCCTTTACCGCACAATTAAAATATGAATTCGAGGACTGTGGACTTGGGAAGTGCTTCTGGTGGGAATCAAAACCTACTGAACTCAAAAAGTGGCAATGGATGCATCAACATGATGTCCACCGAGAATGTTGTGACACTAGCTAAATATTATGGTTCGTTGCAACCCGACCCAGGGAAATAACCTGCTCCACCCGAGACCCCTTTGTGTATTTATAAACCCGGTGACAAGCCTAAAGTTCCACCTCGCGTTCCTAAGGGAGTCTCAAATTGTTTGGGGCACAATCCTAATTCCCTAGTCGCCCAGAACTATTCAATTGCCGAGGATTTGGGCCAGACTCCTTGTGCAATGTCCACTTTATAAGTCCTTCATACTTGCCCTTCGTAGAGGAAAGATTTGTTGTCTACTCTTTGGGTGGTTGATTCACATCCTTCCACGGTGATTAAATTTGAAACTAATGAATTCCATAATATATTTCCTTACCATGTGGCTCTCCTTGTCCACGTGGAGAGTATGGACAACACCATTAAACGCACAATGATTGATGAAGGCACTGCAACTTCTGTGATGTATTTAGCCTATTGGAAGGGTTTAGGTTCTCCTACATTGTCAAGATCTAGAACCATGTTAAGTGATTTTTATGGGATATATTTTTTGGATGCATGGGATACTTCCTTCTCTTGAGGTCCAATTGGGAGGGAAGACCATGTCGATCTAGGTTGAGGTGGTTGATGCACCCCTTGACTATAATCTTATATTGGGTCCTAACTGGATTTATAACATGAAAGTGATCATGTCATCTGTCTTCCACGTTGTTTGTTTCCCTTTTGAAGGGAGGATAGTCATGGTCTTGCATAAATATTTTGATAATTCTTGTACGAAAAAATCGTCGAGAGATACTATCCCCTTCATTGATAATGCTTAGCCAACAACTGAGAATTTTGAGGTGGGAATGTATCCATCATTGATGGGAAGTTTCAATATTTTTGCACCAATTCTTACTATAGGATCCAACCTTGGTAGTGATTCGTCATCGTTGAGTTCTATTACATTTCGCGTTTCCCATTTGGAGGACCCTTGGACTCTCCCTTCTCTGAGCACTTTAGATGAAGATCCTAGACCTACAAAGATGGAAGTGTCTTTATCTACAATGGCAATTGCATATCAAGCCACTCTTGGTCTCATTTAAGATCCTAGTCCTTCATTTTCAAGGACGGAGAAGGAGGACCCATATGTACTGCCCGCTTGGGTGGTTGCTTCCTCACACTCTCATGATTGATTTGATGATACTTTTCCTTCGGATGAAGCTATCCTCAAAGCCATGAATGGTTTGGATGGGCCTTGGGAGGAGTTACACCATCGCTTTTACTTTCTCCCAGAGCTTCAACATATTGAGTGTGATGACTATAGGGTGACCCTTAGAGACAAATTCAGTAGGCCCATGGCCCCATTAGGTGCTCCTAGCATTTTTGTCGAAGGGAACATGGCTAATTTGTTGCAAACTATCCCTATCAACATTTCTCGAACTCCTGGCAAAATCGAAAACGTTTACATTGGGCCGAATTTTTCTTTCGATGAAATTGAGGCATACACTAAGCTTTTCAAGGAATTTTGAGATGTTTTTGCTTGGTCGTATGAGGAAATTTCGGAAATAGACCCTCGCATTTTGCGTGAGATTAAGACTTATCTAGATGCTAGACCTGTTCGACAATGCTTGCAAGCGATGAATCCACGTAAGGCACACGTTATTAAGGCAGAGATAGAGAAGTTGCTTAAAGTTGGATTTATCTATACCATTCCCTTGACTGAATGGGTATCTAATCTCATTCCAGTTGATAAGAAATAGGGGTTTATCCGTGTGTGCACTGATTTTCAAGACCTGAACAAATCTTATCCTAAAGATAACTTTCCCACACCATTCATAGATTGGATTTTGGATGAGTGTGTGGGAAGCGAGGTGTTCTCGTTCATGGATGTTTTTTTAGGGTATAATCAAATTTAGATCAAACCTAAGGATCAACATAAAATTACTTTCATTTGTCCTTGGGGTACATTTTCATACTGAAAAATTCCTTTCAAACTTAAAAATGTCAAAGCTACTTTTCAACGGGCTATGACCTTCGCTTTTCACAACCTTAAGCATATTATTGAAGTATATCTTGATGATTTAGCTGCTCACTCTCATTTGAGAGTGGATCATCCTGACCATCTATGCCTGGTTTTCAAAAGATGTCACTGATACCAAATCCAGTTAAATCCATAAAAGTGCATCTTTTGCGTGAAAGTAGGTCACTTACTAGCATTTATCATTTCTAACGAGGAGATTAGGGTTGACCCTCTTAAGGTTGAGGCAATACATTGATTGTCTCCCCCGTGCACGATTATACATCTTCATAGTTTGCAAGGGATGGCTAAATTATTGCAGAGGTTTGTTTTCATTTTTTCCAATTTGACCAAGGCTTTCATGCGCCTTTTGAAGAAAGACACACCTTTTATCTAGGATGAGCGAGCCCAAGCGTATTTCGATGCATTGAAGAAATCCATGGCATTGCCCCCGTGCTTAGTCCACCCAACTATAGCTGAGAATTCTTATTATATGTGGTCGCGTCTCGAGAGTCGATTGGTATGGTTTTGGTTCAAGAGGGTGAAGAGCTCCAAGAGCACGTTATATATTATCTTAGTTGAAACCTCATTGATGTGGAACTTCGTTATACTAATGTCAATAATATAGCCTTAGATACTGTCCATACAGTTCAATGATTGAGACATTACATACTCCTTCTCCATATCTTGGTTGTGGCTCACATAAATCCATTTCAGTTCATCCTCACCATAAGGATGATAGGGGGGAATACAATTATTGGATTATGATTTTCTAAGAATTCAATCTTGAGTTTGTTTCGGCAAAGTCGAAGAAATCATTGATTTTTTCAGAGCTCATATCATATTTTCCTAGTTTGGATGAAGTCGAGGTTCATGAAGACTCTTTCATGGTTTAGCATATTTTTCTCATTTCAAATATGGACCCATGGTATGGGGATATTATCATCTATTTGCAAAGTTTGAAGGTTCCTCCTCACCTCTCATGATATGAGCATCGACAGTTATGTCATTTAGCTAAGAATTACCTCATTGTTGGTGACACTTTGTATCGTCACGGGGTTGATTCCATTTTACATCTATGTTTAACTCATGAGGAGGTTGAGGTTGTGCTAGATGATTTTCGTGGATATGTGGTGGCAATTTATCTGGGCTTGCTACAGCCCAAAATATTTTAAGAGTGAGTTATTTTGGTCATCGATATTCAAATTTTGTGTCTATGTAGTCAATCAGTGCCACTCTTGCCAGGTGTTTGCACGAAATATGCACTTGTATCCTTCCACGTTACATCTGATTATCATCGTTGGTCCTTTCATCAAGTGGGGGGTTGATTTTATGGATTGAAACCCATCTTCAGCTGGGGGGCATCATCATATCATAGTGGTTGTTAATTACTTCATGAAATGGGCAGAGGCTATGCCCACTATCAAAGTCGACAGTGTGACAACCACGCATTTAGTTTTCAATCATATTATCACTTAGTTTGGTATCTCAATGGAGATTATCACTGACCATGGTATGAACTTTCAAAACAAGATCATGGTTGAGCTATCTTTGAAGTTGAGATATAAGAAATAACACTCCTCTTTTTATTATCCTCAAGCGAATGGACAGGTTGAACCAGTGTATAAGTCACTCAATTCCATTCTCCAAAGAACCATCACAAAAAGAAAGACTAATTGGCATATCATGGTGTATCCTACTTTGTGGGATTATCAAACCGCGGTTAAGACTGCCACCGGATTTTCTTCATATCAGTTGGTGCATGGGGTGGAGTCGATTTTACCAATTGAATGTGAAATCCCTTTTTTGAAGCTAGTTGTATAACTTTTTCTAGAAAATTTTGCATTAGAGGAACGTCTGGTCCACTTAGAGCAACTTGATGAGCAGCGTTGAGATGATTTAGTGGCTCTTGAAGTAAACAAGCATCGTGTTAAGGCTCGGTACAATAAGTCTGTCTGTCCCCNTTGGTCCTCTTGTATGACCAATCTAGTGAATCATTGGGGGGGGGGGGAGCTTAACCCCATGTGGATGGACCTTACATAGTCAATCGAGTGTTATATAATGGGGCTTAGGAGCTAGTATATTATGAGGGGACAGCCTTGGCGGAGCCTAGAAATGGGATCTATATTAAAAAGTAATATGTGTAATTCTCAGTTGAGGCTTATACTTTGTATATTATTGTACAGTTGCATAGTTTAGTTTTGGTCTCCTTGTGTTGACCGGGTTTGTTGACTTGCTTCTGTTTGTTATGGCAGATGTCGATAGAGTCTTCGGTATATGTAGGATACACTGACCATGCCAGCCGCCACACTCATAACTCACCTTCGGCTTCTTGGGTGATCTATACTCCTACGGGTCAAGTTTTGTCTTTAGGAGGTGTATGTCTTCGACCTTCATCGAACAATATTGTTGAATATAGTGTCATGATTGAGTTATTACGCGATGCCATCTCTCATGGTATTAGATCTCTTGAGCCATTTCTTGACTTGCAGTTAGTGGTCTTACATAAAAATGGTGTGTATCGTATTAGAGATCCGACTTTATTACGAATATTCTTGCGATTAAGGTTGTTAGAACAACAATTTGAAGATATTACATACATTCACATTCCAAGAAATTACAATCATGTTGTTGATTCATATGCAAATTACGTACTATATTAGCATTTGATACACATACAACGAAGCATTCACATCACATTCACACATGTAAATATAAATAACCAATCATCATGTCTTTTTTATTCAAAATATAGTCCAAAAATTAATGTTATAATACATAATGTCATGATACAAAAAGTGGGGCTTCCAAGCCACAAAAATATACTACATGGTCGATACAGAAAAGTACATATAGGCTTCTAATCCTATGGACCAGGTTTTTGATCATTAAAACACACGACAACTCTAGCTAGCCATCTGAATAACCGAACCCATGCACGTCGTACGCCCGCCACCTATCACTGCATCGCATCAGAAAAGTCCTCGACTTGCGCCATGGGAACCATGTGTGTCAGTCGGACAAAGTTTATGTGGATGTTTTGGAACATACACTCCACATCCACACCCACTATATTATCACCTCTCTCCTTTCAACGATGTCGACGAAATATTTCTAGCCATCTAGGTCCAACATCTGCGTATACATGACCAGTATCAATATGTGTCACCACCCAAAAACATGTTTTTTTATTTCACTATATCAAAAAATACAAAAAAAATAAATAATTCAAAACAAACTAGAGTCAGGATTGTTACCTATGTCACCGTATGCGGACCCCTGTGGAATAGGCATGTCAAGATCACCACAAGAGTCTATCCCTTCATAGGGGTATTCATCTATAGTTATGATCTTCCTATGCCACCAGTGGAAAAATTCGGGTGGGTAGGGGATAGCCACTCTCCCTCCTCCTAACCTACGCATCACATTTGCACAACACAATTGAGATGGATCTCGAGCACCATGAGGAGTGATCTCCACTCTTGGGCTTATCCCCGGGACATTCTCAAAGAAGAATGTACTCACGATGCTTTCAAAACCAAAGTTTTGTGTACTACCCATCTTGTGGTCTGACAACTGTTGTTTCATGTTAGTATGTTACACAATAGCGAAGTACTCCAATCATAGATGGTGAGCCTCATGCACTCCACCGCATAGAATATCAATGGCCTGGAAGCTTGATGGAGAAATGACAACCCTGCAATCATGCCTAGTGCTAGTAGTATGGCCTTGAGGCCAAGGTTCTAGATAGAGTTCATTGGGATCTAACTCCCAACCTTTTATGTTTTTGGGAGGTAATAAACTGCAATATACTCCTCAATTGTGAGTTCACCTCCAACCCCACGAGCTCATAGATTTAATACCTCCCCTCTACAGGATAGTCCAGTGATAAAATAGATATCCTCAACCTCAAGGGTGAGGGGCATCCCATCAATCTGGAAGGTTTTTGTATCTGGATCCCAACAGTCCACCAGCATCTGGAGTAGTCTTGGTTTAGAAATCAAGCTACCAAGACGCAAAAATGTGTATAAGCCGCATGGCCTCAAAGCTTGTTGGTCCATCGGATCACCTTATACATCCCTTTCCAAATCTTCATGTTCACGTTCACACCATTCCAAAACCATCCTACACAAAAACACGATAGTTTCATGATTTGTCACCCCAAAAATTGGTATGTGCGGCCTTGTACGCAACTTTTTACTAAACAGTTGCGCATATACAAGGAAATCGAGGGATTTCCCGCGTATATTAGGCCCTATACGTGAAAATTGAGATATTTTTTGCGTGGGCCGAAAACGCAAATTTTAGGGTGCTCCAAAAGTAAAATTCAACCACTGAAAATTAAAATAAAAACATTAAAATGAAAGAGGATGGGATGAAGAATTATTTGGTTCAGAAGGTTCTTGATTTCGTGGCCCATAGCTCCTGGAATCAACATTTCAAATTTGTGGTTCAAAAGCACTATGTGTGGTAAAAATTCCAAATGGTATGCTAAAAATGAGTTTTTACTATTTTATAAAAGAAAAAAATGGAAATTTTTACCCACTACTCTATAGTTTGGACCATTATTGACTATTTTAGATTGTTTGGCTTAATGTTGTGGTGTAGGGACCTGATTTGAGCGTACTTTGACCAAGACTTTGACCCGTTCGTATCTATTACAGCTATAATTTCTAACCAGCATATAGGTTAGGACTCCATATCCGCTTGCATTATTCATTTCCTTATGACCGTTTCACCTTAACTTTAGGTATGAACCCACTTTGTAATGTCACAGAACCTTCATACTGCTATTAGAAGTGACATTATGAAAGTGGTAGAGCTTTCATATTCATGGGTTCCCTAGTTAGATCCCATTTTGCAGATGGTACCCATGCCGAGATTCTTCCTCTAGGTTTGGGAGTCCCTTATAGTCTTTCCATGTCCTTGAGCAAGAGATTCATATACCTCTTGAACTTTATGTTGTACATCTCCCACAGGGACTCCCTTGTATATCAACTTGTAATTGCATTTCATGCATTTTGCTTGCCTTATTGAGCTTTATGTCGGCTCCTTGATTCAGAGTTATAAGCCATATAACCTGATCTTGCCTCAATTCTATCCAAGCGGAGCCTTTTATATATCCTTTGCAGCTTGATCATCCCTTATTGGGAGGAGACCTTCCCCCAAGTGTCCTCATCCTGCACATTCTTCCTTGCATTGAGCATAGGTATGTTCCACTGCTTGGAACTAGTTTTATTTCCTGCGACACTCGTCTCCTCCTAGTTGTATAATATAAGAACTTTTATTCTTTTTCAATCTAAAAAACAAAATACAAAAAAAATCATAAAACATAAAAATACGGACAGGAAATGATATTACTTTTGGCAGCTATCGAGTCGTGTCGCCTTTGAAAAGAACACCGTACATCACATCCATTGGTTGGGTTGTTAGTATGACTTTAGAAGTTGTACTCATTACTCTAAGTTTCTCCACCGACTAGTTATGCTTTCAGTCCCTATGGAGCCTCTATTGATGCCTCCCGTGTCACAGAGTTTTCCCAGTTTGCATGTCGATTCTATGATGCCTATGTTCAGTCACCATTTGCCTCATGTTCTTGTTCGAAGGAAGTCTATCATGAGTCCTTCATTCCTCAATTATCTTGAATTTGCATGTCGGTCATTCTGGGTACAGTTACTGGTTCGTGCACATCTTGTTTGTTCAAGGTCTTCCACAATATCCAGCCTTGTTGAGTACCTCACGTTGGTTGATGGGGGATGCCCTAATTCCCTCCTTCCAATGGATTGCATTCCATCGACTTCAGATCATTTATTATGGAATAGGATTCTAGAGTCCATTTGAGTGCCTTGAGACTTACATTCGTCAATGGTAGGTTCTCTCACCATCGACAGTTTTGGGAATACATCAATGTCCCCTGATCGATGGATTCTTTCAAATGTTCGATCTCAACACATCTATTCACACTTGTTAGACTTCACTATGTGCCTTGATTCCCATTATCATTATCGGTGGGATATCTTGCATATGTTAATGGTATACATAAATGACCGGTAATCATACGATGGACCATCATGTTCGACCTTGACACCTTTATTCGCGTCATGGGACATGTACTCGTAGCGGTTTGCATAGAAGACCTATGAGCTTGGTGGCATTCCACATATGCTACCTCCTTGATCGTGCCAGTATTTGTGAGATGTCATCTCTCATGACCAGATTCCAATATATTATCAGATATCTTCATCCACTATGGATATCTTATTCATTGTATATTGTACGTGGTGATGACCACACATGACATTTGTATATCATGCTTATTCATGGCCATTGTCCTCTTATGTATCTGGGACTGCTACATGTATATTTGCAGTCACATGCTAAGATTTATCATTGTATTGTACTAATGAGTGGATGGTTCATCCACTTGGGTATTCATTACTCCACTTCTAGGATGGATATAATGTATTTCGACCATCATGTTACCCCTCTGACCTCACACATTAGGGGAAATTTGTTATAGTTGATTTTACCACACTTGGTAGATCACACCTTTATGGCCTTCCATGTCCCACTGTAGACTCCTTTGACCCCCCTTGCTCAAGTTATACTTTGATCAACCAAGAAAGTCCTCAGAAAACACATGTTTATGTGTATACACGACTTTTAATCCAATACCCGTGTGTACATGTAAATTTTGATCCAATACCTACATACATCGAGAAATGTGTATAAAAACAAAATTATTTGGATATTTCCTCAAAGAGTTTCGAATAACTTGACTCTTGTCCTTCCATATGCCTGGGAAATGTTCAGACTCAACCCTCCATTGCCTATTTGTAGGGCTATATATTTAGCCTCTTAGATGCATTGAAGGAGGAGAATTTTGAAGAGAAAGGAAACTATAGTTCATTGTTGCCTCACTTTTTTATGATTGAGTCTGCATCCCTTTGTCCCTTTGGAGCACACATTGCTACTCTTCCCAAGCTTTCCTTTGCTTTGTAAGATTTCCATTGTGATGGAGGATTGAAGTGGTGGAGGCCCAAGTTGAGGACTCGATTTCTTCGTTTCATCGAGGTGCTGAAAGAGTTTGTCATTGTTCTATCTCTTTTTTATTAATAGAAATATCCATTTATCGTCCAATACATGTGCATAACTATGAATATTTTTTCCATGAATGTAGTTATTTTCTTGTACATGATGGTTGATATATATGCTAGAGTAGTCCTAACACTTTGACGTATAGCATGTTTTTCTTTTTTGTTGTTGTTGAGAGCCAATTGTGAATGCAAGCGTGTTGGAAAAGCTCAATGCTCAACGAGAATCTACATCAACCACCCGGAATAAGGTACGCTTCATATCCCTCAGTGTTAGATGAATTTATTTCTCTTGCATATTGGAATGGATTGATTTCTGGTGTCATTCAGTCTATTGTGGTCTACCCCAAGCCATAGGAATTTTCTCTCCGTAACAACAATTATTCAATGAAACTATGGGATGAAATGAATGCTTGGAACCATTGTGAAATAATTGCCAGTATGTAGAAATAGATAAAATTCAACATGGTATTAGAGCAGTTTTGAAAGAAAACAATTTAGCAGTTTTTTACCCTAATCCTAGAAACCAAAGCTTCCATGTTTGGACTCTTCTATCCTAAAATTGGACGAAATCCTAGTGTTCTAGAGGTCACCTTGGTTGGGTGCATATTTCTGTGTAGCCAAATTTTAGTTTTTTCAAATTTCAATTTTGACCTATTTCACTTGCACTAAGGTTTCTGGATCAAATTTCAAATTTATGTTAAGATAGTGTCCAGTCTCATAATATAAGATAGATTGAATGGTTTTTCTCTAGTTCAAAAGAATAAGGATCTTTCAAAATTCAAATGCTTTAGCTATCGAAAATTTGGTCACTATGCTTTTTAGTGTCCTCATTATAAAAAGAAAAGAAAAGAAGCATGCATCAACAATCAATGTTGATGAACATCCACTACTGAAGAAGACGAAACTTGACAAGATTGCAGATGAGCTTCATAAATAATATTTCTTTGTCTCTGCTCTCATAGGAACTATTAAAGATAGTAGTGATACCTGGTTAGTATACAGTGGTTCTTCCAAGAACATGGTAGGTTACATAGATTATCTCATTTATTTGACAGAGAATAACTCAACATTACAAGTAGAACTTGGAGACAACACCAAGTATGCAGTAAAGGGAGTAGGAACATCATTATTTCAACTAGATTCTGGAGATTCTCTACATATGAGAGATGTATATTTTGTACCAATATTGAAGAAGAATCTACTCTCCATTTCAGCATTGGAGGATATAGGCAACAAATTTGGATCTTTGGATGGTCAAGTTCTTGTATGCCTTAAGGGATCGATCATATACTCAGCAGTATTGATTGGTTTTTTAGAGGGAGTATTATACAAATTGATAGGATGACCATCCCAAGCATGGGTACATGATAGCATCAATTTATGTGATCTATGGCATCAAATATTCACTCACCTACATTACAGTAATTTTCCATCACTCGAGAGGATAGTTACAGGTCTTCCAAAGCTCCAGGTAGAGCATGAGGGTGTTTGCAAAGGTTGTGCACTTGGAAATAATGCCAATGGTTATTTTTCAAGCAGTGATAGTAGATACAAGAGGATAATGGATCTTTTGCATTCAAATGTATGTGGATTGATGACAATATCATCTATGGGTGGATTCTTGTACTATGTGACATTCATTGATGATTTCTGCCAAAATACATGGATCTATTTCATCGAGACCAAAGATGAGGTATTCAATAGGATCCAGGAGTTCAAGGATCTGGTAGAGAACCTATCGAGAAATAAAATCAATATTTTGAGTTGAAATAATGGAGGAGAGTTTACCTCCAAAGATTGTAATGATTTCTGCAAGGAAGTAGGGATCAAGAGGGGGTTGACAATTCCTTACAACCCTTAATAGAATGGGGTTGCGAAAAGGAATAATGGTCCAATTGGGGAAGTTGTAAAGACTATGATTCATGATTGGATATTACCCATGTTATTATGTGCAGAGGCATCCAACAAAATAGTGTATGTTCATAACAGAATCCCTCACCAAATATTGGGGGACAAGACTCCTAAGGAGGAATTCACATGAGTAAATATTGAGATCAGTCACTTGAAGATATTTGGTTGTCCAGTATACATCCATGTGCTACATGAGAAAAGGAAAAAGTTAGAACCTTATAGAAAAAATGGTACTTTTGTGGGATATAGAGAGACTCTGAAAGCTTACAAGATATACATTCCAAGAAACCATCATATTAAGGCTAGTCGATATGTTACTTTCGATGAGGAGGTAGCCTTTAGAAGGTACAGATATTCCCATATGGGGATTGATGATGAGGAGCAGGGCACTCTAAGAGAGGAGGGTACAAAACCATCTAGTCCATTTATTCATCCTTCATACTATTAGGAGGACTCTATAGATCCAACAGAGACAGTGGATATACTTAGAAATGTTGTCATGACCAGCAAGAGTCCAAGATGGATTTGCGATGGTTTGCAGGATGCAGAGAGGCATGCAGATCCTAGTGGTACTTTCCGAGAGAGAAAAATACCTCATAGCTTCTTGATCTATATAGCATTGACTCTTAACCTTCTAGCTATGATGAGGAAGTATGGCATCAGGTTTGGAATGATGCCATGATAGATGAGTACCATTCCATCATGAAGAATGGTGTGTGGGAGATTGTTCCTAGACATGAGAGGATTTCAGTGTGAATTCCAAGTGGGTCTATAAGATCATCATGCAGCAAATGGCAGTATCGAGAACCACAAAGCGAGGCTAGTGTCGCAAGGATTCTCCTAGAAAGAGGGAGTGGACTATGAGGATACTTTTTCTCCAATCGCTAGGTACACTTCCATTGGGACTATTATTACTCTTACTTAAGTGAAGAGATGGAGATTACATCAAATGGATGTAAATATAACATTCCTCAAAGGTGTGATCATGGATTTGTGATACATGGGAATGAGTCACATGTTTGTAGATTAAATAAATCCTTGTACATACTCAAGCATACACCTATAGCTTGGTATGCCAGGATTGACATATACTTGATGAGATTGGGTTTCACCAAGAGTGATGCAGATTATCACCTTTACTACAAGGATGTTGATGGTGATCATTTGATCTTGGTGATCTATGTTGGTTATATGTTCCTTACCTAAGTAGAGAAACTCATAGTTGAGTACAAGAGAATGTTTTCCTCTGAGTTCGAGATGAAGGATCTTATCCTTGTGCATTACTTATTGGTATTAGAGGTGTGCCAAAGACCGGATGAGATATTCCTCAATCAATGGAAGTAAATGATCAATATTCTTAAGAGATTCAATATCTACAATTCCATGACTACAGCTATGGAGGAAAATCTGAAGAAGTTGAGTGAATACGCATCAAACATTGATTTGGTGGATCCCACGATGTACAAGAAGATGATCGAACTCTTGACGAACCTGGTTAACACCAAGACATATTTTTGCATTGAATTGAACACCCTGAGCCAAATTATGGTTGATATTAGGCGTGTACATTGGGTTATAGAAAATCATTTGTTGATATACCTATGTGGTACAGCTGGATATGATTTGAAATATGTCTCAATTGGTGAAGTAAGGTTGCAGGGTTATACAGATTCTAACTGGCTGGGGAATGTAGTGGAAAGAGATAGCACCTCGGGGTGTTGTTTCACCTTGGGATCATCCATGAAATCTTTGTTTAGTAGGAAGGAGACTTTTGTCGCACTCAGTAGAATAGAAGCAGAGCATTGTGCAACCAGTGTTGTAAGTCATGAAGCCATGTGGCTTCATAAGCTTCTTGCGGGAATATTTTATCATGAGGTATAGATGACCTTGATACATTGTGATAATCAAATATGTGTCAATATTTCAGAAAATCCATTATTTCATGACAATTTAAAATAAGGAAAACCCAAAAAGATAATGTATCATTTCATGAGAGCTTAAAGCATATTGATATCAAATATCACTTCATCAGATACATGGTGCATAAGGGAGTAGTGAAGCTCAATTACATATCCAAATATGAGTATATAGCCGACATTCTTACTAATCCTTTTTCCAAGGCAAAGTTTGTATACTTCAAGGACAAGCTTGGTGTGATGGAAAATGTCTCCCTCAATGAGAGGGATTGTTGATGGATGAGCAGCATTGGGCAGACATTAACCCTCTGATATTGAGTCATATGGTTAGTGGTGAATGGCCCAAATACCATGATGATTCTATAGATGATAAACAGATACCATGATGGTTCTAAAAAACAAGTAGTAGACATTCACATGAGTTGAATGGCTCAAATATCATGATGGTTCTAGAAATGCATAGACTTGCTTAGTCATGTGATTTTGACTAAGTGTGAACAAGGCATGATGTTGATTATATACATTCTCACCAAGTGTGATGCTTGGCGTGATGCATAATTTCTCCCTCACTTAGAGAGAGTGTTGATGTTTCTATAGGTTGCAGCATTGGGTAAACATATTTCAAATGTTCTCCTAGAGTGGTCGTGTCACTTGACAAATGGTTAGTAGAGAATGGCCCTGGTGTAGCCTTGATTAGTCATGAGATTTGGCTAAGAGTGAATAAGGCTAGAGGTGCTTATCCTTTATTAGTCATGTGATTTTGCTAAGAGTGAAAATTCTAGAGGTCCCATCACATACTTTGTTGGGGAGTTCTCTCTGATAGAGTGATCTTTCTATATTAGAGTGAGTTGACGTGTTTATTTGATAGGGGATTTCATCCCCCTATGGAATATACAAGTTTAATCTAATGTTGAATTCGACATAGGATATAAGAATTGTTCAGGACTTCTTAGTGTGGGTCAAATCAACATTAGAGCTCTATGCATGAATAGACGTGCATGTAAGCAAATGATCATCAACAAGGACAACTTTTCTATGAATAAGAAATAACCAAGAAGTCAAGTCGTACCATTCAAGAAGTCCCAAGGAAGATTGAAGAAAATTGGTGCAAGTCATCCCTGAAGATAAAATGAAACTTTATAAATACAAGTCGAGAGAATAGGTGAAATTCAAGTGAATTGAATATAAATAAAGTGCTCCAACATTTCATTTTTCACTCATCATTCATCGTCATATCTACTACATTGGTGTGCACTTTCCAAGGAGGGAAAGTGAATACTACAAGCAGTAATTTTGGGGGTTCTTTAATGTTTCTAGAAGTTTTACACCCCACCCTTATCAAGGGTTTCTTGTGAAGGGTTCACCTTTCCATGTGTTAGATTTTCTCTTATGGATTGGTATTGTACTTGAATATGACTGATTTATTCTAAGAAAAGTTTGTTGGGTTTTCTCCCTATTGGATTTCCTAAGGTAAAAATGTTTGTGTCTCTTGTGCATGGCTATATTTCTATGATTATTTGCTTTCGCTACGTTTAAGTTAAAATTTTCAGTTTTCAATTATTCAATGAAACTATGGGATGAAATGAATGTTTGAAATCATTATGAATTAATTGTCAAGATCAATAAATAGATAAAATTTAACATCTTTGAGGTGGTTATGTCAGCATTCTTGTACTTGACTCTTTAGTGGGTTGATGCCTACTTCTTGTTGGGTTAGCGTTGAGTTGAGGACATTGATGTCCCTAGTAGGTTGGTGCCCACATATTGTTGATTTATGCTCAATTGAGGAGATTGGCGTCTCCAGTAGGTTTGTGCCTACATATTGTTGAGTTGGTGCTCAGTTGAGGAGATTGGTGTCTCTAGTATGTTGGTACCTACATATTGTTGTGTTGGTTCTCATTTGATGGGATTGGTGTCTCCAGTAAGTTGTTTCCTTCAAACTTGATAACAATAGTTTGGTAACGACATTTATAAAGATAATATTTTGTGGTTTTCTCGTGAAAGGGTTTCCACACTAAATTATGTGTATTATAATTTGAGTTTATGTGTATATATTGTTTCAAATTAAATGAACGATTGATGAAATTTTAAAGTAAGAAAAATTACCATATATTGATTCACCCCCTCTCCCTCTTAGTACAAACATAAGTTCAACACTTTTCCTTATCATTCTTTAAATTAATAAATTCATGCCACCTAGTGAAATAGTTAGTACCAATGAGAATTCAAAAATTACCAATACAAGAGGGTGGGGAAATAGGAATTATGAATTCAAATCCCCACTTGACGAATGGAAAATAGGTGATCATCGACTTTAGAGGAATGGTTGAAAATTTACATTTACCTCTTGATCATTGGAAATGATCTGAACTCTTGACAAATGCATAAGAATCATGGAACAAGGTAGACCTATAGAACCCAAAATGCAAAATTGTGTGTGCAATGGCCTTGGTAAAAAAATTCCCGCAAGTGTGGAATGGAACTTGGGTTCCATAATGAAAGTTACAAAGGATATATGTGGGTTGGTACTTCCAAACAAACTAGAGTATCATCCCAAGAATATGGCTAAATAACAGACAATTGTTCAATTGGACATACTTAGAATTTTATATCGTTAACCTTTGCTTTTAGATGGCCTATAGATCGATGGGAAAAATGTTACTAACATTGCACATAAATATAATTTCCCATTGCCAAGGATCAATATTTACATCATAATCTAAATCAACACTTTCATGATGAAAAATAGGAAATTATTATTCATACTCTTACCTATTAGGATATCTATTATGATATTTTTCAGCAAGGAAGAGAGTTAAGTCCTAACCTTCAACAACCTTATCAAAAAAATCTTGGATATTAGTCAGCCAAGGATAGAAAATACTTAAAATAATGAAGAGATACCTTTACAATTGTTTGTATTCCAAGCATGTAATGTTTCAATTTTCTTAATGCAATGAAAAGAGACAAGTCATGCCTTTCAATCAAGGGGTGTTTAACCTCATTTTCAGTCAAAATATAACTCAAGACGGTTACAATTCTCTTGTATTTTTCAACATCAAGTTTCTCAAGTATGGTTAAAGCAACCAATTCGGTAACGTAAGTATAAATCTAAAAATTTCTAGCAAAGTTAGGTTTGTCTAATGTAGGGACTAAAGTGATATATTATTGTATGGATTGAAAGGCTTCTTGAGCATTTTGATCCCACCTAAAAACCATGTCCTTTAGTATAGTATCAAATGTATGGGCCTAATAATTTGGGAAAATTTTGGTACAAATCTATGAAAAAAAACTTATTTCTCCCATACAATCCTAGGGATTTCTTAGAAGAAGGAGTTGTAATAATAAAATATACAAATAATAAATAATAAAAATAATAAAAGGATAGCTAATAATTAGAAATGATTAATTATCAAATTTAAGTAAATATGTGTCCTTTCATGTGAAAAGGCACAATTATGCCTATTTATTTGGGTCCCAATTGTATTGTAAAAATCATATTTGTATTATGGTGGAGTGGCTCCTGATCCGCGGCTAGGGTTTCCCTAGCCGCCGCCTCCCTTGTTGCGCAGAGCCGAGCTTGGCTGGATCGCTGGCTGTTGCTCCTCGTCCTCAGCGTGGCGTTTGGCTGCCGTTTCTTTCAGCGTGGATTGCTTTCAGGAAATGGGCACTCATGCCTAGCTCGCCGCCTTCAAGGCCCTTTTTCAAGCTACCACTCCTCAGGAAGCTTCTCATTCTTCTTCCAAGTTCGTGAAAAAGATGGACGAGATCCCTTCTCTGGAGCTCTCTCCTTCGGATCCATGCCAGAAAGCTCTCATCCTCTCTGAGCAAGCCCTCATTGGTAATTTCACAGGGTTGTGTCCCAACCCTAAGGCGGTCAAGATCTGAATCGCAGAACATTAGAACCCTCTTATGCCAGGACATGTCTCTCTCTTTGCAGTTGGTCGAGGGTTTTTTGTATTCTTGTTCTCAAATAAAGAAGAAAGAGACCTTGTATTTCATTCGGGCCCTTTCTTCATGGGCTCGAGAGGTCTGTTCTTAGCCCCTTGGTCTCTGGGGTTTAACCCAGAAGCAGAGATCACCGCCGCTCCAGTTTGGGTAATACTTCTTAACCTCCCTCTTCATCTTTGGGGGAAAAGCACTCTGATTGACATTGGTAATAAGCTAGGTCGCTATCTAGATACTGCAGAGCCAAAAGGGGGTCAGTACAGATGTGCTCGTATCTGCATAGAGGTGAATCTATAGAAAGGGCTCCCAGAGGCCCTAAAGCTTACATTAGGAGAATGGAGCCACATTCAAGAACTGGACTATGAGAAGATCCCTTTTAAATGCAACTTCTGTCATGTATATGGCCACTTCGCTAAAAGCTACCCCAAGCTTACAGAACCACAGAAACCAGCAAATCTCCCAGCTTCTAAAGATACAGAGTTCCAGACGGTCTCTAACCGATGCCGTCCTCCCAGGCGAAAGGAGCCTCAAGTGTCTCAGCAGAAGGTCTCCCAAGATCACTCTCCTCTTGCAGATACTCCACGGCCAGAAAACAAAAATATTTTTGCAGTTCTCCAGGAAGATGAAGTACAAGAACCTGAAGTTGCAATTATCCAGGAGCAGGGCAACCCTAGTCCCATTGGCGCCTTGGAGGCAATTTCTCCAAAACCTGCTTCCCTTGGTTCGAAGAAATATCCCATCGATTTGGGTGGCAAGACCTCAGCCCAGGCAGGACTGGCATCCTTGGTCCCTTCGACAGAGGAAACCTCTGAATCCGAAGACTGTTCAGCTCCTTCTCCTCCCCTCACCAGAGGGCGAAAGACAAATAAAGAACGTAGAGAAAAGGAAGCAGCCTCAAACATCAGCGTAGGTTCCCAGAAGAAATTGGATCCTTTCATTAAGGAGCACTCCTCTCCACCTATTTAATGTTTTTCTTCTGTATTCTTCTCTGCTCATAATTCGTGAGACTCTACTCTTACAAGCAGTACTTTTCTCGAAATAGCACCAGAAACATTTGGGATTCATTTCTCAAAGCACTTTTAAGAAGGCTAACTATTATAATTGAGGCCATCAGCCTTCTTTCTCGAAATTCCTCTTTGTACGCCTGGCTGGGCTACAGCCTTTTTTAAAATTTATAAAAATTTCTCAGTTTCTGTTATAAAAAAAAATCATATTCGTATCTTATTCAATATTCATATTTTATACATTATGCTTTAAATATTATGGATTATTTAATATTCCATATATTTTAGATAAGTTTTATGTGTGAGCAAACTTTGTTTAGCTCATGTGGTATCAGAGCCCCTTCTTGGGCTTCATTAGGCCTTCGGCCACAAAACCTTCTCGGAGCTTCTCCAAAACTTGGCTTTTGGCCATAATCTAGGACCCTATCCAAATTATAGCCTTTGGCCACAAACATTTCTCAGATATTCTCTAAAACGTGCCTTTGGTCATTATTTAGACTCTGTCTATTTTGGATTTTGGCCATCAATTTGAATTAATTAATTATTTTGTGCAAATAAGAAGTGGGAAAAAAATTAAAGATAAAATAAGTTAAAAAGAAAAAAGAAGGAAAACAAAGGTACAAAAGAAGATTCAGTCAAGTTAATCTAAAATACAAAAACAGAGAAAAGAATACATTATTTCGAGTGCAAATAAGAAGAAGAGAACAAGAAGTGTGTGTGTGTGTGTGTGTATAACAAGAAGAAGTGGGGAAAAGAATTATCTACAAGAGAAGGGGAAAAAAAGAGAAAAAATTAAAAACGTGAATTCATAAAACCACACATGATTTTATGAGGTTGCACATGACTTCACTTAATATAGTAAATTATAAATAAGTTTGATAAGGAATGCTTTGAGGACAAGGCATCGAGATGAGGAAAGAAATGTAATAAATAAAATATACAAATAATAAATAATAAAAAGATAACTAATAGTTATAAATGTTTAATTATCAAAGTTAAGTAAACGCATGTCCTTTCATGTGAAAAGGCACAAGTAGGCATATTTATTTGGGTCCCGGTTGTATTGTAAAAATCATATATGTATCCTATTCAATATTCATATTTTATACATTATGTTCTAAATATTATGGCTTATTTAATATTCCAGATATTTTAGATAAGTTTTATGTGTGAGCGACCATTGTTCAAGTTAGGAGCCAACAACCTTTCAATTGAAGCAACTCACTCGGTATCATTGATTACAACATCCTTGGAGACAACCTACCCAAACAAATTTCCTTCAATCACATTGAAAAAAAACTTGTTGGGATTTAATGAAATGCCAAACTTTCAACATCTAAGAAAAACTTGCTTGAGACGATCAAAATGATTATTTCTTCTCTTGGAGTGCATAGTTAATTCATCAAATAAAATTTGAGTAATTACTCCTAATAAATCATCGAAAACAATGTGCATTGTATGATGAAAAGTAGCGCCAACAAAATTCAATGAAATGCAAAAGTACCTCACCTTGTGGTGAAAGTGTTTTTAAAATAGTCCTTGGAATTTGTTTTAATTTGATTACAACTAGAAAAATAATCAATAAGGAACATAATTTCAAAACTAGTTACTTATTGTAAAATAGCATCCATGAAGAGAAAGGGGTGTTTCAATGAATTATATAGTGCTTAACCATTTTTTCAATTAATTATTTTTTTTGCAAGAAGATACAATATCTTGATTATACATGTTAATAAATTTTACTAAATTATTCAAACATTATTATCTAATTTGTTTTACTAAATTATTCACACATTATTACCTAATTTGATTAATATTTTAAATCGATTATATAGAATGATAGCAACATGCATATTAGATCATCTCTTATTATTAGCAAGTTTTTTATAAATTTGTTTTGAGGGGTATGAATTTCGCATCTAGGAGAAAACTTGACCTTTACAATTCTTTGAAATGTTCGATCTCAACACATCTATTCACACTTGTTAGATTTCACTCTGTACCTTGATTCCTATTATCATTATTGGTGGGATATCTCACGTATGTTAATGGTATACATAAATGACCAGTAATCATACGATGGACCATCATGTTCAACCTTGCAACCTTTATTCCCGCATGGGACATGTACTCATAGCGGTTTGCATAGAAGACCTACGAGCTTGGTGGCATTCCATATATGCTACCTCCTTGATCGTGCCAGTATTTGTGATATGTTAGCTCTCATGACCAAATTCTGGTATATTATCATATATCTTCATCCACTATGGATATCTTGTTCATTGTATATTGTACATGGTGATGACCACACATGACATTTGTATATCATGCTTATTCATGGCAATTGTCCTCTTATGTATCTGGGACTGCTACTTGTATATTTGCAGTCACATGCTGATATTTATCATTGTATTGTATTGATGAGTGGTCAATTCGTCCACTTGGGTCTTCATTACTCCACTTCACTTCTAGGATGGATATAATGTATTTCGACCATCATGTTACCCCTCTGACGTCACACATTAGGGGGCATCTGTTATAGCTGATTTTACCACACTTGGTAGATCACACCTTTATGGATTTCCATGTCCCGTTGCAGACTCCTTGGACCCCCATTTCTCAAGTTATACTTTGATCAACCAAGAAAGTCCTCAAAAAACACTTGTTTATGTGTATACGCGACTTTTAATCCAATACCCGTGTGTACACGTAGCTTTTGATCCAATAATTGCGTACATCGGGAAATGTGCATAAAAACAAAATTATTTGGAGTTTTCCTCATAGAGTCCCGAATAACTTAACTCTTGGACTTCCATATGCCTAGGAAACGTTTAGAATCAACCCTCCATTGCCTATTTGGAGGGCTATATATTGAACCTCTTGGATGCATTGAAGGAGGAAAATTTTGAAGAGCAAGGAAACTATAGTTCACTGTTGCCCACTTGTTTATGATTCAGCCTGCATCCCTTTGTCCCTTTGGAGTACACATTGCCACTCTTCCCAAGCTTTCCTTTGCTTTGTAAGCTTGCCATTGTGATGGAGGATTGAAGTGGTGCAGGCCCAAGTTGAGGACTATGTTTCTCTGTTTCGACAAGGTGCTGACAGAGTTTGTCACTGTTCTATCTCTTTTTTATTAATAGAAATATCCATTTATCGTCCAATATATGTGCATAACTATGAATATTTCGTCCATGGATGTAGTTATTTGCTTAAACATGGTGGTTTATATATATGCTAGAGTAGGCCTAGGCCTAACACTTTGATGTATAGCATGCTTGTCTTGTTTGTTATTGTTGAGAGTGAATTGTGAATGCAGTTGTGTTGGAAAAGCTCAACGGGGATCTACATCAACCGTCTGGAATAAGGTATGCTTCATATCCCTTAGTGTTAGATGTATTTATTTTTCTTGCATATTGGAATGGATTGATTTCTGGTGTCATTCAGTCTGTTGTGGTATACCCCAAGCCATAGGAAGTTTCTCTCCATAACAACAATTATTCAATGAAACTATGGGATGAAATGACTACTTGGAACCATTGTGAAATAATTTCCAATATGTAGAAATAGATAAAATTCAACATGGTATTATAGCAGTTTTGAAAGACAACAATTTAGTATCTTTTTTCCCTAATCTTAGAAACTAAATCTTCCATGATTGGACTCTTCTAGCCTAAAATGGGACTCAATTGTAGTGTTCTAGATGTCGCTTTGGTTGGGCACATATTTCCGTGTAGCCATATTTCAGTTTTTTCAAATTTCAATTTTGACCTATTTCACTAGCACTAAGGTTTCTGGATCAAATTTCAAATTTCTGTCAAGATAGTGTCCAGTCTCATAATATAAGATAGATTGGATGGTTATTCTCTAGTTCAAAAGAATAAGGATATTTCAAAATTCAAATGCTTTAGCTATCAAAAATTTGGTCACTATTATTTTTAGTGTCTTCATAAGAAAAAGAAAAGAAAAGAAGCATGCATCAAAAATCAATGTTGATGAACATCCACTACTGAAGAAGACAAAACTTGACAAGATTGCAAATGAGCTTCAGAAATAATATTTCTTTGTCTCTACTCTCATAGGAACTATTAAAGATAATAGTGATACCTGGTTAGTAGACAGTGGTGCTTCCAGGAACATGATAGGTTACATAAATTCTCTCATATATTTGACAGAGAATAACTCAACATTACAAGTTGAACTTGGAGACAACACCAAGTATGCAGTAAAGGGAGTAGGAACATCATCATTTCAGCTAGATTCTGGAGATTCTCTACATATGAGAGACGTATATTTTGTACCATGATTGAAGAAGAATCTACTCTCCATTTCATCATTGGAGGATAGAGGCAACACAGTTGCATCTTTGGGAGTATTATACAAATTGATAGGATGACCATCCCAAGCATGGGTACATGATAGCATCAATTTATGTGAGCTATGGCATCAAATATTCGCTCACCTACATTCTAGTAAATTTCCATCATTGAGGAGGATAGTTACAGGTATTCCAAAGCTCCAGCTAGAGCATGAGGGTGTTTGCAAAGGTTGTGTACTTGGAAATAATTCCAATGGTTATTTTTTGAGCAGTGATAGTAGATCCAAGGGGAGATTGGATCTTGTGCATTCAAATGTATGTGTATTGATACCAATATCATCTATGGGTGGCTTCTTGTACTATGTGACATTCATTGATGATTTCTCCCATAATACATGGATCTATTTCATGGATACCAAATATGAGGTATTCAGAAGGCTCCAGGTGTTCAAGGATCTGGTAGAGAACCTATCAGGAAAGAAAATCAATATTTTCAGGTCAAATAATGGAGGAGAGTTTACCTCCAAAGACGTTAATTATTTCTGCAAGGAAGCAGGGATTAAGAGGGGTTTGACATTTCCTTACAACCATCAATAGAATGGGGTTGTGGAAAGGAATAATGGGCCCAATGGGGAAGTTGTAAAGGATATTATTCATGATCGGATATTGCCCATGTTCTTATGTGCAGAGGCATCCAACACGTGTATGTTCATACAGAGTCCCTCACCAAATATTGGGGGACAATACTCCTGAGGGGGAATTCACATGACTAAATCTAGAGATCAATCACTTGAGGATATTTGGTTGTCCAGTATACATCCATGTGCTAAGTGGGTCTATAATATCATCATGCAAGTGAGAATTTAGTGAGAATTCCAAGTGGGTCTATAATATCATCATGCAGCATATGGCAACATCGAGAACCACAAAGCGAGGTTAGTGGCGCAATGATTCTCTCAGAAAGAGGGAGTAGATTATGAGGATACTTTTTCTCCAATCGCTATGTACTCTTCCATTAGGACTATTATTACTCGTGCTTAAGTGATGAGATGGAGATTACATCAAATGGATGTAAACATAACATTCCTCAATGGTGTGATTGAGAAAGAGTTGTACATGGAGAAACCTCATGTATTTGTGATACATGGGAAGGAGTCACATGTTTGTAGATTAAAGAAATCCTTGTACAAACTCAAGCAGGAACCCAGGGCTTGGTATTCTAGGATTTTCATATACTTGATGAGATTGGGTTTC
Source organism: Pseudotsuga menziesii (assembly GCA_001517045.1). Classification (NCBI taxonomy): domain Eukaryota; kingdom Viridiplantae; phylum Streptophyta; class Pinopsida; order Pinales; family Pinaceae; genus Pseudotsuga; species Pseudotsuga menziesii. Next base: position 154,857 of record LPNX010647930.1, on the reverse strand, counting down.
AACAAGAGTGATGCAGATTGTAACCTTTACTACAAGGTTGTTGATGGTGATCATTTTTCTTGGCAATGTATGTTGGTTATGTGTTCCTTACCTAAGTAGAGAAACTCATAGTTGATTACAAGAGAGATTTGGCCTCTCAGTTAGAGATGAAGGATCTTAGCCTTGTGCATTACTTATTGGGATTAGAGGTATGGCAAAGACCAAATGAGATCTTCCTCAATCTGTAGAAGTAAATGATCAATATTTTAAAGAGATTCAATATCTGCAAGTCCATGACTACACCTATGGAGGAAAATCTAAATAAGTTGAGTGAATCCGCATCAAATTCTGATTTGGTGGATCCCACGATGTACAAGCAGATGATCAAACTCTTGATGAACCTGGCTAACACGAAGACATATTTTTGCATTGCATTGAACACCCAGATCCAAATTATGGTTGATATTAGGCATGTACATTAGATTATAATAAATCATTTGTTGAGATACCTATGTGGCCAGCTGGATATGGTTTGAAATATGTCTCAAGTGGTGAAGTAAGGTTGCAGGGTTATGCAGATTCTGACTTGGTGGGGAGTGCAGTGGAAAGAGATAGCACCTTGGGGTGTTGTTTCACCTTGGGATCATCCATCATATCTTGGTTTAGCAGGAAGGAGACTTTTGTCGCACTCGGTAGAATAGAAGCATAGCATTTTGCAACCGGAGTTGTAAGTCATGAAACCATGTGGCTTTAGAAGCTTCTTGCAGGGATATTTTATCATGAGGTATAGATGACCTTGATACATTGTGATAATCAAATATGTGTCAAGATTTCTGAAAATCAATTATTTCATGACAAGTTAGAATAAGGAAAACCCAAAAACATAATGGATTATCTCATGAGAGGTTGAAGCATATTGATATCAAATATCACTTCATTTGATACCTGGTGCATAAGGGAGTGGTGAAGCTCCATTACATCTCCAAATATGAGTATATAGTCGACATTCTCACCAAGCCTTTTTTCCAAGGAAAAGTTTGTATACTTCAAGGACAAGCTTGGCATGATGGAGAATGTCTCCCTTAGTGAGAGGGATTGTTGATGGATGAGCAGCATTGGGCATGCATTAACCCTCTGATATTGAGTCATATGGTTAGTGGTGAATGGCCCAAATACCATGATGATTCTATATATGATAAGCATATACCATGATGGTTCTACTGACAAGTAGTAGACATTCACATGAGGTGGATGGCCCAAATATCGTGATGGTTCAGCAGATGCATAGCCTTGCTTAGTCATGTGATTTTGACTAAGTGTGAACAAGGCATGATGTTGATTATATACATTCTAACCAAGTGTGATACTTGGCATGATGCAGAATGTCTCCCTCATTGAGAGAGAGTGTTGATGTTTCTCTAGGTTGTAGCATTGGCTAAACATATTTCAAATTTTCTCCTAGAGTGGTCATGTGACTTGACAAATGGCTAGTAGAGGATGGCCCTTGTGTAGCCTTGATTTGTTATGAGATTTGGCTAAGAGTGAATACGGATCTAGGTGCTTAGAATTTATTAGTCATGTGATTTTTCTAAGAGTCAAAATGCTAGAGGTCACATCACATACTTTGTTAGGGATTTATCTCTGATAGAGTGATATTTCTATATGAGCGTGAGTTGACATATCTATTTGATAGGGGATTTCATCCCCTTGTGCAATATATGAGTTTAATCTAATGTTGAATTTGACATAGGATATAAGAATTGTTCAGGACTTCTTAGTGTGGGTCAAATCTACATTAGAGCTCTATGCATGAATAGACGTGCATGTAAGAAAATGATCATCAACAACGACAACTTTCCTATGAATAAGAAATAACCAAGAAGACAAGTCGTACCATTGATGAAGTCCCAAGTAAGATTGAAAAAAATGGTGCAAGTCATCCCTGAAGATAAAATGAAACTTTAAAAATACAAGGCGGATGAATAGGTGAAATTCAAGTGAATTGAATATAAATAAAGTGCTCCAGCATTTCATTTTTCACTCATCATTCATCGTCATCTCTACTACACTGGTGTGCACTTTCCAAGGAGGGAAAGTGAAGACTACAAGGAGTAATTTTGGGAGTTCTTTATTGTTTCTAAAATGTTTACACCCTTATCAAGGGTTTCTTGTGAAAAAGGGTTCACATTTCCATGTGTTAGGGTTTCTCTTATGGATTGGTATTGTACTTGAATAGGACTGACTTATTCTAAAAAACGTTTGTTGAGTTTTCTCCCTATTGGATTTCCTAGGGTAAAAATGTTTGTGTCTCTTGTGCATGGCTATCTTTCTATGATTATTTTCTTCCGCTGCATTTAAGTTAAAATTTTCAGTTTGCAATTATTCAATGAAACTATGGGATGAAATGAATGTTTGCAATCATTATGAGGTAATTGTCAAGCTCAATAAATAGATAAAATTTAACATCTTTGAGGTGACTATGTCAGCATTCTTGTACTTGACTCTTTAGTGGGTTGGTTTCTTGTTGGGTTGAGGACATTGATGTCTCTAGTAGTTTGGTTCCCACATATTGTTGATTGATGCTCAATTGAGGAGATTGGCGTCTCCAGTAGGTTTGCACCTACATATTGTTGAGTTGGTGCTCAGTTGAGGATATTGGTGTCTCTAGTACATTGATGCCTACATATTGTTGTGTTGGTTCTCATTTGATGGGATTGGTGTCTCCAGTAAGTTGGTTCCTATAAAATTTATAACAATAGGTTGGTAACTACATTTATAAAGATAATATTTTGTGGTTTTCTTGTGATATGGTTTCCACACTAAATTATGTGTATTGTAATTTCAATTTATGTGTATTTATTGTTTCAAATTAAATGAATGATTGATGAAATTTTAAAGTAATAAAAATTACCTTATATTGATTCACCCCCTCCCCCTCTTAGTACAAACATAAGTTCAACACTTTTCCTTATCATTCTTTAAAGGAATAACTTCATGCCACCTAGTGAAATAGTTAGTAGCAATCAGACTTCAAAAATTACCAATACAAGAGGGTGGGGAAATAGGAATTATGAATTCAAGTCCCCACTTTACGAATGGAAAATAGGTGATCATCAACTTTAGAGGAATGGTTGAAAATTTACATTTACCTCTTGATCATTGGAAATGATCAAAAATATTGACAAATGTATAAGAATCATGGAACAAGGTAGACCTGTAGAACCCAAAATGAAAAATTGTGTGTGCAATGGCCTTGGTAACGAAATTCCCGCGAGTGTGGAAATGAAACTCGGGTTCCATAATGAAAGCTATAAAGGATATATTTGGGTTGGTATTTCCAAACAAACTAGAGTATCATCCCAAGAATATACCTAAAGAATAGACAATTGTTCAATTGGACATACTTAATAATTTATATCCTTAACCTTTGCTTTTAGATGGACTATAGATCGATGGGAAAGACGTTCCTAACATTGCACATAAATATAGTGTCCCGGTGCCAAGGATCAATATTTACATCATAATCTAAATCAACACTTTCATGATGAAATACAGAAAATGATTATTCATACTCTTAGCTATTAGGATATCTATTATGATATTTTTCAGTAAGGAAGAGAGTTAAGTCCCTGCCTTTAACAACCTTATCAACCATGATTTCAAGGAAAAAATTCTTGGATATTAGTAATCTAAGGATAGAAATTAATTAACAACATGAAGAGGGACCTTCACAATTGTTTGTATTCCAAGCATGTAATGATTGAATTTTCTCAATGCAATGAAAAGAGACAAGGCATGCCTTTCAATCAAGGGGTATTCAACCTCATTTTCAGTGAAACCACAAAAGACCGTTGCCTGAAAAGCTTCCAGAGCACCCTGCACCCACCTCTAACAGCTTTCAGGTTCTTGAAGAAACTTCGATAAATCCAGAAAAGACATCCAATGAATCTATCTCGAATCATGAAGTTCTAACTCAGCTTCAGGCATCAAAATCTAAGGAATACCCCATCTCTCAGCATTTGGAGCAATCCTCAGGTAAGGCTCTAGAAAACCCTTCTGATCCTCAAGAGAATACACATTCTGATATGCACATGCCAGATCATAATCAGGAAAACCCTGAGGAAGAAGATATGACGGATGCGATTCCAAAAGGGCTTGATCTCATTGGTCTGGAGGATGCCTGTACTAGAAAATATTTCAAGTCTATTCCCCCCAAATAGATTCAGCTTCTGCACAAAGCTCTAATAAAAGCAAAGCTAGGAGTTGTTACCTTCGACCAAAAAGAGAAACAGAAAGCTCATAAAGATCCAAAGAAAAAGGAAGAAAATCGGCTCTACAACGAATCAATCATTTAGGCACAACTCTGGTTGACTCTGGCCAATATGCCCAGTAAACGGAATTTTTCACCTCCCCCCCACCCCACTGTTAACCAATGAAGCTCATCTCCTGGAATATTAGAGGTCTCAATGGTCGCACTAAACAAAGATTTCTGAAAATGAAGTTGCAAAAAGATCCTCCCTCCGTCCTCTTCCTCCAAGAAACCAAATGCCCCAGTGACTTCGCATATTCTATTTTGGCTCGTATTTGGAAAAACTACACTACCATCGCCATTGATGCGCAGGGTGCCTCAGGTGGCCTCTCTATTAGCTGGAACCCCCACATCATCTCTCTCGACTATGCCCTTGCCTCTAGGCATGCAATTTCTGCTTCTTTCCATATTCTTGGTTCCCGCATCAAAGGATTTCTAATGAATGTTTATGGACCTCAAAATGCAGGGGAAAAAAAAACCTTCTTAAGCATGTTGACTGGTTTAGAACCCTGCACATTTATTCTCCGATCATCATAGGTGGAGACTTCAACATGATCTCCAATCTGGAGGAAAAAAAAGGAGGCCTCAGATCAATCTCAGGGAGGATGAAGCCTTCAACTCTATAATAAAATCATGTGAAATGGTTGACATTCAAACCTCCTCTGGCTATTTCACTTGGAACAACAGAAGAGGTGGACCCCACCAAATTTCTAAACGTCTGGACCGCTTCCTCGTCTTGAAATCTCTTCTCACCATGGGAGGGCTTCTGGATGCAATGGTTCTCCCTACGGCTGGCTCGAATCACTGGCCCATTGCCCTCTCCTGGCATAGTCAAGGGAAATCCCTACATAAACCCTTCAGGTTTGAAAAAATTTGGCTCACCCATCCCACATTCCTGGATACTATTACCACCTGGTGGACCGAGATGTCGGTCTCTGGAAGATCAAAAATGGCAATCATGCATCAAAAACTTAAAGTGCTCTAGGGCCATCTCAGGAATTGGAACAAAAATACCTTTGGTGAAATTTTCAAAGACAAAGCAGTGATTCAAGAAAACCTCGAAACTCTCCAACGCCAAGCAATGGATAATGGCTTTACCCCTGACACTAAACTGCAAGAAAGAGAACTTCTCCACCAATTAAGTAAAAGATGTGATCAAGAAGCCCTTTACTGGAATCAAAAATCCAGAGTTAAGTGGCAAAAGGATGGTGAACGCAATACGAGATTCTTCCATAAATCCACTATCCATCACAGAATACAGAATAAGATCAGCAAGCTGCACACTGATTTTGGAGACACTCTTGACGATCATCAAGATATATCCAAAGAGCTAACACACCATTTCAGTCAGTTCCTCTCTAAACCAAACCACAATCGACTTGAAGAGATTAGCAAGGTCACCCATTACATCCCCTCCTTAGTGAACAGCGACCACAACCACTCTCTGATGCAACCTGTCTCACTACAAGAAGTCGAAGTGGCTATGAAACAAATGGAGGATGACACTGCTCCTGGCCTAGATGGTTTCACTATTGACTTCTTCCATCACTGTTGGGATTTGCTCAAGGATGAAGTGCTGGAAATTGTAGAAGAATCAAGGGAAAAAAATGGATTTTACCAGCTCTAAATGCCACTCATCTGGCTCTCATTCCTAAAGAAACAGGTGCTTCTCATCCTGGTAAGTTCTGCCCCATCTCTCTCTGCAATGTTATTTACAAAATTATCTCCAAATTTGTGGCCAACAGGTTAAAACCCCTCCTTCCTCTCCTCATCTCGCCAGAGCAATCAAGCTATGTGGAAGGAAGACAGATCCTTGATGGTATCATTCTATCCCATGAGGTAGTCCACTCACTAAAAACCACTAAAACTCTGGGAATTATCCTTAAATTGGACCTGTCGAAAGCCTTTGATAAACTTAGCTGGACCCTCATTGAAAAAATTCTACTGGCTTATGGTTTCTGTCAGGATTGGGTTCGCTGGATACTTTCGCTCATCTCCTCTGCTTTCTTTTCCATCTTGGTCAATGGTTCACCTTCCTCCACGTTTTCCCCTTCACGGGGCATTCACCAGGGTGACCCCCTTTCCCCCTTTTTGTTTATTCTTATGGCTGAGGGCCTCAGGCGATTGATCCAGTTGGCTCTCTCTAATCACTCTCTCAAAGGCCTCTCCCTCCACAATGGCTCGCCTCTGGCCTACCAGCAATTTGTGGATGACAATCTTCTTTTTGGTCACTCCTTTGTGCAAGAAGCAAAGAAAATTCATTCTCTTCTGAACACCTTTGAAGTCGCTTCTGGAACCTCCCTAAATCTAGAAAAATCCCAAATTTTCTTCTTCAACACGAGTAAAGCCGCCCAAAAAAATATTTCTCGAATTCTCAGCTTCTCTGTTTCCTCCTTACCCACCAAATACCTGGGAGCCCCACTGTTTGATGTTGCTTCTTAAGCACTCTTCCTGGAAATATCTCCTGAACAAACTTGAACTCCGCCTCTCCTCCTGGACCTACCGAACTCTTAACCTCCCTAGTAGAGTTGTCTTGCTTAAATCCATGCTGCAATCCACCCCCCTTTACCTCTTCTCTGTCTTAGCAGCCCTGAAATGGGTTCTAAAAGCGATTAAAACCTTGCAAAGATCTTTTTGTGGGGTTGCAAAAATAATAATAACATATGGGCACTTGTAAGTTGGGACACGCTCTGCAAAAGGAAGTCGGAAGGAGGTCTCAGCATAAGGGATCCTAGCCTTAACAACCAGGCCCTCTCTGCCAAAATCTAGTGGAATTGGATTTCTAAGAACAACACTCCTTGGTCGCTGCTATGGAATAACAAATATGCTTCGGATTTTCCCACGCACTCGCTCGTCAGATTTGATGAGGATATCCCTGGTTCTCACATTTGGAAAGCTTCCAACTCACAACGAGCCATCATCCAAAAGCACAACTTCTGGGAATTAAATGAAGGTAACAATGCTCTTTTCTGGGAAGACTCTTGGAAACAACTCCCCAGTCTCAAAAATCTGGTTCCTGGTTCGGTTTTCCAGAATTACATCAACATCAACAATCAGCTCAAAGTCAAGGATTTCTAGTCCTCTTCCTCTGACGGTTTCCTCAGGTGGAAAGAGCCTGCCCTTTGGGACTCTTCCCCAGTCGACAATCTCTCGGACAAAATTTGGTCGGAGCTATGCGCTAGATAGATAAAACACAGGCAAGGGTCGGATATCATTCGATGGGGACATCGCCCTTCAGGCATCTTCTCGGTCAAAGAATCTTATAGCATAATTTCAGCTAATCCCACCACCGAGGTCTCTCTGATTTGGTCCCATCTCTGGACTTCTCATCAATGGCCCAAAGTCACCCATTTCCTTTGGCTTCTCCTACACCGAAGAATCATAACTTGGGAAAATTTAGCACGCAAAGGATTCCAGGGTCCTTCCAGATGCAGCCTTTGCCTGAATCACCAGGAAACTATAGATCATCTCTTGGATGCTTGCCCATTCACCAACCAACTATGGGACTTCGTGGCTGTGGCTTTCAGACGTACCAACAGAGTAAAAGGCAATATCACCAAGACCATCAAAAACTAGATGGACCGCCCCTTTGAAAGTAACATCATCAACCAGCTTTGGACTCTTATTCCCAGCTTTGTTCTTTGGCTCACCTGGAAAGAAAGAAACAGCAGAATTTTAAAAAACTCTGCCTCCACTCCTCATGTGCTGTGGCAAGCAATCAACAAGAAGCTCCATGAAACCATCCACTCAAAAGGTTGGTCATCTGCTGACCTCCCCACCTCTCAAAAAGAAAAATGCATCCTACTTGCTCTCAACTTTAATGTCTCCAGTGTCCCTGCCTCCTGCAGCAATCCCACCATGCACCCGGACAGCCCCTCTCACTGGGATCCTCCGCCTGAGAATGTGTTTAAACTCAACTTTGATGGAGCCTCAAAGGGAAATCCTGGTAAAGCTGGTTTTGGTGGCACTATTAGAAACTATCAAGGCAATATCAACCTTATCTTTTACGACAACTAAAGGTTTAACTCTAATAATGCAGTTGAAACCGATGGCCTAATAGCAGGGCTTTCTTTAGTCAAACAGAAAGGTCTCTAGCTGATTATTGTGGAAGGAGACTCTGCCATCATCCTTTCCATGGCCTCTAAACTTCTCCATGGCTCTCAGGTCTCTAAAGTCTCCACCAGTTGGCGCTTGGCTCAGGGGCTCAGCAGTTTGGCCGCCCTTCTGCAACACATGCAAGCCATAATCTTTCACCATGTACGTAGAAAAGCCAACTCCTTAGCTGATTTCCTCGCCAACTCAAGAGTCAATTCTACCCTCTCGCTGATCAAAGGCTCCCTTCAAGATCTGCTGGATGAGCAAATCAAAACCAAATGTCTCCAACTTTCCTGCTCCAATCTGCTCCGCCCGGATGCGGGTGACAATAGCATGGACACTGGTCCACCCAAAGCCATCGACACATGTCCTTCGCCTTAACCGACGACACATGCAAACAGTCATGACTCCCCCTAGGGTTCTTTTCCTTTTTGAGAAAAGTTCACTTGAGCTTCGAATACATACTTAAAACCTTTACTAATGAATAATGTTCATTAAAGGTAACCGTAGGTTTGGAATACCTTTCCCAAATGATTTTCAATATTGGCACCACATCCTTGTACCCAACATGTTTTCCAATAGACAACAATGTTTTAATATGATGGGAAGATCTCCTTTACCTACATATGAATATCCTCTATGGTGTTTAATCATATTTCCCAATTCTCCTTTTCAACACAAGAACATAATCGTTTAAACCTGGAAGCTGGAATCATATTCCTCTGACGTTCCTCTTCCAGTGATCCCCGACGACACTTGGCATAATCTCTGGTTGCCGGGTTTAAACGATGTCAATACGTGCGGCCATCACCCTGCTCATGAACGTCGTCAATCCGTGCAGGACCCTCTGTATGCGGAAGATAATCCCCGAGTCAATTCAAAGCATGCGAGGAGAGCTGGATCTGGTTCTTCGTCGTAGGCTCATTCAAAACCTGTCCGATCGATTTAATGGAGACTGACAGGAATTTTTCACAGTCGTTCTGTGCTCGCTATGAAATGGATGAAAGGCGCATTGGCCACGAGTTCAGGGTGGTCTACCATTGTTTTATTGTTGATGTTGCTAATATTGCTGGTGTAGATCATTCCAAAGCCCATGAAGGTGTTTTCATCCCGCAGCATTTTGATATCAGGCTTAATTTGGCCATGTCGCACCAGCGTGGTACCCCTATGCGAGCCAATTCAGGGCGTGCTAAATCCTAGAGGAGCAGCAGCGCCCCCGTCCCTGAGGATTATGAATCGCACATTTATGGGCATGTTCGGGTGATGGTAGAGGCATGGGAAAATAAGGTTCTTAATAGAAAGCTTTCGACGGGAGAGGATGGTAGCCGTATCAACCATTACTAGATGATGAAAAACATGCTTTGTAATCTAGCTAAATATATGCTCAGCAACTGGGCAGAGGCTAAGATGGCGGTCCATACTATGAAAATGAAGATAGCTAAGATTGATGCAATGCTAACAGATTTGGATAAAACCTTTTCCTGGAAAGGCAATGCTAGCATTTCTAGCTTAAAAATCCACAAATTGGGGGGAGGAGAACAGGGGGGTGCTAGCAGCAGAGCAAGTGGAAGCGAGATGGGTGGGCAAGCCTTTACCAGTCTGGGGGGAAGTGGCGGCTCCTCCAAATCACCTCGAGCTAAACTGTTTAGGGTCCCTTCTCCAGTGGAACCCCTCTCCAAACGATGGAAGGACTCACCACCAGCGCAGGCTGGGCTTCTCCCATCGTTGTCTCTTGTCCCTTTGGCAGCCACAAACTTTCCCACTATGTCACAGGAGGAGCGATGGGCATGCCCCATCACCAAAGATCCCCCCTCTGCTTAATGAGTGCTCTGAACAGGTTTCCTTCTGGCTTCGCTTCATGCAAGCTTTTAGATATTATCTATGTTTTACATAAGTTTTACTTTATGTCTCTTTCTGGTTTTAGAGGGGCTCGACTGGTTACACAACCCAATTTCCCTGAGCATCTTTCAAGAACAGTTTGTATAGTCTGGATCAGTATTAGTATGCATCCAAACAGACAGGTGTCTTGTTTTTTGAATGGCTCTGAAGGAGGCCTAGTCTCCCTCAACCTTTGTCACTCATGAGAATTTTGCTGTAATTTTTTTGCCCCTGTAATATAATTTTCTGTGCAGCTTACAAAAAAAAATATTTACATCATAATCTAAATCAACACTTTCATGATTAAAAACAAAAAATGATTATTCATACTCTTAGCTATTAGGATATCTATTATGATATTTTTCAGTAACGAAGAGAGTTAAGTCCCTGCCTTTAACAACCTTATCAACCATGATTTCAAGGAAAATATTCTTGGATATTAGTAATCTAAGGATAGAAATTAATTAACGACATGAAGAGGGACCTTCACAATTGTTTGTATTCCAAGCATGTAATGTTTGAATTTTCTCAATGCAATGAAAAGAAACAAGGCATGCCTTTCAATCAAGGGGTATTCAACCTCATTTTCAGTGAAAATATAACTCATGATGGTAACAAGTCTCTTGTATTTTTCAACATCAAGTTTCTCAAGTACGGTTGAAGCAACCAATTCGATAGTGTAAGTATAAATCTAAAAATTTCTAGCAAAGTTAGGTTTGTCTAATGTAGGGACTAAAGTGATAGATTATTTTATGGATAGAAAAGCTTCTTGATCATTTTGATCCCACCTAAAAACCACGTCTATTAGTATAGTATCAAATGTATGGGCCTAATAATTTGGGCAAATTTCGGTACAAATCTATGAACAAAAAATGATTTCTCCCATAAAATCCTCAAAGGAATTTCTTAGAAGGAATTGTAATAAATAAAATATACAAATAATAAATAATAAAAATAATAAAACGATAGCTAATGATTAGAAATGATTAATTATCAAATTTAAGTAAAAGATGTGTCCTTTCATGTGAAAAGACACAAGTAGGCCTATTTATTTGGGTCCCAATTGTATTGTAAAAATCATATTCGTATCTTATTCAATATTCATATTTTATACATTATGTTTTAAATATTATGGATTATTTAATATTCCATATATTTTAGATAAGTTTTATGTGTGAGCAAACTTTGTTCAGCTCGTGTGGTATGAGAGCCCCTTCTTGGTCTTGATTCCGACCTTCGGCCACAAAACCTTCTCGAAGCTTCTCCAAAAGTTGGCTTTTGGCCATAATCTAGGACCCTATCCAAATTCTAGCCTTTGGCCACAAACATTTCCCAGAGATTCTCTAAAACCTGCCTTTGGTCATTATTTAGACTCTGTCTGATTTGGATTTTGGCCATCAATTTGAATTAATTAATTATTTTGTGCAAATAAGAAGTGGGAAAAAAATTAAAGATAAAATAAGTTAAAAAGAAAAAAGAAGGAAAACAAAGGTACAAAAGAAGATTCAGTCAAGTTAATCTAAAATACAAAAACAGAGAAAAGAATACATTATTTCGAGTGCAAATAAGAAGAAGAGAACAACAAAAGTGTGTGTGTGTGTGTAACAAGAAGAAGTGGGGAAAAGAATTATCCGCAAGAGAAGGGGGAAAAAGGAGAAAAAATTAAAAACATGAATTCATAAAACCACACATGATTTTATGAGGTCACACATGGTTTTACTTAATATATTAAATTATAAAGAAGTTTGATAAGGTATGCTTTGAGGACAAATCATCGAGATGATCAAAGAAATGTAATTAATAAAATATACAAATAAAAAATAATAAAAAGATAACTAATAGTTAGAAATGAGTAATTATCTAAGTTAAGTAAAGACATGTTTCATGTGAAAAAGCACAAGTAGGCATATTTATTTGGGTCCCAGTTGTATTGTAAAAATCATATCCGTATCTTATTCAATATTCATATTTTATACGTTATGTTCTAAATATTATGGATTATTTAATATTCCAGATATTTTAGATAAGTTTTGTGTGTTAACAAACTTTGTTCAGCTTACGAGCCAACAACCTTTCAATTGAAGCAACTCTCTCAGTATCATTGATTACAACATCCTTGGAGACAACCTACCCAAACAAATCTCCTTCAATCACATTGAAAAAAACACTTGTTGGGATTTAATGAAATGCCAAACTTTCAACATCTAAGAAAAATTTGCTTGAGAAAGTCAAAATGATTATTTCTTCTCTTGGAGTGCATAGTTAATTCATCAAATAAAATTTGAGTAATTACTCCTAAGAAATCATCGAAAACAATGTGCATTGTCTGATGAAAAGTAGCACCTGTGTTGATTAAGCCCAAACAAAATTCAATGAAAAGCAAAAGTACCTCACCTTGTGGTGAAAGTGGTTTTAAAATGGTCTTTGGAATTTGTTTTAATTTGATTACAACGAGAAAAATCAATAAGGAACATAATTTCAAAACTAGTTACTTATTGTAGAATAGCATCCCTGAAGAGAAAGGTGTGTTTAAATGAATTATATAGTGCTTAACCATTTTTTAAATTAATTATTTTTTGTGCAAGAAGATACAATATGTTGATTATACATGTTAATAAATTTTACTAAATTATTCAAACATTATTACCTAATTTGATTAATATTTTAAATCGATTATATAGAATGATAGCAACATTCATATTAGATCATCTCTTATTATTAGAAATCTTTTTATAAATTTATTTTGAGGGGTATGAATTTCGCATCTAGGAAAGAAATTGATTCCACCAATTTCAGTTGGGGCAATTCTTACTTGTTCATTGGGAACTAATCTCGCTCCTAAGATATGTGACATTATTTATTGATTCTTTTCTTGGCTCTATGTGACTCTATTGATTTGACCAGACTTACCTGGGACTTCAGACTGGACTAGGTCCAGGAGGAGGCCTTTACAATTCTTACAAGTAATAAAATTAAATTTACGAGATTACCATAAAGTAATACTTTTAAAATTGTTCACTTTCATTATTTAACCTTAATCTCAACTATTATTCAATTTGTCATAGACTAATATATTTAAGGTTTATTACTTTAGGGACCCTCCATGGGTTTCCCTTCTACAACATATAGGTATAAAACATATAGATCTAAATAGAAACTCCATATGCATTCAATATAAAATCAATTTACATCAATTGTTGGACAACATTTAAATACTTTTAATTGAAAATGAAATTGTAACCATTAAAGACTAACTTGGATCTTGCATTGTCATATCCCTCGTTGCATGATGCATGTCTTTTCGTAGGTCTAACCGGAATTCAAATCACCGTGTCCATCGGTTGAGCGCCCTTCCTACTCCCTATAGGTACTCTTCTTCCTTCCAGACCCCCAATCCGTAACGGGGTTGTATGGAAGAATAATTATACTCGCATGATTAGAAGTGGATCATTGCACTTTCATGCCTCCCAACCTTAACTACATTCCAAGGACCAAACTCTCTAACAGTCACTACAACAATCCTTCCCTCCGTGTAGGAGGAAATATATCCAAGATCCAAGATCTCATTTATATTTTTATATTTTATATTTCAAATCAACTTTACAAGGTTCTATCAAGGGTGCCATGGTCGTACATATGTCCTTCAAATAGATCTCACCAAGTTTCTATTAAGGGTGACAAATTCGTACCCATGCCCTTCAAATATAATTCACCATTAGGTTCTATTAATGGTACCATAGTCATACACATGCCCTTCAAGTAAAATTCACCAAGGTTATATCAAGGGTGTCATATATGCCCTTCAAATAGAATTCACCAAGGTTCTATCAAGGGTTCCATGGTCGTATATATGCCCTTCAAATAGACCTTATCAAGGCTCTATCAATGGTGCCATGATCGTACACACGCCCTTCAAATAAACCATTTCCTGCACTGGGGACATAATACTCCAATTGAGACCCCGTTAACTCAATCCTCAATACTAGTCATTGAGGAATAAGGATGTGTCTTTATTGTGCACCCCTCAGTCAAAACCTCGTGAGTGACCAAATCTGTGGCCTACCCTCACAGCAACATGCATCTGAAGAGCAAAATCCTCTCCCACTTTTCAACCCGTCACATGGAAACCCACACTATTTATGGCGTTTGGAAATCACAATCTTGTTTCTACCCACATGAAATCCACGTGCATCAAATAGTTTATGTAAAATAATCAAATATAAATGTATCACATTGTATCACCTGATACCATATATGATCTCAATCTGGAGCTTATGTGGCATTTACGCCATATTCTGTTAATTTGCACCTATGCTTTCCTACCGCGCTTGGAAGAACTTGTGAAAGCATCTGATATGTGTGTGTGTATACACACACACATATATATATACATACACACACACACATATATACATACATATATACACACACATATATACATATATGTATATACATACTTACATATATATACACACACACATATATACATATATGTATATATATACATACGTACACACACACATACACATATGTGTAGACATGTATACACACACATGCACATACACACACACACTAATATATATATATATCATTTGCATGCATCATCTCGCCATTGGTTATTCATCATACATAAATCCATTACGATCATGAGAAAAATTATTTGTGATCTTCATGCAACATAAAGGTTTTAAGTTTTACTAATAATCACACACACACACATACACGCGTATATATATTCTAATTATCATTTTCATGCATCATCTCGCCAATGGTTAGTCATCATACATAAAGATCATGGGAAAAATTATTTGTGATCTTCATGCAACATAAAGGTTTTAACTTATATACATGCACACACACATATTATAATTATCATTTTCATGTATCATCTCATCAATGGTTAGTAATCATACATAAATCCATTATGATCATGAGAAAAAATATTTGTGATCTTCATGCGACATAAGGTTTTAAGTTTTAGATTCAAGACACACAGTATCCATCTGAGTAATATGCGAGCAAATTCCCTCAAATAATAACATATAATTAGAGGAAATTTCAACTCAAAATGGGCCTTTTAACTTTAAATCAAATTTCATGTCATCATGTGTTAGCCAATGAAATTCCTTTAAATTTGAAATACCGTATAGGTATTAAACATTTTTTTAATATAAATTTGGGGATAGGTATCATTAAAAAAACTACTTTTTTTGTTTGTATTTTCGACATATATCCCCGTGTTTTTACTCAAATTTCGATCGGGAGAGCTCGTTGGATGGGGAATTAAATTCCGCATCCAACAAGTACCCACTTGGAATACTTTTGTTTTTGGGGTAGCGGGGTCCGTCAAAAGTATGTCGAGTGGGTACTCGTTGGATGCGGAATTTAATTCCGCATCCAACGAGCTCTCCCAATCGAAATTTGAGTAAAAACACGGGGAGATATGTCGAAAATACAAACAAAAAAGTAGTTTTTTGCTTTTATTCCTCCAAAATTAATAAATATTATTTTATTATTTTAACTATTATTTTATTAATTTTTTTGAGGAGGCCCATTTTGAGTTGAAATTTCCTCTAGTCAGTGACATAATCAATCAATTGTCTAACTTAAATGGGGCACTACAATTGGCATGCTTTGGAAATTAATCTCAAAATGGTAGTTCATGTTAAATACGTGTAAATTAACAATCCACCCTTACATATGGTGGTGGAACCTTAGACTTGAAATTTTCAAACAACATAGTGTGAAGCTTTTCATTGTGTCAAGATCTAGTTCTTAATATTTTTTCTCTATTGTGGAAATTAGGGTGATTGCTTTATGACAGTTAGAGTCAACATCACTTTGGATAGTTTTCTATCATATTTTCTATCAATAAACACCAAACATGATGAACTTTACTTGCATATGTTGTTTTGCATGCTTGATGTCAATTTTTATTAGTCCTTTCAACATTACACAAGTAACGTGTTTTAGATGGATTACACCCATGATGGTCACATCAAGTAGGATAGAATTTGATTCCTAGGACATATTTAGGATTTCAGGACTTATTTGATGGTGGTAAATTAATGTCGAACATTCAAAATTACTTCCCATTAAAAATATGAAACTTAGATAGATGATGAACAATAAGATCTTATGTTGCTTATTGAAATAAGTGCCAATGTAATGTTAACATTAAAGTTATGGATTGAATCCAAATATACATGGCAGTGTACGTGGTTTGTCTAGATTAAGGTTATGGTGGTCTTTAATTTAAAAAATCACAAACTTGTGATTTTGGCCATACTTCACAACTATGTGAGTGTAATAAGTGTGTTGGTTATATTTCACAAATATTATCTTTTTGCAAAAGAGTTTTTAATAAGTGTGTTGATTATATTTGATAAATATGTGTATGTTTTGTGTTAAAAAGATTCTTAAGTCTATTAAATGTTTGGTTGGGATCAAATATAACATAAACAATCCAAGTTTAGTGAGATATCACTTTATGTATGAAGAAATGTGTTCGATATTTATAATCATTTTTCTAATTTGTCAAAATGATTTAACAAGTGTTTGATAAATTAATATGATTTATAGAAAATATTATCTTTTAATTTTTAAACTATTTATCTAATATATCATTTTAACAAAAATGAATGGATTTATTAATTGGAGTGATCTAGTATATTATTTTCATGGAGAAGAAATATTATTATATTCAGAGTATAGGTATATCCACAACTAAAATAAATGTGTCAAGTGGTTAGTATTAATAAATTAAAATGAAAACAATTTTTGAAAAAAATAGAAATTAAGAAAATTTATCTTAATAACAACCAAGAAGGTTAAAGAAACTCATCTTAAAAAGGTTATGAACTCTAAGAAACATGAAACCTTTAAACCTAATTAATGGGATAATGATAGAAAAAAAATGGTCTTCATTAATCTCTCCCTTAAATTAAAAATATCTTTCTTAGAAAATGTTGACGTCCATTTATCAACATAATTAATTCAAAACTAAATCTTTTAATAAGTTTTTATGTAATTAAATATAAAAACAACAATTTTACAATTATGATTATAACATGGATTATAGTCTATTTATGGTCTTAATTATGCATTCATTAATGTGAATAGGATGTTGTATAAGATTCCATACACTTTATTTCATTAAGTCAAGTGTATAATAAAAAAATAAAAATTTGGGGGAGGATGATAAAGTCCACTTTAAGCTACAAGCCATTTAATTTATCAAAAAAACATTAACCTTGGAGATGAGAAGAATTTTTATTTCATATATGTGGTGGTGTTGCAGCTGCAACCTTTTCCCCAAAATTTTAACTTTTAGGACCCTCCTTTTGATTTGCTTCTTTTAGATCTAGCCTAGGATTGTTTGGTTTCCCTAAATCTGTCTTGGAAGTTTAGATTTTTTGCTCAAAACTTGATCATTTTCATCAGAAGATTAGTTGGCTATCCTTCTGATATCGGAAGCATAGTCAACTGTCTTTCCGACGTTGCGGAAGTTGAATGGTATACCTTGTCGGCGATACTTCATTCGCCCTAGCCGATACGTCAAAAACCGCGGTTTCTTTTTGTTTTATTTTTGAGCTTAACATTTTGACTGCCGATGACTTTTTATCGCTATCGGAATGGTCTACGACAATGAACCGGAGTACTAGTCCTCTACGCTGCCGATGTTGCGAGAGGCAGATGATGAACGTTCCGAAAGATAGATTTTTTCTCATTGATTCCTTAGAACTTAGATTGTCCGAGTTCCGATACCTTTTAAAAAAAGATTAAAGTGGAGTCCCAATAATACATTTTACGCTACCGACACTACAGAGAATGTTTGGGTTTGAAGTTCTGAGAGTTAGTGCTTTTCCTTCCCGATGCCTTAAAGGTTAGGTGTTCCAACCTCCGATACACGTTAGAATGAATAAGGTCGCGATGATAGTGCTTGGCGCTGCCGACACTGCGGAAGATGTTCAGTCTTGAGGTTCCGCACTTAGTGCTTAATGGTGTCGATGCCGACAGAATTAAAAGTTATCATGGCTACGTAGTTGGTTTTGCGTCCGCCATTGCGGTTGTCATTCGAACTATCTTTTCGATGGTTAGAAGTTTTGATCGCAGATAAGTTTAACTTCCGATAGGGTTTATCTCACCGACATTTTCCGTTGAAGGTTCTATATATATGAGGGAAACGTTATTTTATTATTTATCTGTATTGTAACTTTCTGTTTGCTCTATTCTTTGTCGTTTGCACTAATTCACGCGCCCAACTATCCGAAATCGATTCGCTAGAGTTTCCACCGTGAAGATTTTGGTCATCCCGTCGACTACACTGTTGTTTTCCAGGTAGGTGAACCACGGCCTTATTGCTTTGGTTTTTTACTGGTCGATTTGGAACCGTTGGTTTTCTTACACTAGTTAGGTTTTTTGTGAGTTAGATTTGTCCTCAAGTAAGAGATGTTTGTCTTTACGGTATGCATGATGTTTTATTTGAGGGTGAAGAGTTAGTTGTTTACAAATTTCTTTAGTGGGAGGTTTTTGAGGATGGGTGATTGTTGGGCTGTTATGGATTTTTTTGCTCCAGTGTGAAATATTAGGGCATGGTGCAGACAAGCGTTTCACTGTCTACACCACCCGTTCTTTTGGTTGTCCATATCCATCCAGGGGGTGTTAAACTCTTTCTTGCACTTACCTTTTCCTTGGGACTACAGAGGTTTTCCATTTTTGGTCAGGTTAGGGTTTTTCTGACAGGAAGAGCACTGTATAGGGTCTAATGCTTTGAAGTTTGTTGTTGAATACTAGTAGTAGGAATAGTGTGATTCATACTTTTATGTGATATCGGATTAGCTCGAATGCGTCCTGGGTTAAGATAGAGAATTGTTTTTCTCTCGAGGTTGCGAATTTTTACAGATAGTGGACTTAGGCGGTTTTAAGACACAACCTGCAGCATTTTTATTTTGCCTTGTCAATTTTTTCATGCATTGAATACTGTGTGTAGTTTATTTTTCAGAATGCATATGGAGGAGGTAAATAAATTGATATAGTTTTTGTTTATTGTTAAAACACTTGCTAAAAGCTCAATGGGTCTAAGAACATGTTGTGTTTGTGACAGGGTGATTATTGTAAAGAAAATATGTCGAAGAGACAAAAGAAAAAGGCTCATGTGGTTGAAGGAGAACCTGAGGTTGAGATCATCACCAAGGTTGAGTATATATATGAAGATAACAAAGCTTCCACCGGGGTCGAACCGTACTACAAATGGGGAGAGATATACAAGATGATTTCCAATCAGAACGTACCTGATGCGGGTTTCGAGGAGTTAACCATTTATGCAAACATTGAGAAATCATCTCTCATGAAAGTAGCCTCAAGACCTAAGTTGTTCCCTTGTTCAGAGGTGATAGGCTGGATTTTGCCTAGGGAATATGTAACTACAATGATTCTTGAAAATACTGCTAAGTAGGGCTACGCTGCATATGTCTCTATGGCATATCATCTGCCTTCTGCCCAGATTTACTTGACAGAAAGCTGGTTGAAAGAGACAGCTATGGATCTGGTAGAAACAGTTAAAAGAATGATGATACCGGGAAAAAACTTCTGGACTAGACCTTCTGGAGAGTATGATACCTCTACTCTCCGTACTCCCTATAGATTCATTGCACTGATGCTAAATAGGATTTTTGGTAGAGCTCACAGGAAGAGCTTCAAGATAGGATGGATACCAATTATCTTCTATGTGGCTACTCAAGGAACCATTTTTAATTGGTCAAACACAGTGTCAAATAGCCTCTCAGCATGCATATCTGTGGCCTTGGGAGGGGTACCACAAAAGAAATCAGAGTTCTATATGAGCTCTATCATGATTGACTGTATACTGTGTACTCATTCTTTTCCAGCTTTGAGATGTAACTAGGAGAGGGACAGGATGCCAGTGTACACAGCATATAGATTGTTATGGGCCCATAAATATTACACCTATTACAGGGAAATCTGCGAACACTTCATCATGCCCTTGTATACCCTAATTTTCTTGACTAAATGCAACTGCATGTCTGAAGAATCATTCAAAGTCATCGAGGAGTACGAAGATTATTATTTGACCGAGGAAGGGTTGTATATAAGAATGTATGGTGGTTCTAGAGCCCCTTCCCTACTCCCTAAGTATGCCACTGACTATGTACTGCACAAAGAGGAAGTTAGGCAGCTGTATATTGATGGTGTGGGAAATTTCCTGTTTGACCATAAAAAGGCAGCATATCCTGCAGTGCCTTTCCTGCTTGGTAGCTACAATTTTTCAAGAGAAAAACAGGCTGCAGAATTTGTTCAGGAGTTGGAGCATTTCCATTTTTGTGAAATGAATTTTCACAGGAATGACTCCCTAAATAAAGTAGTGGATTACTGCAGGGAAGCGGGAATTAATTTTGAATATACTGATTTTTGGGATAAGGATGAGGCAACATTCAGAATTTCAAAGAACATAACTGACCTTAAAAGTAGGTTTAAACAGAAATTAACTACTATGGGTGGGAAGGGAAAAAATTCAGAGAAGACTAAGACATTAGAAGAGGAAGAGACCAAAAAGAGAGAAGAAGATGCTAGAAGGCTAGGATAGGAGGTAGAGAGCTTGCTGAAGAATGAAGAAGAAGAAAGAAAGCGAGCTGCAAAGGAAGAAGCAAGGAAGGAAGAGGAGGAGAGAAAGAGAAACGAAGAAGAGGAAATAAAGAAAAAGTAGGAAGAAAGTGAAAGTTTGAGATTAATAGGATCTCAAAAGGACCAACAGACTACTGAGCATGTAGATACACAGGGAGGACAAGATCACACAGATCAAGGACACGGACAATCTAATCCTGATCTCCCGGAGCCTGTTGCATCTTCTAGCTGTACACTAGGACAAGCTTCATTTTTTGGAATAAATTTTATCCCTTTCATGCCTACAAAAGGGGAGGAGGTTCCTGACTTTAGTACTATTTTCTATGATAAGGAGAAGAAAAGGATTGTAAAAATAACTGAGAAAAAGGTTGAAACTGGAGGACAGTCGGGAAAGATGATAATAGATAAAACCTTGGTGCATGGAACAAATACAGACCCAAGATTGATAGCAAGAGTTGGGGTGGCATTAACACAAACAATTGAAGATAACATAGACAGGCTAATGACGGACCTCGAGCAGTCAAGAAAGAATGCAGCACAATTAAAAGAAAAGTTGAAGAAGGAGAGGGATGAGGGTCAGAAGCTGAAAAGGAAATATGAAGACATGATTAATGAAGTAAATACTTTAAGAACAGAATTCTAGACTCTACAAGCAAATAAGGAGGCTTTAGAGATTTCTGCAAAGAAAACGGAAAAGAATGCCCAGGATAGCTTAGCTGAATTACAAAAGCTATAGCTAGAGCATCAAATGTTGAAAACTGAGAAAGATGATCTTCAGGTATCCTATGAAAATCTAAGTGCAGAGAAGGACCGGTTGCAAAGCAAAGTTGTTGAGTTAGAAACAGAGAAGGCTACCACAGAGGAAAGAGAGAAGCAATATCAAATGCAGGTGGCAACCTTAGAAGAACAAAATACTTCATTGACAGCATCACTGAAAGATGCTATGGAACAGAAGACAGACTTATAGCCTTTGAAAGAACATGTTCTAACTCAAAGAAGGAAGATCCACCAATTACAAATATGCAATGAGGAATAAAGGTGTAAAACTTTACAAATAGACACCAGATTAGAAGAAATTTTGGACACTACTTCATATTTATTGGATAGATCTCAAGATATTTTGGAGATTTTAACGGGAAGAATGGTATGGACAGAAACAAATAAGGAATCTCCTACGGAGTTACCAGTTAAGGATCAACAGAGTTTAAAACAGGAGTATGATTTATTGGAATTTGCAATTAATGTGGCGGAAGAATTCAAGAAAACTGTGAAGAAAACAAAGGGAGCATGTGCTAAATACTGCAGGAGTGTGCTTGCTACATACAATAGATGCCAGATTTCTGCAGAGAAAATATTGGACGTGATACCAGAACATGAATTGTTTATAGAACATCTACAGAACAAATATCAGGAATATGAGCAAGAGATCCAACAGGTAAAGGACCTAGATGAACGGATTTTAAATAATGCAGTGGCACATGCAGCTGTAAGCATACATCTACTAGAAGATCAGCTGCGCCTGAGTCCTGCAAGGATAGAAGGGGTAAAGAACCAGGCTACTAAATATGAGATTAATATTTGATTTCTTGAGCCTTCTGGATTTGAAGGCATAGCAGTAGAGGCCAATGCATGGAAGAAGTTCAACAGCGACCAAGCTGGCCCCTCTTCATTAAGTGTTCTAAAAAAAATTGATTTAAAATGTAATATATTGTATTAATTATGTGCACATGCTACGAGACACAATTTTGGAAATGAAAGGTTAGGGAAGCTCAAAATTCATTGAAGGGTAGCCCAAAGGTTTTGTTTTTGTATAAATATAGGAGAGTTTAGATGTAGAACAAACTTCTTTCCAGACTATTTTGAGAATGTATTGTAAGAAGAACTATTTCCTTTTACAATAAAGAGTTACATGTTTCTGCTGGAGAAAGTTTTGTGGAATGTTTCAAATGTTTTGCTATGGACCAGTTGAATGTGAACTATTTCATTTTCAGCTTATTTCCATTAACTGTGAGATCATTCTAACTCATTGAATTTCTTTTCATGTTATGAATGTACTCTGGTTTATTCTGTGAAATTTCCACTTTGAGTAATGAATATTGTAATTAACAATAAGCTATCTTGTTGTTTATATTTCTATTGATGTTCATGTGTTCTGAAACATTTAATAGCTATTTGTGATCTTTCCTAATGCGTGCACTGAAATACATTACTCACCATTAATAATAGTTTTGCTCCCTAGGGATAGGTTAATAAGTCTTAGTTAGTTTCTTGTTGTTTGTGATTTAGATGCAAGAGAGGTAAGACGAGAGGTAAGAACATGCGCATCACATTGTGACCCTCCTCGTTATCTCTATCGTCTGCATTTTTTAGTTAGGCACTTGCACATCATACCTTAAACATAAAAAACTAAAAATATACACGATGGACCGGGCCATAACCGGTAAAACATTTTAATTTGTTAATTGACCTATGGTAGCCAAACCATAAACCGGATGGATTCCCCATACCAAATAGTAATGGGATAGTTAGGAACGTTTATTGGGGAGAATCCCTAACTATTGTTACCTGTGATTTTACGAGCATCAACAAGTGGATATGGACCTTTTTATTATCTAGAGACAAGAATGGAAAAGTGATGAGGTAATTAGGAGACAAAGTGAGGATTCCTTGGCTTGGAATAGATATATCGATGCTCTTAGATCCATTCATGTGTGAATTAAGGATGAGGATAATTAATTCCTATGGTCTCAGAATCCAACTAGTGGAAAATTAATCAAAAGATTGGTTATAGTATGTTAAGTGAAGGTGCAATGGAAACGAATGTAGAATGATGGTTTAAATCTATTTGGAAATTCTAGTGTCCCTTGAATTTCAGAATCTCTATGTGGCTATAACTTAACAATAAGGCCTTTATATAGGACAGTCTTTAAAAAAAATGGTCTTGGTAAATGTTATCTCTGTAAAAAATCAAAAGAGGATATTCAACTTCTCGTTTCATGTCCTTTTTCTATATAGATTTGAAATGAGACGAAATCCTTAACTAGATTGAGAGAGATTTGGGATATCTTTCTATTCAATTTTGTATGGGGACAGCTTGGTGTGAGAACAAAGCTCTCAAGGATTATAATGCATTACTAATTATAATTATCTCATTGCGTAAATGACTCACGAGGGATACTAATCTCTTTGAAAGAAAACTTATTCCTATTATCCAATGTGATTCATAAGATTTGGACATTCTTAGTTTTAAACAAACAATAAATGTTAAACATCATAAATAGGTTACTAAGTAAATAATGGATAGATCAAGTGCATAGGCATATATTGATGGTGATGTCGGTGCAACCTAATATAGGCCCCTGCATATTAGAATACACAGCAAAACAAAAATTGACACCCACCCACAGAATGCAATAAACACAACAAGGCACTGCAAGACTCGGGAATCACACCACTAGTTCTCTATTTATTCATTAACCTAAAAAAAAAAATTGCTAAGTAATCTACAGAAAGAAATCAGACAATAAAGCACTTGTTCTCAGTCTCAGGTGGCTTACAATATAAACTGCATTTATTGGTTAAGAAACCCTTGTTCTACATTCACCTCTATATGTTTTCTATGGAATTATACTTCTCTTTGCTCTTCTCTATGGTTTTTTTCCAGAAACTTCCTCACATCCTTAACACTAGAATCTTCTCCATACTTCATGCATCTTATTCCTTGATTCATCAAAATCTACTCTTTTCAATTTAATGAAAAAATTCAAAATATATGTTGAGTCTATCGCCCCTCAACCTAAAAATATATATATAAATAATACATTGATATAGCACTTTCAGATCCACCATTAAACCATGTAAAACCTGCATTAAATATTCATAAATAGACTCGGCCTTGGGCCCCTCTTTTCATCACTACAAAGCTTCATTGGCTTCGGTCTATCGCTTATCCTCTATTGGAGACATTTACCACCTTACACACTCATTTTGGTCAATTTGGCCTAGTTAAACCACTATCCTAAGTATTATTGACTTAATTGACATCAGAGGAGCACTAGATGACATCATATATATCACACCCACGCCTACCTTCAGTCAAGGAGGCTAACTTAGCCTTCTCTTACATTCGAGGAGGCTAACTGGAGCACTCCGGGGGTGATCTGAGTGTCATTAATGCCCCATATTGCTAATTGATGGTTACAATCAGCTAAACAGAGCAGTGAAGGTGCATTCCTTCATTAAATTGATTATTTATTGATTATTTAATGAATTGGAGTCAACAGGGGCGCCTCCAACCACTTTTGATGTTCAGTTACACTTCAGTTAACCTCATCGGGGTTCATTGGAGTCATTGATGCGCTACCATTTGTTGGTTGGTTTGTTATGACATGTGTCTAACCTAGTTTCAGTTAGACTCAGTCATTTATTGCACTCCGACTTTAGTTAGGGCTCAGTTGAGTCAATTAGGGTTTTGATCAATGGCTAACTTGAGTGTTGATTGTGGCTTACATTCAGTTAAGCTAGACTCACTCATTCAATTCGAATGACCTCCTTGGGAATTTGAATTGCTTTGTCATTCATGCTTGCAACATGATATTGTATTCTATTACTCATTCTTTGTGTGAATATATAGAGCGGCTACTCATTTTGTAGCACAATTACACCATTTTCATGACTTATTGTTATTAATCTTTGATGAGACTTGTGTTTAGTCCCTGTATTACTGTGACAGATTAATATGGTATCAGAGCTCACGGTGGGACAAAGCTCAGATCTCTCAAAAACAAGGTTTTTGATAGATCTTGCATGAAAATTGAGCAATAGCTCAAAAATCCAGCACTGCACCAGAAGCCAAGGCTTACCACTTAATACCCCAAGTAAGGAACTTGTTGAGCAAGCTTGCTTGATTGACTATGTTGGGTGTGATGAAAGCCTAAAATGTGTAGGTTTTCCGACCTTACGGTGCCCCTTTTGTTGTGATTTGCAGGTTTTAATAGGTACAACTTCGAATGGACTCATCAGTCCCTCTTCTCACCCCATTCACAAGCTATTCAGAATGGAAGTTAAAGATGATTGCATCTATGAAGAGACGAGGTCTCTATGAGGTTTCTATTGGAATTGGAAAAGAGTCTTATCAGAATGAGAATGACTGGATAAATGACGGTGATAGAGCTTTTGGATCAATATGTCTGGCCCTTTCTCCTAGCTTGCACTACCTTATTGGTTCTGTTGAATACCCAAAGGATCTCTGGACAAAATTGGACAGAACCTTTGGCAAGCACAATGAGGATCATAATAGCACTTTGGAGATCACATCCAGCACCACAAGAGTTCTTTACTCAAAATTATCAGCCTCTACTCTCTCTAATGAATTTTTTCAAGATGAAGATGAAGCAGAATCTTCTACACAGTCAATTCGAATTGAAGACAATCTCCATGCAGTGACTCCTTCTCCTAATGCTCCGGAAGTTTATGAGATCTCTGATATCTCATCTCCTCGCATTGCTGAAACAAAAGAAGACATTCGAATCTCTGATATTGAAGAAAAACACTGCTGCACTTCCATGCAAACATTCACCAGTGATTTTCCGTTGAATTCTGTGCAAAATTTACCAGTAATTGCTTCTGAAAGTGAAGAGAAATTTGTTTTTTCTCCCTCTAATGTTGCTGCTGGTGTGCAAATATGTAAAAACTTGGATATTTTGGAAGAAATAATAGATTATAAGAGTGACACATTCTCTCCCCATGATCTAGATCTTCCAGCAAAATCCCGCAGGATTGCATGTACCAAAATTCAGAATTTTGAAGAAAAAGACAACTGTACATCCACTGTCTCAGTTGACCATACTTTTGGATCTGATATGAAACTTATTGGATCTGATATGATCTTATTTGGATCTGTTCTGATATTTCTCGGTTCAATATTTCAGGTTCATAAGCTTTCAGTACTACTTGTAGTTGTTCTCATCAACGGTGTGAAGAAACAAGTACCGAAAGTCTCCTACAAAACTGTTGATGGGGATTTGATTTCATTTCACAGTTTTGGATCTGTTGTGAACTTATTTAGATCTGATTTACATTCTGATCTGATATTATTTGGTTCATATTTTAAAATCCAAGATCTTTCAGTCATGCTTGTAGCTGCTCTCACCAATTTCGGTGTGAAAAATCAAGTACCGCAATTCTTCTTCAAATTTGCTTATGGGGATTTGGTGTTAGTTTCCTCTTATGAGGTTGCTGATATTTTATTTTGTGAATCATTAGATATTTCTGAAGCTATATCATATTATGGAGCTCAAACATTCGCTCTCCACAGTCCCAGGGCTTCTCTACCTTTGGTCACATGCTCATCTCCTCACAGAACTAGTAAAGAGGAAGACATTATGCATCCACTTGGACACTTGCTCCTAAGATTTGGGGCTGATTTTACCACTCATGGTTTTTTGTTCAAGGCTGTAACATATCAGTTTCTTGAGTGTTCCACACATGGTTCGAATCCTCAAGAACCTTTGCTCTCTCTTCAGATGATTTCAGCTACTCTACATGGGTCCATTTTTCACCGTGCAACTGTTTATATTTCTGATTCAGTTGAGTGCATTGTTCTTCTTCCAAAGTGGAAGATTCCTCCAAACATATTCATTTAGTTTGGATTCATAGGTTCACATGCACAGTCTCAGGATGTTGTTGCATAGAAGAACCAATTCTTGATTTACTGCTTAGTTTGAGGGGGGGTATTTTTCCCATGAGGTTTTCCCCGTTTCCTTGGTTATATTAAGTAGTTACTTTATTGTACAGGGTGACCTATGGCCTTTTTTTCCAGGGCCCTAGCATTTTTATGCATTTTATGTTTTATAACTCCTCCTGAGTATAGCTTAAGGGGGGGTGTTGGGGACATTTACCACCTTACACACTCATTTTGGTCAATTTGGCCTAGCTAAACCACTATCCTAAGTATTATTGACTTAATTGACATCAAGGGAGCACTAGATGACATCAGCTAGATCACACCCACGCCTACCTTCAGTCAAGGAGGCTAACTTAGCCTTCTCCTACATTCAGGGAGGCTAACTGGAGCACTCCGAGGGTGATCTGAGTGTCATTAATGCCCCATATTGCTAACTAATGGTTACAATCAGTTAAACAGAGCAGTGAAGGTGCCTTCCTTCATTAAATTGATTATTTATTGATTATTTAATGAACTAGAGTCAACAAGGGCGCCTCCAACCACTTCTGATGTTCAGTTACACTTTAGTTAACCTCATCAGGGTTCATTGGAGTCATTGATGCACTACCACTTGTTGGTTGGTTTGATGTGACATGTGTCTGACCTACTTTCAATTAGACTCAGTCATTTATTGCGCCCTGACTTTAGTTAGGGTTCAGTTGAGTCAATTAGGGTTTTGATCAATGGTTAACTGGAGTGTTGACTGTGGCTTACATTCAGTTAAGCTAGACTCACTCATTCAATTCGAATGACCTCCTTGGGAATTTGAATTTCTTTGTCATTCATGCTTGCAGCATGATCTTGTATTGTATTACTCATTCTTTGTGTGAATATACAGAGCGGCTACTCATTTTGTAGCACAATTACACCATTTTCATGACTTATTGTTATTAATCTTTGATGAGACTTGTGTTTAGTCCCTAGATTACTATGATAGATTAATAACCTATATGAGACTTCTTGTTTTGTTATTTTGGGTCATAATCCCAATTCTCCATTTCTAAATTGTTGGCTCCAATAGTTCTATCGAACCTTCCCTATCGACACTTCCTTTCATTTTTTTTGTTTCAACCTCCGATACATCACCCCAATGTATCGCCCTTTCCTCATCGGCCTTTTCTCCAATGAATTCATCGTACAACTCTAATATGAAAACCTCAATCTTTGAACAATGATACATGCATTCCAACACATTATCAACTTCCCCAACCTTTTCCTCTCACTGATTTCTTCAAAATGCAAACTTCGATAGCCCAACACTGATACATCAGTTCCCAATACATGAGTTCTCCCAATTAGATCTAACGGTTGTGATTCATTCCACAGGCATAATGAACAATGGGGATGTGATTGCATCAGTTCTCTCTGGATAATTAAGAGTGATCCCTTGCTCACAAAATGGTTAAGGGCTCCAATGTGCTACAACTCCACCTCAGACACCCATGCGGGCATCCTCTATTCCAATGTATTTCCACCAAACTAAATTCTTTAAAATTTTGATTCCTGGTATGTCTGATTACTATTCCCTCCAAGATTTCTTCTACTTCATCTCTCTACCGCTTTGTAAATTTCTCCTTCCAGACTGCATTAAACTCATCATTTTTTTTGAAATTCCTTCATGGTACTCATATAAATTGACAACATTGAAATAAGCAAAATATCCAAATCCACTAGAAAATTATCACATATCCATTATTAGATATCTTCTTCAAAATTATACACAGCCCAATTTTCTTCATCTTCAACTTTGTATAGGTCCCTCGTGAAAATCTTTATTTCCTTGGGTGTGATAAAACTAAATCTCCTTCTTCATATTCCTTTTCCTTTGTCTTCATGTTGACCCTCTACTTATAATGTTGATTTATCCTCTACAACTATTCTCGGACCGGTTCATGGATCTTCTTCATGTCCTCTGCATCTGCACTTATTTGAACTGTCTATGACAATAGTGTCAGATATACAACCTCTTTGGGTGATCTTCTATTTACAATCTAAAATTAATTTTTTTCCAATCGACTTATTCATGGAATTCTTATATGCAAATTTGGCATGTGCTAGGATAATTTCCTACTATCCTTGCCTCTATGCTATTAAAAAACTTAGCAAGTTTCCAAGGCTCTTATTCACAACCTATGTTTAACCATCTCTCTAATGGTGATATGAAAAACTGAATTACAACCTGGTATTCAACTTCTTCTACAATGTACTCTAGAAATGTCCCAGAAATTTATTATATATCTCTAAAGTCATTCTCCTAGGTAATCCATGTAATCTAACCACTTGTTTGAAAAATAAAAATAAAAACTATACCGGTTGCATTATTAGTCTTTTTACAAGGAATAAAATGTGCCATTTTTTAAATCTATTAACAACAATAAATATGGATTCGTTACCTTGTTGGATTCTTGGCAAGCCCAATACAAATCCATGATAATGTCTTCTCAAGGTGCTTCTAGTACAAATAATGGTAAATACAACCCTGTGTTTTGACATCTACCCTTTGCATGCTAGAAAAAATAATACAGTGTGTAGCCCATATCTTCACATTTTTATCCAATATTGGCAAATAATATTTCTCCTCTACCAATCCCTTGGTCTTATCATCTCCAAAATGTCCACTCAGTCCTCCATTTTGCAATTCTATGATCAAATTTCCCTCATTGATCTTCTTGGTATACATAGTCAATGATTCCTAAAGAGGAATCCTTCTCGGATAAACTAATCCAATTAAGTTTTTCTATCACCACTCCATGCCTCTTTGATGATCTTCCATGCCTCAACAAAAACTGATTTTGTCTCATACAATTTATTCCTTTCCTCAAGGGCTATTACTTCCACAGTCATGGTATATTACAACACAAACCTCATAATCAATGCATCAACTACCCAATTTGATTTCCCTGACATGTGGTTCAATACAAAAATATAACTTTGCATGAACTCTACCCACTTCATATGTCTCTGATTTAACCTTGACTAGCTATGCAAATACCTTAGAGCTTGATGATGAGTACATAACACAAATTCTTTAGGAATTTTTGTAAAACTCTTGGTCATAAACCGAATAATTTTGCTTGGCCTCATTTAAAGTCTCATTGAAAATTACAATCGAACCCCCTTTGTTGCTCAATACTTATCCTATGGCTATGCCACTAGCATTACAATCAACTTGAAAAACTTTGTCAAAATATAGTAACATCAATATTGGCCTCTCAGTTACCTTTTGTTTCAACTTTTTCAATGTTCTTTAAGCAACAGTGGAGCAACAACAGTCCACTGGAATTCTCCCTTCCCCATACAAGTTGTCAATGGTCCATAAATGCCACTGAAATTTCTTATAAATTTCCTATAAAAACTAGACAAAGCTTGGAAACTTCTTACCTTGATTACATTTTTAGGTGTTGGCCACTCTATGATTGCTTTCGCCTTAACAAGGTCAATTTTTAATCCTTGTTGAGATATTACAAACAACAAATACACCAATTCCTCCTTCATAAAATAACACTTATGCAAGTTTATTAGCAACTTCTCTAGCTCAACCGTTGTAACACCTATCTCAATTGTGCAAGATTCTCCTCTTTTGTCTTGCTAAAAATTAGAATATCATCTTCAACTTCCCCAAATACGGCTTCAACACTTCATTCATGAGCCTCATAAAAGTAATAGACTTTTTTGTCATCCCAAATGGCATGATGAGTCATCCAGATAACCCTTCCTTTGTCTTGAATGTGGTTTTCCTTTCATCTCCTTCTTGAATTCTTATATGCTAGATACCCACTCTTCAAATCAATCTTGGTGAAGTGCCTTGCTTCACTTAAATAATCAAGCAAATCATCCATTCTTGGAAATGGAAATATGCACTTAATGGTAATATTGTTGATGGACCTTAAATTGGTGGACATCCTCCATTCTCCTCCCTTCTTTGGTGTGAATGCATTCAATATTGTACATGGACTTAAACTCGCTCTTATTAGTCCTATTTCCAATAGTTCCCAAACTTATTGGTTTAGCTCATCATTCTATGTAGGTGTCATCATGTGTGGTGCCTTGTTTGGAAAACCAAAACATGGAATGAGATCGATTTGATGGAATATACTCCTCACATGTGGTAATCTCTTTAGCATCTCTTCAATAATAATTTCCTTAAAATCAGAAACATTTCATCAATTTTCATGGAAATGTCTTCCTTATGTGCCTTTA
This sequence comes from Pseudotsuga menziesii, assembly GCA_001517045.1. NCBI lineage: Eukaryota > Viridiplantae > Streptophyta > Pinopsida > Pinales > Pinaceae > Pseudotsuga > Pseudotsuga menziesii. The sequence continues at coordinate 123,028 of LPNX010647930.1, read as the reverse complement.
TACTAAGACCTTTTGGTATGAATACAAAACAACAACTTAGTTTATTTTCTTCTCTAAGAAACTCCCTTACTAAACACAACATAACCCATTTTCCAAAACAATTACTAGTACTACCCCCATCACTCATATTCTCCTTCAAGAGTAACTTCCTAGTTTTCTTCCCATCTATCATAATGCCAGGGTCTTCCCAACAATAAATGAAAGGCATCCATGAGTAATACATCACACATTAAATTGTCATAATAATTTGAAATCTTAAAAATAATTAAACATTGTTTAGAAACAATGACATGATGCCCTTTAGCTCATCATTCGCTGTAGGTGTCATCATATGTGGTGCCTTGTTTGGAAAACCAAAACCTGGAATGAGATCGATTTGATGGGATATACTCGTCACTGTGGTAATCGCTTTAGCATCTCTTCAATAATAACTTCCTTAAAATCAGAAAACATTTCATCAATTTGCATGCAAATATCTTCCTTATGGGCCTTTGTAATGAGACCTTTTGGTATGACTGCAAAACAACAACTTAGTTTATTTTCTTCTTTAAGAAACTCCCTTACTGAACATAGCATAACCCATTTTCCAAAACAATTACTAGTACTAACCCCATCACTCATATTCTCCTTCAAGAGTAACTTCTTGGTATTCTTCCCATTTGTCATAATGCTAGGGTCTACCTAACAATAAATGAAAAGCATCCACGAGTAATACATCACACATTAAATTGTCATAATAATTTGAAATCTTAAAAATAATTAAACATTGTTTAGAAAGAATGACATGATGCCCTTTCTGCAACCATGAGACTCTATAGGCTTGAGAATGTGGCCTACACCTCAAATTTAACTTCTCTACCACCGTTGTAGATATTAATTTGTATTTGCTTCCTCCATATACAATTAGAAAACAACACTTACCTCCAATTCTCCACATGGTCTTGAAGATAGATTTTCTCTGGTCTAGTTCTTCCTCTAGCTCGTTATTAGGCTTTAACAACATCCTTCTATTCATAAAGTTTCCTCCAGATTCTTGTTGAGATTCATTAGCACTGTTGAACCAATATCATTCTCAGCTCCCCTCATAACATGTGTTTTACTTTCCTGCCTCCTTGTAGAATGCAAATTTTCAGGACATTCATATGCTTTATGTCCAGGTGCTTGACACTTGTAACAAACTATGGCAGGTCTTCATGTTCCCCTGCCTATAAATTTCATTTTCCACCAATATTTCCTCTTACCCTACAAGCTTCATTACTCCTTATGGGTTCTTGGTTTTGACTCCCAATGCTGGTGCTCTCATACCTTTGTGTTCCAATACTCTGCTCGCTGCCAGATATAATCTTGTATATGCCTCTAACTATTGATTTTCCCCATTACTATGATTCCTCCTCAACAATTCATCTTATGCATTTAAGACAACTGGTATGCTTCTCTGGCAATCATAATCCTCACACCACTTAGTTCATCTTTAATAGCATACTTCTTGGGCTTTTATAATTCTTTCCCTAAGGTCCTTAACTACCTCACCCTCTTCTTGGGGATGTTCAACTTATGTTTCTTTATCATTTACATCCTGGCCCTCAGCTACATCTCCTCTCCTCTAATTGGTCTCAACAACTTCCAACCTTGCATGGGATGTCGTTAGTGTTTGAGCTATCTAAGACTAAATTCATCAACTACACCACCACCATGCAATATTATGCCCTTCCTTGAACATGTAATACTCTGTTATCCATAATCTCTTCACTCAAACTTATTATCTTTAAGTTCTACCCAACGATTCCTCTACTGGAATTGTAACTCCCTCAAAATGATTCTACCCAACACTCCCCTTTTCTACAATTGTTCAATTACATGAAAATTCCTACTCTAATACCACTTGATGTCGGTGTGCCCTAATATAGGCGCATGTGGATCAAAATACATAGTGAAACTAAAATTGACACCCACACATGCAACGCAACACACACAAAAAGGCACCGCAAGACTCGGGAATCGCACCACTTTTCTATTAATTTATTAACCCTTTTCTAAGTCTAACTTCATCAACTACACCACCACCATGCAATATTCTTCCCTTCCTCGAACATGTACTACTCTGTTATCCATAATCTCTTCACTCAAACTTATTCTCTTTAAGTTCTGCCCAACGATTCCTCTACTGGAATTGTAACTCCCTCAAAATAATTTACCCAACACTTCCCTTTTCTACAATTGTTCAATTACATGACACTTCCTACTCTAATACCACTTGATGTCGGTGTGCCCTAATATAGGCGCATGTGGATCAAAATACACAATGAAACCAAAATTGGCACCCACACATGCAATGCAACACACATAAAAAGGCACCTCAAGACTCGGGAATTGCACCACTTTTCTATTAATTTATTAACCCATAAAAAAATTATTTTACAAAGCAATCTAAGAAAAAGAAATCAAGCAACAATGTCCCTGGTCTTGGTCTCGAGTGGCTTACAATAGAAACTTCATTTACCAGTTAATAAACCCTTGTTTTTCTTCTACCTCTATCTGTTGTCGATGGATTTCTTTTGTTCTTTGCTCTTCTCTATATGGCCTTTTTTTCCATAAACTTCCTCACTGCCTTAACAGTAGAAGCTTCTCCATGGTTTGTGCACCTTCTTCCTTTATGCATTAAAATTTGGTATTTTCAATTAAATGAACAAATTCATAATATAAGTTGAGTTTGTCACCCCTCGGCGTCAAAACTCTATCTAAATCTTACGTTGAGATGGTCCTTTTAGGTCTGCCATTAAACCCTATACAAACTACTTTCTATCTTCATAAATAGCCTAGGCATTTAGTACCTATGTTCATCGTTATGAATCTTTATTGGCTTCAGTTTATCGCATGTGCTCCATCAGACTTCTTGTTTTATCCTTGTCCTTTTGTAACACAATCCCGATGTTCCTTTTCCTAAATTTCGGCTCTAATAGGTATATTGAACCTTGCCTATTGACACTTCCTTTCAACGGTTCTATTTCAACCTCTGATACATCTCCTCAGTATATCGCCCTTTCCTCATCGAAATTTTCTCCGATGATTTCGTCACACAACTTCGATATGCAAACCTCGATCTATGAACTATGATGCATGCATCTCAATGCACTATTGGCGTCCCTAACCTTGAACTCTCATTGATTTCTCTAAAATGAAAACTTCGATGTCCCGACCCCGATACATCGGTTCCCGATACACGAATTCTCCCAATTTGATCGGACAACTGTGATTGATTCCACTAGTATAATGAATAGTGGGGATGCTCTTGTATCAATTGGTGTCACACAAGGAGAACCTCGAAGTTATGGAGAAAGTGGTAGTATCTTTGTGAAAGAGGGTCATTTTATAAAATTGAAGGCATGTCTTGGTCATGGTACTAACAATTTTGCTAAACGTATGCCTCTAAAGTTTATTTTCTTCTTGCAATAGAAAGCGGAGTTGCAACAATACAGATCTTTAGGGACTCCTTGCTGATGATAAATTGGATGAATGGGTTCTATGCTCTTAAAATTTGCATTCTTAGGTCCATCATTGAGGATATTCAAAATATTTCTACTTTTAATCATCTTTCATATTTCATATTTACAAAGAAAGGAATGTATTGGTTAATGGCTTGTCAAAATAGAGGACTATGTTGGATGTTGGTCGATGGCACTTATGGGAATCTATTAGTGATCAATCCTCTGAATATGAGCATCCTTCTTTCTTTTGAATTATTCATGGGAAGGCATCTTTAGGGGATTTAGGAACTATTTGAGATGTTTTGAGATAGCATTTTCTAGAGTAATTCTAAGATTGTTTGAGTGGCCATTTTGTGATCAATTTCATGAAGTTATGTTTTGGCATCTATTTTGAACTTTTAATAATGATAAAGGATATATAGACTATTGAGTAGATAGATAAGTTGATAGTAAGTTATTCTACTTGTTTCTAATAAAAATATTGTTATACATAAAATATAATTTTTATTTTTATAATTTAAAATAATTTTGACAACCTCAAAATCGTCCCTCTTCTCTTTATATATATATATATATATATATATAATCTTATCTCCTATTTTTAAAAACAACATTCTTTAAATAATTATACAACCTTATAATATTCTATATCTCCTCCTTTTAAATATTTTTGATAATCTTTAAATAATTCAAATAATCCTACAATATTTTACTCTCTTTTCATATCCTTAACATCTTATCCTATCTCATGCTTATAAATATTTTTTATAGTTTAAACCATAAATATTTTTTATAGTTTAAACCATCTTACAATATTCTATTCACTTTTGAAAATACAATATTTTATTCTTTTTTCGTAATCATAAATTATTTTCAATTGTGATTTATACTTTGATATATTCTAACCCACAATCAAAACTGCTCTCCTTTATTAAAAATAAATTAAAAATTAAAAGCTTCCACTTACATTTATTATTTTTAAATAATTCTCGTTAACTTAAAATCTTCTTTCCTCTTCTACTTACAATACAATGCACCTAGTGCGATAAAAACCACATCGACTCGGAATATGTCAATAAATTCCAATTTCATTGAATTATAATACAATGTAGTGACAGTGACAGTGACAGTGACAGTGCTAAAGATAACACAGGTTCAGAATATGTCAACTTATTTTAATTTAAGCGTTTAGTTTTATAAGATAACTCGGTCTTCATAAATAAATTCATAAAGAGCAATATGTTATGGTTATCTTTACTCAAATTCAAAATCCATAATATAATATATAATTATAAAAATAAAAAATAAAAAAATTTGATTTTGATCAAAATTATAAGTTATTGAAAGAAAAAAATCCATTCAAAAAAAATGTAAAAAACTTTGCATCTGACAGACAGATTCCGCTGCTCCAGATCCTGTGGATGGCCACATATTTTCCAAAACGATTAGAGTCGGTGAATCCTTCCTTTCATATATTTGTCCCACTATAAGAATTACGCTGCACCAATTGAATTAACTTGTGTTCCAGTGAAAGAAAGGAAATGCAATATAGTAATTCTGATTTATTGAAAGAAACGAAACGAAACGAAAGTATAGTAAGAGACGCTTGTGATGCTGATGCTGATGCTGATAATGACAACTGAAAAGGATCTGCCGTGCCGTAACGGCGAACAATACTGCATATGCTATGCAGCATTTAATGCGACGGCGGTCGCACTGTCCGCCGTCGGATCCGTTCCAAAGAGCGATCCGACGGCGGACAGTGCGACCGCCGTCGCATTAAATGCTGCATAGCATAAGAAATATTGCTCGCCTGCCGTAACATGGTTGTACAATCCAGAAAAGAAAAGCCGCCTTTACGAACAGTCCACCCAAGGCTTCAAAGGGAGTTGGTGACAAGAAAGTTAGTTCCGCAACAACATTAACAATACAAAGTAAAGAGGGAAAAGTCTCCTAGCAGGTCATGCCGACCTCATTCAATACTAAGGTTGGCCCAGCTTAAGTATAGTTGTGTTTTGGTACATATCCAAAGTGGAGAGGAAAAGTATTTTAGCAGGTCATGTCTTAGTTGTGTTTTGATACATATTCTAACAACAAGCCAACAAACTAAAGTAAAGAGGGAAAAGTCTTTAAGCATGTCATGTCTCATTTAAAGTAAAGAGGGAAAAAGTCTTTAGGCATGTCATGTTTAATTTATTTTTAGGCTTGGTCAATCCAAAGGAAAGAGGGAAAAACCTAGACAATGTCTCATTTAATATTAAGGTTGGTATTGGCTTATGTATAATTGTATTTTGGTATGGATTTTGATCAATAATTCAAAATAAAGGGGAAATTTTTTTAGCAAGTTATGCTTCATTTAATATTAAGGTTGGTTAGTGCTTAGGTATAGTTGTATTTTTTTTTTGTAAGTCTACATTGTATTAAACTATTGAAACAAAAGTTACATCCAAAATTACATCACGGTCATAGTTTTTGGGTGGTTTAAAACAGAGGAGCCACCATTCCAACCAATCGATACTATGAACATGTCTTTCAAAAATATGACACAAAAATTCATCAAATGATGGGGGCCAAACACTAGACTCAAAATTCATACTGATATTGTTCAAAGACAACTTATGCAGTAGTCTGAAAAACAAATTAAAACATAGAAACTGAACATAGCAGGTGGAACCAATGGTGGGCCAAGCCGGCTTCTGGGTCTTCATCAACAAAAAGCTAAGGGGCAGAATTCTTCTCTATGATGGGGCATCCCCCCTAGAAATCATCATCGGCTTTATTGTTTGGTTGCTTAACAGGAAGAGGAGAAGATTTACGGATGGGTACCTCAATTTCGCGAACGCACTTGTTACTCAACAGTGTGATGGTGGAACGCACAGGAAATGGTGCATTCATCGTTGTGGCCATCGTCGGAACCAAGCTCTTATCCAGAGATGTTGATGGTGCTCTCGTAACACTATTGCTTCCTCCTTCAGCATTACCTATCATGCAGAACCCCATGGCTAAGTGTTTCCAAGCAGAACTCGTATCCAGCCTGTTGAGTTGGGTGTCTAACTCAATCAATTTAGCCTGTTGGCCATTTCTTCCATTAAAGAGTCCATCATGTTCTTGATAAGCCATTAATGGTTAATATGGTCGCCCCCTATGCCTCTAGCCAAATGCTCGGTGACCAAACGTGCTTCCCATTCATCAATCAGGGTTCGCACAGGCATGGAGACACCTGTCTCATAACCTTCTTTCAACCTCAAACTCATGTCGAGTTGTGCACGACCGCGACCATTGCTACCACAATGAGGGTTACCACATTGACGAGACATGGTGAGCCGATGTTGCAACTTTTTGTTTGAGCCTTTACTAACCAGCGCCCTCTGTCTTAACTGTTGATGCAGATGACAACTTGGCTTCAAAGAAAACCAAGTGGACATACCAGAAATGAGCTGAGAAGGATCTTTGTTGATATCCGAATCCTGAGGTCTAGGATGTTGATGCAGGTAAAGACTAGGCTTCTGATAAAACCAGTTGGGCAGACCGAAGCCGAGCTGGGAGGAGTCATTGCAAACAAAACACGGGAGCAGAAGAATGAGCCAAGGGCCTTCTCGTTCAAGAACCTTAAGCCTGTCGGCAACACGAGTAAGATCAGAGGCCATTGAAGGAGAGTTAAAGCAGAGATGGCTCTTCCGACGCACAACGCAATTGTGAAATGGCTCTTCCAACCCTTGACAAGACTGAATGCACATCGTCGAACATGGGAATTAACTGTTGAACCCTTCCTTCATCGCTAGCCAGAGTGACGGCCTACGCACATTGACTGCGTATTAATTTTCGCTTTGGGGGGTGGGGGGATAATGAAGGCCCAACATGCAGGGTGCCATGTTGTCGTCCCACAGCTCGAGACTCTCAATGTCATCAGCTGGAAATGTGGCACCAGCATCCGGGTTATGTATAGTTGTATTTTGCTATGGATCTTAATTTGAAAAAAAATCATGTTTTCTTTATCATTTATGTTTTTTTTGCTATAAATATTATTTTTTAATTTGTATCTATTATAAATAGTAATAAATATTTATTTTGTAGCGAGATGAGAAGTTGTAAATGGAAGGTCACTAATTCAAATCTCCATGAGTATTTAACTTACCAAAAAACTTAAAACTTGTTGTAGGACACAATAATATCATGTTTTTATTAATTCATTAAACCAAATACCAAATTTCTTAGTATTTTTTTTCATATTTTTTAAACGATGTTTGTACTAATTTATATTTTTATATTAAAAACACATTTTAATTTTTTATACTAAAATCACATTTGATGGGAAATATTAAAATAAAAAAGTTAACTCAATATATTTGAAAATTACATTAAATCTATATTTTAAGTGTATGAATTAAACCAAATATATTTGAAAATTATATTAAATCCATATTTTAAGTGTATTATTTTAATACTTGTGTTAATTTTTCAATTATTTGTAAATATTTTATTGAATTAATTTATATCACATTAATGTTAATGCCGATGATGATGGTAGTTAACATCCAATAGTAGCTCTAGTCTATTCGATCTTAAGAGCATTACTTGGATTGTTGTAAAATTGTATTTCTATGTTCAAAAAGCTTAGAAAGAAGTGTTCCTAGGTCGGTATAGTTTTGACATGTTAAAATATTAGGGAGATTCGTATTGCATCAAAGATTATGAAATAATCTAAGTGTTTTAAAAGCACTCTCAAATCCAATCATCTCATTTTCACCAAACTACACACCTATAAACCAATACTTCTATTTTTTAATTGTTATATCCATTAGAAATTACTAATAGATATATATTATATCATACATATCCTTATCACATTTTTTAGTATAAGATAAAACTCTGTGATTAATTACAACTCTATTTAAAAAGGAGAGTAGTACATAAAGAAGGTCCTCATTCTCATTAGTCTCTTTAGTAGGAGTTGAAATTTACTCAATAATCGAGGGAGGTTTTAGAAATAACCATGCAACACCATCATAAAATAAATGTGAAGATAACAAAACCTGTAATAATTTAGTTGTAGCTTTTGAAGTCTTAGCATGCAAAAAAAATAAGGAAAAAAATTAACCAATCAAAAACAATTTTAAATCTTATTCACAAACCCATCATAAAATCATTATACATCATTACGTTTAAAATTGGTTAATTTCTATCTTTTTCTTTATAAAAAATTAATTAGAACCTTCTTTTATCTACATCGATATAACCTTTTATCTACATCTATATAACCTACTTTTTGCATTCCTCTTTATGTGAACTTTTAAAGATTGAAATGGCCCACCACCTCCTTTGACGTATCTAGATTATCAATTCCACCCTTAGATGTTGCACCTTTCTCTCCATATAAATCTTTAATGATTTAGGTTATTCTCCATCTTTTGAGTTATCTAGAATATGTTCCATAATCATTAGATTTATTTGATAATGAGTACAAAGGTAATCAATTCCACCTTTCTCTCCATATAAATCTTTAATGATTTAGGTTATTCTCACTCTTTTGAGTTATCAAGAATATGTTTTATAATCATTTACAATAGATTTTGAGTTATCTAGGCTATGTTTCATCATCATTACAAAATCAATTTGTTAAGATCTCATAAAAGTTTTATGGGAATGATAAAAAAATAAGGGTTAGATGTAGAAAATAGGTAGGAATTAAAGTTGGGTATATCTATTTCATTCATTCAATAAAAAGATTTGAAAACATAAAAGTTTACAATGATATTCGTAAAAGCAACAAATAATATGTGCAAAATTTTAAAATGAATTATAAGAACTCTCGTGAAGTTTAAAGTGGATGAATTCATTATTTCCGTCTTTCATAGGAATTTTATTAATGGAAAGATACATGGATTTGGCTTTTCTTATCCACGTGATTAATTGCTACGGTCCGTACTCTAACTATAAAAAGTTGATGGTATTTTATCTTTGAAAAAACTCATTTTTGATAGATATTTAAACTTCTCCACGTCTGATTGTTACATATGGGGTAGTCAAGCCAAGGTGCATCTACTTGCTATATATTTTAAAGGGGAAGCTGTTTCAGCCCCAGTTGAATGCGGTGGCTGGGATATAAAGAACTTGGAATGGTTTGAGATTTCGTTTAGGCTAAAGAATATGTGGCTGCTACTTAAGGAGAATGGCATTTGGAGCCGGATTATAACATTTAAGTATATTAAAAACAAACCTTTGGAGGATTGGATCAGATCCCGAAAGTTCATTGTCTATGGAACTTCATATTTATGGAATGGCTTCATAAGGATATTGTCTTGGATTACTTGTCAGCTTGGTTGGAAGGTTGGAAATGGTCTGAAAATCCGCCTGGGAGTTGATCCTATTGCAGGCCTCGACTCTTCGTATCTTTAACCAGTGGACCTTAGGGATTATCTGGCTGACTTTGGGATTTCTAACCTGGCATAGGCTCAGAACTTGGAAGGTTATACTCAAGGTTTCAATTGCTGGTACATGGCAACAGACCTCAACTTGGGAGGTGTTTGGGCTGAACAATGGTCGTCTTTTGTCAAAGGCCTATCACATGGCGGCATTAAGATTGGAAATCATGATGATTCCTTGCTCTGGATGTTTGATAAAAAATCTGGAATGGTCTCTGCCAAAAAGCTTACAAGCTCATAGTGTCTGAGCATTTGCCTTTAATAAAAGATGGTATCCTCCCGATGGTTTGGGGCTTCAACATCCCACAGAAATTGAAGTGCTTTACTTGGTTGGTTGTTAATAGGAAAATAAATACTTGGGATAACCTGCACAAGAGGGGTTGGTTTGGCCCTAACATATGTAGTCTCTGTAAAAACAAGGTTGAAACTGTTGATCACATTTTTGTTGGTTGCTCCTTTGTGAAAAAGGTCATCCACAACTAGGGAAGTATGTTTGACGTCCATTTACTTTGGTCTGATTCATCTCTTTTAGAAAACTTGTCCAGTTGGGTTATAAAGGGTGCGAAGCTTCTGTATATGCCCTTCTTTTTTATCTAGAATCTATGGAAGACCAAGAATAGCTATATTTTTGAAGATAAGGAACCATTAATTTCCAGACGTTGGCATATGATCATGTTAGATGTTGCATCACATCATGTGAAACAAGTAAATAGGTCCAAAGCCAAGCTCATTGGAGATCCTCGAGCAAAAAAATTTCCTATTGTGTTTTTTGATGGAGCTGCGGCAAATTTTATTGGAGGAGCAGGTGTTTGTATTTGGTTAAATGATCAGCATTCTCTCTCTATAAAATTAGGCTGTGGACACAACACTAATACTAGAGCCGAGCTATTGGCGCTCTGGTCATCATTACACATTGCCAAAGATATCGAGTTGCCATACTTATATATCTTTGGCGATTCCTCTGTGATTATAAACTGGGCAAGGGATGAATACACACTTGCTATGGTGAACTTAGAGGCCTGGTGCATAAATACCAGGAAACTCATATCTTTGTTCACATTTGTGGATTTCAGTCATGTCTTTAGGGAACATAACAAGACGGCAGACACATTATCCAAGGAAGGGCTTAATATGGCTGCAGGCTATCTTTTTCTCACTGAAATATGTGATCATGAAGTTTATGGGGAGGTTACACTTCAGCTTTTTTGAGAGCATTGCTCTGGTTCTTAGATTCTTGGTCTCTTGACTCTTTATTTGTGAAAGTTTTGGTTAGGATGATTAGCTATGTCTCTGGCTTTTGAGTGATTCAAGCCCTGACTTGGATATTGTTTCTGGGCTCTTCTTGTTTTCTTTAGGGACATACTTGACTGATTGGCCTACTGTGCATTTTATCAGAGGACACTTACCTTGTATATGATGCACTGGCACTAATAGTTAGGTTCTATGGGAGAGATATCTCTCTTAATGTACTTCTGGATGTTATTGGCTCCATATTTTTTGGACTTGTTGTATTTTTTATGATGTACCCAGTTCCTTTGATTCAATAGAATAGCAAGGAATGCCTTTTTCGTCTGAAAAAAAAAATTATTTTAAACAACTTTTTTCGGATACAGATCTTATTGCTATGGTTTCTGTCCCATTAGCTCCCTCCTGGAGGAATGGAAGAGTAGGAACATATGGTATTGCAAAGAGGATTGAGAGATTTTATGTCTCAGAACATTTGATTAGTAGGTGTTCCAATTATCGATATCCGATCATGAATTCTGAAATATCTAACCATATGTCATTTTTTCTCAAAATTTTGAATGGTGTAGAAAAATGTACGTATCTCTTTAAGTTTAACTATGTTTAGTTAAAGGAAAAATATTTTCTTGAGCTTGTGTGATCAGACTGGGGTCCCACGGACTCCGTTATGGATATATCTCCCATGCATGCTTTGTGTAAAAAGTTGAAAGATCTTAAGTCAGTTGTTTCAAAATGGGAAAAAGATAAGAAGAAATCTCAATAGGCTAAGCTGTCATAAATTTTTATCGAAAAATACATGAGATCTTTCACAATGCTCAGGGTGGCATTTTATCTAAAGGCGACAAGGCTACTATTGGTATTGTTTCTCTTCGTAAGGAACATTTGTTGAGGTCTAAGGAAGAATATTGGAGACTAAAAAGTCGTGTGATTTGGGTATTGTTGGGGACAAGAATACATCATTCTTTCGTATGTTTGTTAAGAGAAGGACAATCATAAATTCGATTTGGGAGATAAATATGCAGGATGGTCAATCTATTTCTTCAAGAGAGGACCTAAAGAGTGATGTTGTCACACATTTCAAGGCCCTCTTTAAAAATCCAAACCAAGCTTCCATTTTCAGTGAAATGAAAGTAGTTCAATTATACCCTCAGTTTTTTTTCACTAGAAGAGGGGCAAAAAATCGATGAACCTGTTACATTAGAATAAATAAAGAAGATTTTGGTTGGATTTTCCAAGGACAGAAGTCTTGGCCTAGACGACTGGACAGTGGAATTTTTTCTGGAATTTTTTTATATTATGGGGCAAGATCTGCTAGTACTTGTTGAGGGGAGTCCTATACTCGTGGATATATATGTGGTGCTCTGAATGCTATTTTCTTGCTTTGATTCCCAAAAGTTCCCAACCCACTTCTTTTGAGGACTTTAGACCCATTTCATGTTGCAAGCTCGTATATAATCTTATTTCCAAAGTCATTTCTTCCAATATTAAAATGGTCTAGTTGTCAGCTTGGTTGGAAGGTTGGAAATGGTCTGAAAATCCGCCTGGGAGTTGATCCTATTGCAGGCCTCGACTCTTCGTATCTTTAACCAGTGGACCTTAGGGATTATCTGGCTGACTTTGGGATTTCTAACCTGGCATAGGCTCAAAACTTGGAAGGTTATACTCAAGGTTTCAATTGCTGGTACACGGCAACAGACCTCAACTTGGGAGGTGTTTGGGCTGAACAATGGTCGTCTTTTGTCAAAGGCCTATCACATGGCGGCATTAAGATTGGAAATCATGATGATTCCTTGCTCTGGATGTTTGATAAAAAATCTGGAATGGTCTCTGCCAAAAAAGCTAACAAGCTCATAGTGTCTGAGCATTTGCCTCTAATAAAAGATGGTATCCTCTCGATGGTTTGGGGCTTCAACATCCCACATAAATTGAAGTGCTTTACTTGGCTGGTTGTTAATAGGAAAATAAATACTTGGGATAACCTGCACAAGAGGGGTTGGTTTGGCCCTAACATATGTAGTCTCTGTAAAAACGAGGCTGAAACTGTTGATCACATTTTTGTTGGTTGCTCCTTTGTGAAAAAGGTCATCCACAACTAGGGAAGTATGTTTGACGTCCATTTACTTTGGTCTGATTCATCTCTTTTAGAAAACCTGTCCAGTTGGGTTACAAAGAGTGGGAAGCTTCTGTATATGCCCTTCTTTTTTATCTAGAATCTATGGAAGACCAAGAATAGCTATATTTTTGAAGATAAGGAACCATTAATTTCCAGACGTTGGCATATGATCATGTTAGATGTTGCATCACATCATGTGCAACAAGTAAATAGGTCCAAAGCCAAGCTCATTGGAGATCCTCGAGCAAAAAAATTTCCTATTGTGTTTTTTGATGGAGCTGCGGCAGATTCTATTGGAGGAGCAGGTGTTTGTATTTGGTTAAATGATCAGCATTCTCTCTCTATAAAATTAGGTTGTGGACACAACACTAATACTAGAGCCGAGCTATTAGCGCTCTGGTCATCATTACACATTGCCAAAGATATCGGGTTGCCATACTTATATATCTTTGGCGATTCCTCTGTGATTATAAACTGGGCAAGGGATGAATCCACACTTGCTATGGTGAACTTAGAGGCCTAGTGCATAAATACCAGGAAACTCATATCTTTGTTCACATTTGTGGATTTCAGTCATGTCTTTAGGGAACATAACAAGAGGGCAGACACACTATCCAAGGAAGGGCTTAATATGGCTGCAGGCCATCTTTCTCTCACTGAAATATGTGATGATGAAGTTTATGGGGAGGTTACACTTCAGCTTTTTTGAGAGCATTGCTCTGGTTCTTAGACTCTTGGTCTCTTGACTCTTTATTTGTGAAAGTTTTGGTTAGGTTGATTAGCTATGTCTCTGGCTTTTGAGTGATTCAAGCCCTGACTTGGATATTGTTTCTAGGCTCTTCTTATTTTCTTTAGGGACATACTTGACTGATTGGCCTACTGTGCATTTTATGAGAGGACACTTACCTTGTATATGATGCACTGGCACTGATAGTTAGGTTCTATGGGAGAGATATCTCTCTTGATGTACTTCTGGATGTTATTGGCTCCATATTTGTTGGACTCGTTGTATTTTTTATGATGTACCCAGTTCCTTTGATTCAATAGAATAGCAAGGAATGCCTTTTTCGTCTGAAAAAAAAATTTATTTTAAAGAACTTTTTTCGGATACAGATCTTATTGATATGGTCTCTGTCCCATTAGCTCCCTCCTGGAGGAATGGAAGAGTAGGAACATATGGTATTGCAAAGAGGATTGAGAGATTTTATGTCTGAGAACATTTGATTAGTAGGTGTTCCAATTATCGATATTCGATCATGAATTCCGAAATATCTAACCATATGTCATCTTTTCTCCAAATTTTGAATGGTGTAGAAAAATGTACGTATCTCTTTAAGTTTAACTAGTTAAAGGAAAAATATTTTCTTGAGCTTGTGCGATCAGACTGGGGTCCCACGGACTCCATTATGGATATATCTCCCATGCATGCTTTGTGTAAAAAGTTGAAAGATATTAAGTCAGTTGTTTCAAAATGGGAAAAAGATAAGAAGAAATCTCAACAGGCTAAGCTGTCATAAATTTTTATCGAAAAATACATGAGATCTTTCACAATGCTCAGGGTGGCATTTTATCTAAAGGCGACAAGGCTACTATTGGTACTCTTTCTCTTCGTAAGGAACATTTGTTGAGGTCTAAGGAAGAATATTGGAGACTAAAAAGTTGTGTGATTTGGGTATTGTTGGGGACAAGAATACATCATTCTTTCGTATGTTTGTTAAGAGAAGGACAATCATAAATTCGATTTGGGAGATACATATGTAGGATGGTCAATCTATTTCTTCAAGAGAGGACCTAAAGAGTGATGTTGTCACACATTTCAAGGCCCTCTTTAAAAATCCAAACCAAGCTTCCATTTTCAGTGAAATGAAAGTAGTTCAATTATACCCTCAGTTTTTTTTCACTAGAAGAGGGGGAAAAAATCGATGAACCTGTTACATTAGAATAAATAAAGAAGATTTTGGTTGGATTTTCCAAGGACAGAAGTCTTGGCCCAGACGACTGGACGGTGGAATTTTTTTATATTATGGGGCAAGATCTGCTAGTACTTGTTGAGGAGTCCTATACTCGTGGATATATATGTGGTGCTCTGAATGCTATTTTCTTGCTCTGATTCCCAAAAGTTCCCAACCCACTTCTTTTGAGGACTTTAGACCCATTTCATGTTGCAACCTCGTATATAATCTTATTTCCAAAGTCATTTCTTCCAAGATTAAAATGCTTTATCAAATTGTGTATCAAAGGAAGAGTTTGCCTTTCTACATAAGAGGGAGATTTTGGATTCCATTGGGGTGGCTTAAGAAGGTTTCCACTCTATAAAATCTAAGAGATTGAAGGATTTGGTTCTTAAGTTGGAATTAGTGAAGGCATATGACAGAGTGGATTAGACTTTCCTTCAGGTTGTTTTGCTTCAAATCGGCCTTTCCCTAGAAATTACAAATTGGATAATGACATGTATTCCCTCAGCTAACTTTGATGTATTAATCAATGGTGTTTTTACTTTGTTCTTCAATTTCTCCAAGCGGCTCCATTAGGGCTATCCATTGTCACTTCTTATGTTTATGTTGGTTGTGGGAGGGCTCAACAAACTCATCGAGAAATCCAAATTGGAGGGTAGGTTGATGGGTGTTAGAAATTCAAAATTCAACAGGATTACACACCTCTTATTTGTGGACGACGTTCTTCTGTTTGACAAAGGGTATGTGATTGAATGGTCAGTATATAAGGAATTATTGGTGTTATTTTGTAGTGCTACTGGTATGAATATCAGTGCTCAAAAATCAACTTTTTTGGAATATGGACTAGATGAAGACTCAAAGGTCTCAATATTCAACATTCTTCCTTATAAATTTGTTCCTCTAAATGATGGATGTAGGTACTTGGGTTACTTCATTAAACCCAAACACTATCTCAAGGGGGACTGATCCTAGCTTCTGAAAAAAAAGTAGATAAGAAATTGGACAATTGAACTTTCAGGTGGTTATCCCTCGAGTGAAGGATGATCCTCATCAGATATGTCTTGGAAAATATTCTTGTCAATTGGCTATTGATGGCAAAGGTTCCATTATCCATTTTTTACAATATAAGACAAAAATGTATCTCTATCCTTTCGGTTGGTGCTCCAAAAAAAAGTGCCTATCATTTAGTCAATTGGAAGAGACTTGCTTCCCCTAAGCATTTCACGGGGTGGGGGTTAAAAAATATATTCCATTTGGGAAAGCTCTAGAAGCTAAGAGTTTGTGGTGTTGTTTGTTCCATGGAGGCCTTTGGAGTGACGTGGTAATGGGAAAATACTTTAATTCTCTCTCAATGGTCGACTAGTCCATGGTTGATGGTCCTTCGTGCATAGGTGGATCCAATATATGGATGAATCTAGAATCTACTTTCCCCATTCTTAGTGAGTGGTTGGTTTGGTGTGTCGGTGATGGTAAAAGTGTTCTATGTGGTCGTGATCCTTTCGTTGGTGGAACAGACCTATATAAACTCCTCTCCTCTATTATATGCTTCAAGCTTTATCTGCATATAATTTATTTATCATGCTTATCAAGGAGGGGAGAAGTATTTTGCATTGGCATTGTCCCCTCAAATTCCTTATATTTTTCATAGCTGGCCTTGGAAAACAAAGTACCTACTTGGGAGATCTTCCAGAAAAGGGGAGGCATTGTACCAGGCATACGTTTACTATGCAAAAAATATAATGAGTCTATTGACCATTTACCTACACAATGCGCCTTTTCCTGCTCGGTATCAGTGGAGGACAAAAATAGTTGGGTATATCAGCTCCTTGGTTGACTGGCTCATTAAATGTCAGGTTTTGTGCTTGGAAAAATGCAGGTCATTTTCATAAAACCTTTCCATGCTTTATCTCTTGGCATATCTGGACATATAGAATCAAAGTTATGTTTGAAGGTCAAATTCTATCCATATATAAGGTGGTTTGTGATTTCATTGGCTCTTATAAGGATTGGTATGCACATAAGAGCTTAAGGAAAATCAAGAATGTGGTATTCCATCGGCCTTTTTATACTTCTTTGATTGGATTTTTTATGGTGTGAACCTTCCTCGTGGGAATGGTGGGGTGTTACATTTTGGTTTTGGACACTTCTTGGTCTTCTCAATGGGATGTGAAACTTTTACAAACACAAATGATAAATCATTAGCTTATAGGAACTTCTTTACATTTCTCATGACAAGTATATCTCGACGTTGCAGGTGATTCCAAGATCATAATTGATTGGGAAAATGGAAAAAACAACTTTCAAGTCCCATATTTGGAGGGTTGGACGAGGCATATCAGGTTCTTTCAGCAATCATTCGAGAAGATGTCCTTTTTACATGTCTATAGATGTTATAACAAGATAGTTGATATGTTATCAAACAGGGCTCTCGGATGCCCTCAAGGTGCTCTATATATTGAATAATTTACTCATAGGCATCTTATTCTACGGAAGACTTTCTAGCACTTCAGCTTTTATTAGTGTTATGTTTATATTTATATATTTTTGCATGTTGACCATGGATAGAGTCTTTCTCTTATTTGCATGTGCACTTTTTTGGTAGGTTTCTATAGGAATTTTTATTATGGTTGAGATTTATGACATATACAAAATGTATTTGACTATTTAAGACATTGACAGTCTTTATGTTGGATGGTGGATGATATTTTTTGGGTTGTAATCAGCTTTGATTTGTATAATTTGATTCAAATTTTGAATAACAAGTATATTTTGCTTTCCCTTGAAAAAAATGAATTCATTATTCTAAGAAATCATTGTTCTCTATTCATTTAATGAGAGTCCCAAAGCCTTCTACTAGAATTCAACTCCAGCTTCAATACCAATGTATGGTGCACATGACAATTATATTCAACAAAGGAAGTTGGCGATGTAGTTATGCTTTTAAAGAATGAAATTACTTTTCAGTTTGTGCCACGGGAGCTTCTAAATTATTCCAACAAGACATGTAGCTTATAAACGATGCCAATAAGGAAAATGAAGAATGTAATATTTGGTTTTGTTAATAAAAGGTTAGAGTTTTTTTTTTCTGTGAAAAAAAATATTCAACAAGGGATTTGTGGTTTACCTTTTCACTCATGTTCTCCTCTTTAATTTTTGTAAAAACTGCATTTAACATGTTTTTTTTCTTTGTTTATGAATAGGTGGAATCAATAATTGGTTTGGGATTGTAGTCATGTGATATGAGATCGATTATGGTTCACAACACCTATAATATCCAAACATACCCATGTTTCCCCATGCATAGCACATAAGGATAGTCGATATTTGAACCAACAGTGTCACAAGGAGTGCCTTAACAATGCACCATATTTCATGTAATGTCCCTACCATGAAAGTTTGTGCAAATTCTAGTTAACTTTGAACTTTGGACAAGTGAAACCCAAGTTGTTTCCAAATACCCCCAAATGATTTCAAATTTTATCTAGAAGGGATTGAATAGTATTATGGAATCCTAATGCATCTACTAGACACTCATATACTTGTTAAAAACATTTATGACTTGCATTAACAAAAGAGGATTGAAAGGAAAAAATATTAGCAATTTCAATGTTGAAACACCCAATGGTCATTGACTCTTTTGGCTTCCCAATTGTTGTACTACCCTTACTAATCTATGAAAAGAGGCTTGGATTAGATAAATGACTTTAATGGAAACCAAAATGTAGCATTTATCAAGATCTATAATCTTCTATTGTACCCATAAATCATAAAGTTGTAACACATAGACATTGTGTGGATAGTATGAACAATAAACATAGAAACTTTTACGTGAAATTTGATCAAATTCCAAAGGGGGATGCATAAAATAACTTGGTCATATACAATAGATAAAAGTATGCTCAAGTAGCTACAAATACACAGAGAAATTCTGATGCAAATCTTTTGTGTAAGTACTCCAAAAGTTGACAATGAAATATAAAGGAAAACTAGCTCAAATGAGGTGATTGTTTGGACTTTATACATGGTTCACATGAGATTTTGAGCTATGGATCAGATGTGAAACTAAACACAATTCCATATATTAGATATTACATCAATGAGGCCACAAGGACTCCCTCATCAGGTTTTATACATCCACTAGTGCGTCATCAACACTAGAACATAAGCCTAGAGAGGAGAATGAAAGAAGAGATAGAAGAAGAATAGTTGTGAGGTGACCTCTAATTGTAGCGTGACTTGGACATGCAAGAAACACCCACATTAATATTTTATAAGAGGTATGAATGGTCTCTCCTCCAACCAACTTGGACATGGATTTTTCCCCATCGAAATTGGTTCAATGGCAGGGAGGGTAAACACCCACTGTGCATGGACAAGTAAAGCTCTCCAAGAGTGTAAAACCAAAAATGATCCAAAAGTTTCTCTCCTTCCTCATCCTCCCTTTTTATTAACTTCAGTGGACTCCTTCCCTCCATGAACTTGAATTTTCCTACAAGATACCCATCCGACTCAATTTAGTGGTTTATTCTCCTTCATGAGACACTTGTCCTCCTCATTCTTGCACCCCTCTTTCCCTAATTCGAATTGGGAATCTTGGTTGACCATAACTCCCTCTATGTGCCCTATTGATGGCTACTTTTATCCCTGATATGTCAAATTTGTCATAGTTCTACAATCAGGTCTGAAATGGTCATGTTTGTTATATATTCCTTCATTATTGTTGTCATATGTGCCATGGAATATCGTTACAAGTGTCACAACAATAATGACATGGCATGTTCATGGGTCCCATAACCTCCTATGCGCACTCATGATCAATTTCCACCTTATTTTCCCTTTTATTATGATTTTTTGGCCCATTTAATGTGAATTTGTAAGTCTAAGGTCATTTTGGGCCTTGTAGCTCCCTAATTTCAAATTTTAATGCTTCCACCCCAACCTAGGGAACTAGTAGATTCCTAAAAAAAATTCCTCCATGGTAATTTATTTGCATGGGGAAATTACAGTTCTCCCCGCCCAAGCTTGCTTGTCCCCAAGCAATTCCAAACTTTGATGCTACAAAATTTGTCCATCTTCCTATGTGGCATCCTCACTTGGTAAATCCTTCCATTGCACCAAATATTCTCTTATGGCCTTGTTCCTTAATTTCCTTTCCCTTACCTTCAAATTTTTTTCTGGAATGAGGATGAGTTACCCTTCTTCATCCATTAGAGGAAGTGTTTCTCAAAACTGAATTTGCTTCCCTACTACATTTTTAAGACATGAAACATGAAACACATTATGTGTTTTACTCCCTTCTGGAAGATCCACTTCATAATCTACCTCCCCAATTTTCTGAATTATTTTGTATGGACCATAGAACCGAGGCTTTAATTTTTATGAACCTTTTTCCCTTCAAGGTGGTTTATTTGTAGGGACGTAACCTAAAATATACCAAATCATTCACTTGAAAATTCCTCTCTTTCCTATGTTGATCTGCATATTGTTTTTGTTTATTTTGGGCAACTTGCAAATTGTCTTTTAAAATTTTGAAACTTTCTTGACTTTCGTCAATCCAATCCTTAGCTTTTGGAATTCTTCTATCACCAAAAATGTGATCAGCAAAAGTAAGTTCTTCATACCCATATAGTGTTTTGAAGAGAGACATTCCAATGGACATATGAAAATTAGTATTGTAGCAAAACTCACACAAATGTAGCCTACATTTAACCCATGCTTTTTGCTTCCCACTAACATAGTTTCTCAAGTAGCCTTCCAACCATTGATTCACCCTTTATGTTTGACCATCAGTTTGTGGATGGTAGCTTGTGCTAGTATTTTAATTGTGTTCCCACCAACTTGAAGAGTTATTTCCAAAATGCACTCATAAATCTGATATCCATGTCATTAACAATGTTTTTAGGGAGTCCATGCAATCTGAAAACATATTTAAAGAATAACTCAAGCACTTGTGTAGCAGTAAAATATGCGGTAATAGAACAAAAATGAGCATACTTGGTGATTCTATCCACCACTACAAAAATGCAATCCTTACCAAGTGCCTTAGGAAAAACTGTGATAATGTCCATGGAAATGCTTTCCCACTTTTTGTTATGGAATAGGCAAGGGGTGTAAGAGACCTGCAAGATGGTTGTGCTCGACTTTGTTTTGTTGACATATCTTGCATTTATTTACATTCTTTAGAGCATCAGCCTTCAATCCTTTCCAAAAAATATTTCTCTCAGTTGCCTATATGCTTTAAAGAAACCAAGATTACCTGCTGAGGGAGAATCATGAGCTTCATTCAAGAGATTTTGCTTCAAATTCGAACCAATAACTAAGTAGATTCAATATTTATGGTATATTATGGCATTTAACACTTAATATCCATCATCGCCATTAGCCCCATCTAAAAGTTCACAAGCAAATTATTTTGGCATGAGTCTATTGTCGGTATTGATTTCCAATCCTCTAAAATGTCCATAAGAGAGGGTGAGGGTCTCCTATACAATGCATATGTTACAACATTATTCTTTCCTTAAACATACTCAATTTCAAAATCAAAGGCTTGAATCTTGCTCACCCATTTGTGTCGGCTTTCATTGAGATCTATTTTGTGTAAGAAAATGCTTCAAGCTATTGTGATTAGTTTTGACCACAAATTTGTTCTCCAACAAATACTATCTAAACTTGACCAAAGCATGCATGATGTCCAACATTTCCTTTTCATATATGTAGTAGATTATTTCATGTGGATCTAGATTCCCGCTTTCAAAATCTAAGGGGTGTTGGTTTTGTTTTAAAACTGCTCCATTGCCTTCCCTTGATGCATCACATTCCAAGACAAATGGTTTATAAAAATAAGATATCGAAAGTACTAGAAAACTACTCATTACCACTTTCATTCTTTGGAAGTCATTTTATGCATCTTCCTTCCATTGGAAAGCATCCTTGTTGGTTAAGTCAGTGAGAGGAGATGACAGTTGGGAGAACCCCTTCACAATTTTTCTATAGTAAGTGTAAATGCCAATAAAACCCCTCAATTCAGTGATGTTCTTGGGTGGTGGCCAATCAAGGATGGCCCTTACTTTATCCAAGTGTGCCTTCACACCATATTGCCCAATAATGTGCCCAAGGTACAAATTTTTGTCAACCCAAACTCACACTTGGAAAGCTTAGCAAGCAAAGATTGTCAAAGCAAGATTTTCAACACAACTTATAAATGACGCAAATGCTCCTCCCATGTCTTATTGTAAATCAAAATGTCATCAAAGAAAACCAAAACAAACTGACGGATCTACTCGCAAAAGATTCTTTTCATCCATAACTGGAAGGTTGCATGAGCATTGGTCAAACCAAAAGGCATGAAAAGGAATTTGAAATGACCATAATGGCACCTGAAAGTAATCTTCTGCATATCTTCCTTCTTCATTCAAATATGATGATCACCAGATTGAAGATCAATATTTGAAAAGAAACTTGCTCCAAACAATTCATCCATGAGATCATCTATCTGGGGAATGGGATATCTATTTTTCACCATCTTTTTGTTTAGGCTCTGAAATCAATGCACATTCTCAAGGTTTCATCTTTTTTCTTCACCCAGACAACTGATGAATCATAGAGACATGAACTTGTCCTTATCAATTCCAACTCCAAAATTTCATTGATATCCTTCTCAATCTCATCCTTGAACCGTTTTGGGTGTTTGTATGGTTGCATTTGGATAGGTTGAGTGCCAGCCTCGAGCACAATGGCATGTTCAACTCCCTCGTCAGGTGGCCTTCCATGGGTAAGGTCTCCAAAAACCTTTTCATATTTGTGTAGTAGTTACCTTATCTCCTATAGATGTTCTGAAACCTTTATTACTGGATTGGGGGAGGTAAATATACATTATGCATCCCATTCAATGTCTCTATGTCTAAATATGGACCTCATACTGTGGAAGGACACCACTTGGTTAGGATAGGTGTGAATTCCACTTGATTACCAATCTAATAGAGTCAAACTTGATAACTACCTAGACCTTTATTGTTTTACTTGCCATCGATTACATGAGTTTCTATTTATTGCTTATTAGTACTAGCACTAAAGTTTTCCTTTAAATTTAATTGAGTACTATGCATATCATAGATTCACTAGACTTGCTTTCATCACATAAACTTATATTATCTACACACAACTCTCTCTCATTTTTGCAACATATTGAAGTTCTCTTCGGTGTTTCATTTCCCCCTCTTTGGGGGTATGCTAGTTGTATGGATAGTAGAGAGTTTTTTTATAGTTTAATTTGGACGAAATATTATTATATAAAGTATATTAACAATATGTGGGTTTAATTTTAAATTTTATATTAAAATCAAAATAAAATTTCCACAAAACCTAAAAAACCAAAACTAGCATAGATCCATCTAAAGCCCACATCTATCAAAAATGGAGAGGGATCAAATTTCTTTAGGTGTAATTTTTTTTTTTAGATTTGTAAAAATGTTAAGATTAAAAGAAATTTCCACCTCAAAAAATTTGATCCCTCTCGATGCTTGTTAAATCCAATACATTTTTTTCCAATTGTTATTTTTTTTTAATTAATTATAGTTATAATAAATCTTAATATATTTTAAAATGTTAATATAGTTTTTCTAAAAACTTCACTATATGATATGTGAATTTTATTTTATTTTCTAAAAAAAAAAATTTAATATTATTATTACTATTTATGATTATAATCTAATAAATATTGTTTATTACTAGGGATGGTAAATTTAAGAAGGTCCTCTCTAGTCATAATGGACAACTAGAAGTACGCTACTCTTTGGGCCTTTGAGTAGCAAGGAACAATCAAGTTGAGTTGTATGCCCTTCTCTATGGCTCAATCATCCTTCAGTCTCTCAATGTCAAACATGTTCTAATTATAGGTTACACCTTTCTCATTCTTAGGCAAGTAAGAACAAGGAGGATCAAAGAAGACACCTTACAATTTAGAACTTTTCAAATATTTTTTACAAATATTGATGCTCTGAAATACCTCCAAATATTTCATGTCCAACGATCACACAATGAATTTGCAAATGGATGGAAAATGAGGGAGTGTAGCTTGATATGAGGGTGTTAGTTAAAAATGGAAACCCCCTGGAGAGGATCTAGCTTCCTTAACATTGTTATGGTTTTCAAACTCAAGAATTTATTCAATACTCTATTATCCATGAAGAACTCTTGTGTTATTCAATACACATGGCTTAACAAGAAGGTTGTGTGTTTTCTAGTCTCTTCATTCGAGCTAGGAGCAAGGGAGTATTGACACTCCCTTGTGCCACCATTCCCTCGCATCATTGCTAATGCCTCAAGGTGTGTAATGATTTACGGTGCATTTACTCTACCTAGGTCACATAGATGGCATTAATATGCTCCATGATGGAATGTTTTAAAATTAAGACTTCAGTTTTGGTTCAAATCAACAATTATCATAGTTCTCTGAGCATCTCTCTCCTTCAAGCAAGTCGGATAGAATTCAACAATTGAGAGGAAAGGGTATGCAGTGCATCGTTCAGTCTCCTTTGTCTCATTATTTTATCTTTCAAGGTTGGGATTCAACACCTCAAGGCACTTTGGTTTTGTCTGTTGTTAATGTGTTTATGGGTGTCTTTGGATGAGCCTCTTTGTTGCTTTTGAATGCACTTTTTTTATGTCTTTGAACCTTCTATTCATATCCCAGGTTTTAGTCATTTGGGGTTACTAAGGATAGCTTTTTTTCTTTATTCAAAGGTTCGAGGTTTCTCTAGTCCTAACCCTCTTTCATTCTCTCTATATGTATTTTTTCCTCGGTCTCTATTGTTCTCCCCTATGGGAATTTCTAGAACCCCAAAAATAAGGTTGAGCTTGAACTAGAATTTGAATTTGGTTCTTCCTTCTTGATGTTAGATGATGGATTTAGTAAGGTCCAGTGGTTAAGGGATCGCAGAAGTTCAAAAAATCCTCAAGAGAATGACATCTTAATTAGAAGGCATGCATCAAGTGATTGAGTATCTTAGCATCCACGTCGAGAAATGTGAGGTAAAATAGGAAATTATGGAAGAAAATCTTAACGAGTAGGGCCTGAAACGTGACATAATTGTCAATGATTCATAATTGAATTTCAATATCATTATCTCATGGTTCTCAATCAATTGGCCTTCCTAATATGTTCATTGGTTATGTAAAGGAAAGATCAGTTCATGAGTAAAAAAACCTATAAATTATAGTAGCATTCACAGGCCAACTGTATGTTCATGGGGACCATGCAGGAAAGGACCAAGAGGATGCCCCCATGAAATAAATCCATGGTGGGCACATATTTCACCCAAACCAATCTTGTTTATGGTTTTTATATGTAAATTTTTACCTGACCAGTTTGTAAGAATTTACGGTTTCAGATTTTGGAATTAGTTTATAAATTTATAAGTTTTTTGTTTGTTGTTGAAGAACTTTGTATACCAATTTAGCTTAACAAAACTTTTCTTTGACAATTTGAAGCTATGTATTTGATTCTTTGATATTTTGGAATCAGTCTGTAAATTTATAACTTTTTATTTATTTGATAAAGAACTTCTTATATTAATTTAGTTTGACATTTTTTTTTACCTTTTGAAGTTATGTATATTTAGTTGTTTGGTTGATCTACAACCTCTTTTAAATACAAATTATTACTTAGTTTCTATAATAGAAAAAAAAATGTTTATCACTAATGTTTGTAAATTAACATTAATATGTGTGTCACATGATTCCATTATACCCAAAAATTAGGTCTCCATCGATGTAGCAATGCTCTGGTACCATATAGAAATAACAACTCTAATGCTAAGAGGAATCACGGGAAATAGATCTTGCTACTAAGATAATTCTCGCAAGTATACAAAGGAAAAATAGAGAGAAGAATAGAGACTGAATCACATGAATGAAGAGATTAATATTGGAGTGTATCCTTCCATTGAATAATGATGAATAATACTGTACATAAATAGTACATCCCTCGTAGATAAAATCGAGTTGTATTGGAGACAACTCATCAAACTCAAAAAGATAGACATACTAAATATGATAAATGTGGCCAAAGGACATTCCTAATCAATCAAGAACCTCACAAATTAGCTAAAGCAAGAGTGAATTGTCAAGAATGATGGAAAAAACATGCTAATCCTAGAATATCAAGAGAAAATCATGGAGAATGGGTTGGCAACAAAAGATAGCAGTTTCCTAGTTGACTAGCTTTACCTTATCCACTAAAAAGTTAGAATAAAGCATTAAAAGACAGAATCTGCGGGAAAGCGCAGTTACTAATTATGGCAGTCAATAAAGTGGACAACATCAAACTAGAATTAGTATCAAAGCACTCTTGGGGTATATATGGAAAGTGTTGACCATGAGGTCCAAGTGGATGCCAACTATCTAGGCTAGTGGGTAGGAAATTAATCAAAATTTATTAACATATTTATCCTAAGTTATGAAGTGGGTTTATTATATTCCCACACCCCCCTTTAATTCTGACTTTATGATGTTTGAAATATAGGTGTATATAGGTCCCAACAACAAGGCTATGGTCACCCTTTAACAATTATTCATGTCCAAAATGGTTAGGAAAGAGGCAAAGCCACATGGGGAAAATCCTCCCTCAAGAAAGGACAAGGCACAAAATTTAAATAGCATGTCTTCAATGGGTATTTATCTTCACTTGAATGAGCTGAATGAACTGCTTCTGGTGAAATACTTGATGAAGAAGCTTGTAGACTCCATGATCATGCACTAGAGTGTAGAATCTGCAAAAAATAAGAGGAGAGACTCCTTATATCTCATCATCTGATGAAGTAGGAAAATTATATGAATGCTTCTTTCTTATGCAAAAACTATGACCTGAAAACACAATCTAAAATGGAAAAGAGATATGTGCATACTCCTTCCCAAAGAGTACAAAAATTAAGACAATTTGTTACACAAGCAGTTCCTTGTATAACTACAAAATTGTGATGTTAATCACATATCATTCTTCCAATATGATGTAGCACCTTCCAAGATATGATATGAGGCTGAAAAAACTCTGATATATCATAAATATTAGTATATGGAATAGCAAATACAAAGGCTTCAGTGACTCCATGAGGATATAGGGATAGACTAGGAAAAGTATGAGCAACTTGGGAAAATTGTTGAGTGTAAAAATCTGAATGATGGATGGACTTGAGATCTGAACCATAAGTGTTTAGAATAGATCCAAACATGTGTAATATCAGTCCAAATATGACTAAGCTCATAGATAACCAAAGCAAGACTTCAAACCATGTAATATAAGTAACATTGTATAAGAGACCAATGAGGAATCAACTAGCGAACTTGGGATTTGTATAGTCTTAGGAGTATTCAGAGGTATGGTAGATGGTATGTATGGTGGTATGAATGGTGTCCTAACATGTATATTAGCCTGCAAACATGCTTCTAAATCAGAATTATGGAGTGAGGAAGAGCTTTTTAAAGACAAGTCAGTATCTAGTGAAAATCATAGTTATTGAAAGATGAATCTAGGAGACTGATAGGTGAATTATCAAATAAAGGATCTGATATCTCTGATTCTAATATATCAGAAAATGAATATATATTAGATATGTGAGGAAAGGGTTTAACTATGGAAGTTAAGGCATATTTTATATCACCTTGGAAATTCTCACTATGACAGTGTTCTGAGGATTCATCAGGCTTCTCTAGCTCATCTGGAACTTCAATGTTGTGCTTCTCAAGAAGCTAAGACATGATGTCCATATTCTTCTTGAAACATTTCTTCTCTAGATGAAATACTTTGCTACAATAACAACACTTGGATGTTCTCCCTCTCGTATTGAATTTCGTCATTGAATCTTCAACAATAGGCTTGGAACTTTCATCTTCAATTTTTGACTTTGGCTTCTTCTCTTTCACAATTTGCTTCTCTTTGGATTTGGTATTCTTGCTTCCTTGAACCATGAGAGAATGATACTTTCCCTTGGAGGATTTAAGAGCACCCATTTGGATCAATTCATCTTGCAACTTTTTTAGTGAATCAAAGAAACTACCCAAAGAAGGCATTTTCCAATTAGAAATAACAAGCCTAGTAGCATGAAAAGTAGATAGAAATATTGAGCATCCAGGACCCAATTTTGATAGAATGGAAAGGATTAATTGATTATATTTCTTCTCAATACCACAATTCTTGATCATTAGAACAAGTGACTTGAATTTGGTAAAGAAAACCTCAATAGAATTGAACATGATTGGACTCATTGAGAATAACTCAATCTCCAACTGATACGCTCTTAACTCATCTTGAACTCCAAAGAGAGACTCAAGTTTGGTCCATACTTGGTTTGGAGTGGTCAAACCATCTATATGAAAGAGTAGATCAGGGTAAATAGGGAGGCAAATCAATCCATAGGCTTCATCCAACCTATTATGCCACTTAGCTTTCTCAACAACAAAATTTGGTTCACTTTCTAAAGCCATAGAAACTCTATAGAGTCCCCTACTGCGCGATAGAATGTCGATTTTGGTTTTCCATTCATGCCAGTCGAAGGGAGTCAATATCATAGATGAATAAGAATACATACTGAGATGTTTATGCCCTCAAGAAGATACTCTCTACAACATGCACAAGTAAACTAGGAGAAAATCTTGTAAGCTTATTCAAGATCTTATTCAGAGAGGGATAAGAGACTTGATGTGCGCTGATGGAGAGAACAGATAGCTCCTCAACTCTATTGAAATTGAACAAACTTGCACTCTGATACCATGTAGGATTGATCTGATAGCTTATAGAAACAATAGCTCTAATGCTACGAGGAATCATAAGAAATAGATTTGCTACTAAGATAATTCTCACAAGCATACACAAGAAAAATAGAGAGAAGAATAGAGATTGAATCACATGAATGAAGAGATGAATATTGGAGTGTATCCTTCCATTCAATAATGATGCATAATAGTGTACATAAATATTACACCCCTCATAGGTAAAATCGAGTTGTATTGGAGACAACTCATCAAGCTCAGAAAGATAGACTTACTAAATATGATAAACACCCATAGGTGGATAAAACACTTTCATAATCAGTCAAGGACCTCACAAATTAACTAAAGCATGAGTGATTTTTCAAGTATGATGGAAAAACATGATAATCCTGGAATATGGAGAGAAAATCATGGAGGATGGGTTGGCAACAAAAGATAGCAGTTTCCTAGTTGACTAGCTTTACCTTATCCGCTAAAAAGATGGAATAAAGCAATAAAAGACAAAATATGTAGGAAAGTGTAGTTACTAATTCTGGAAGTCACTGAAGTGGACAAGATCAAACTAGAATCAGGATTAAAACGCTCCTGGGGTATATATGGAAATTTTTGATGATGAGGTGCAAGTGGATGCCAACTATTTAGGCTAGTAGGTAGGAAATTAATCAAAATTGATTAAAATAATTTATCCCAAGTTATGAAGTGGGTTTATTATATTCCCACAATCAGTGTTGCTAGGGTTTATCTTTGCCTACTCTCATGGTCTCTCCTCCCAACCCTAAGTCGAGGGGAGATTCTTCCCTTGACGCTCATTATAGACGGGCTCTTGATGCAGCCTCAGCTGCCGACCCAAAACCAACTTCTAAAAAGGACCCGAGATTCGTGAAATTGGTGGAGGCTCCTGAAGTCAAACTTGAATTTTCTACTGCAAGAAGCAAAATAATCACTTTGACAGAGAAAGGGATAATTAGAAAATTCACAAGGCTATGCTTGTCTCCAAAATCAATAGAAACATGGTTAAACAAAAACTGGACGCCATTCATCAAAGGTGAGGTGGTTCAAAATTTTCATGGTAAGGGGTTTTTTGTTTTCTTATTTGAAAACAAGGAAAACAAGGACTTGATCTTCAAGAATGGGGTATACTTCATTGGTCTCAGAGGAATGTATTTGAACCAGTCGAATGCCTCCTTTGACCCAGATAAATACATTCCCTCGAAGGTCCATGTCTAGGTCAAGCTCCCCCATCTCCATCTTCAATGTTTGGGGACAAGGATCTCAAGTCCATTGGAATACCATAGGAAAATTTATTGACAAGGCAGAACCAAAGCCTCCCCTCTTCTCATGTGTTAACTCTTGTTGCAGCCTCGGCTACTGACCCAAAACCGACTTCTGAAAAGGACCCAAGATTCGTGAAACTGGTGGAGGCTCTCGAAGTCAAACTTGGCTCTGTCACTACAAGAAGCAAAATAATCGCTCTAACAGAGAAAGGGCTAATCAAAAAATTCACAAGGTTATGGTTGTCTCCAAAATCAATAGAAACTAGACGCCACTGATTAAAGGTGAGGTGGTTCAAAATTTTCATGGGAAGGGTTTTTTTTTCATTTTCTTATTTGAACACAAGGAAAACAAGGACTTGATCTTCAGGAATGGGGCATACTTCATGGGTCCGAGAGGAATGTATTTCAACTAATGGAATGCCTCCTTTGACCCAGATAAAGACATTCCCTCGACGGTCCCTATCTGGGTCAAGCTCCCCCATCTCCCTCTTCATTGTTGGGGGGGCGAGGATCTCAAGGCCATAGGGAATACCCTAGGAAAATTTATTGACATGACAGAACCAAAGCCTCATCTCTTCTCATGTGTTAAAATCTGCATCGAGGTTGATTTGGAAAATGGGTTTCCATAGGAGATAAAGCTATTAACGGATGGTTGGATGGACATTCAAAAGGTATACTATGAACAAATTCCATTCAAATGCAAGTTATGTCATGAGTACAGCCTTTTCGCAAAATCTTGTCCAAAGAAAACAAGTATAGAGGAAAATCTAAACAAGGAAGAAGACTAGAATGTAGTTTCTAAGAAGGGCAGAGTCCCCGCTAAGCAAGTTCTACTCCTCCCAAACTCTAACGCGGGAACATCCTCAAACAATTTCCATATATTGGAATGGGATGACCTAGAACCAATAGAATAAGGAGAAATAAGGGAACATATATCCAAGGAAGCAAAGGGAAATTAGACAGCCATCTTGGAAAATAAAAAAGAGGACGAAAACGGTTCAACCTTTCAAGAGCATCCAATGTAAGAGGCAAAGTCTAGAGCTTCTGGTTTGGTTATTAGACCTCAGGCTTGGTCTAACCAAGAGGTATCATCTGAGAACATAGAAGAAGAGAAAGAACCACAAGGAAGAAAGGAAGAAAACCTAACAGAACCCATGGGGAGGAGAAGGCGGAAAAAGAAAAGGTGGAAGGAAATCAAACTTGTATGGATCAACATATCAAATCTTTTCCAAACCCTGGGTGTCGCCTCTCCCCTTTCCTCCACATTCTTGTGGCTGAAGCTTTTAGTAGATTCCTGAATAAGCAAAGATAATATGGTAATCTCCCCGATATTTTCATAGCAAGAGGATTCAGGGAATCCAATAAGGTCCAATTTGATGATGACACTTTTTATAGGGAAATGCCTAAAAAAATATTGCTAAG
Organism: Pseudotsuga menziesii; assembly: GCA_001517045.1. Taxonomy (NCBI): domain Eukaryota; kingdom Viridiplantae; phylum Streptophyta; class Pinopsida; order Pinales; family Pinaceae; genus Pseudotsuga; species Pseudotsuga menziesii. Next base: position 91,348 of record LPNX010647930.1, on the reverse strand, counting down.
AAGTACAAAGATTCATTGTCCCTCTTCTTACAAGCGTCAGGTGGAGAAACCAACAAAGGTAAGTACTGCATTTACAGTTGGAATTGTTCTGCTCAGTTAAATCTCAAGCTCTCTATATTTTTAGGCTTCAAAGTTAGCAGTCAATGGTTCTCCTTTAAATATATGGGAATGCTTATCTCCTTAGAAAAGAATAGGATAGTTCTCTAGGGAGAGGTAGTTCAAAAAATTAAGAAAATAATTCATTTTTGGGGGATAAATTGGCTAAATTTGGTTGGGAAGGTCACCCAAATCAAGTCAAGTCTCTCTTCTTCACCCATTTTCATTAGTTCCTTGATTTGGGCCCCTGTAGGGGTTATGAATAGTCTAAGTAAAGAAATTAGGAAATTCCTTTGGCGGGGAAGCAAATACGGGAACCATAAGCTCCATCTAGTTAAGTGGGACACAGTCCAAAATGAAAAGAAAAAAGGGGTTCTTGCTATCAAAGAGCCCAGATTGATGAATTTAGTGTTTGGAGCAGAGATAATTTAGAGACTCATATTTGGGGGAAGGGAATGGTGGAAGGAAGTTATCCAAAAAAAAAGTACATGAATAAGGACATGTTAAGATGTTTGGACAATTGTCCGCAAGCAAAAGGGACAAATATTTGGGATATTTGTAAGCAAACTGCATATATTATGAGAGATTGACTTTATTGGGTTCTAGGGAAAGGGAAAAAAATGATATTTGGGAAGATAAAATTCTTGATCACCCTCCCTTGAGAGAAAAGGAAAAGTTGATTGACGTCAGAAATTGACTTGTCGAACAGGGGATAGTAAATTGTTTCGACCTCTTAGAGTGGATAGAAGATGGTATATGGAGGAATTGGAACCATCTTTAGCCTCCAACCCAATTGACTGATAGTTTCAACCTCCTTTGTTCAGCACTGAGTGAGAGAGCTCCTTCAAGGAAAAGAGACAAGTATTGCAGAGGATGGGGTTCGAATGGAAGTTATAGTGTAAAAGAAGGATATGGTGTCTTAATGCAATATCTTCCTTCCAATCATGAGTCTCTAGCTTAGAAGCAGGTGTGGAAACCAAATAGTCCTTTGAAATTTAACGCCTTCTCTTGTGTCATGGCGCATCAAAAAATTATTACAGCTAAATATTTAAGAAAGAAATGTATAGATGGTCCTCTTCGATGCACTCTTTGCAAGAATGATGAATAATCAGTTAGGCACCTTTTCTTGTGTTGTCCTTACAAAATATAGGTTTGGGAGATATTCTTCAAGGATCTTGGGTTCTATACTAACCTTCCAAACCAAATCTATGGTTTCTTCAGCGGATGGAGGCAAAAATACCCTAGTTCTTTCAAAGATAAATCTTCTCTTTTCATTCTTTAGTGTGGTATGACAAGATTTATCAATTGGCATATATAGATGAACATGAACAAGGAAAATTTCAAAGGCATTTTAACCCCTCTAGCAAGAGTAGCAGTCAAGGTCATAGTTTCAATGAAACAATTTCCATCGGCTCAGGGGTGGGCAATTAAAAGTGAACATTAATTCCATCCACCTGAAATTTTTTGGGCCGAGCAATTTATTGATTACATCTCCCTTCAATCCATTAAGTCTCATAGAAGCTTATGTTGGGCCATTGATCTTTCCCCTCGCAACTTTAAAGCATGGATAAGAACTCTAAATATGATTGCTATGTTCTTTGATGGCGCCTTGAAAGGAAATTTAGGGGAGGAAGGTATAGAAGGGGTCATTTTAAACCCAGGAGGAAGGTGTGGGAGGGGTCGTTTTAAACCCAGGAGGAAATGAAATGTTCAACTTCGCATGGGGATGGGAAGAAGTAGCAACATTCAAGTGGAATGAGCATCCTCAATGCAACAAATAGAGGTTATGGCCAGCATGAGAATCGGGACCTTTCAAGTCTTTGGGGACTCAAGGATAGTCATACAAAGGATGAGGAGAATCCAGGAAGGCAAAGAAAAAGTATTTGGGAGAGTTCAAAAAAGAGCAATGGCCTTTATCCTAGACATATCCAAGATTCAATTCTTTAATGTAAGAAGGCAGAATAATAAGACTACATATAAGCTAGCCAACAAGGGAACCTATCTAAACCAAGATGAAATTAGCATCAATCACTATCCTCTTATAGTTAAATGGATCACCTTCCCCCATAATTCATAAGAGAAAGATATAGTCAAAAAGGAAATTTTATCAAGTTGGTGCATTAGTCTTTGTCGGGCGAACCCTTCCCAACCTACTCCATGGTGAGGCGCCACCACATGCTCTTGCATGGAAGAGGCGATCGTCAGAAAAAATTTCAAAGGGACGAGGCTTAATGAGCATTACTTTCTTAGGGTTTTCAAGTTTCTTTCTCATCCACCTTTTGTTCTTTGGCACAATCAAGCAGGCAGGGGCGATGAATAAAGACCAAGTTTCGCATGATCCAAGGCATGAATTCCTTAGAAAGATCGAGAACCATTTCAATGCTCTGTCTATCTCCAGAAGCGTGAGAAGTTCTTGGACAATGAGCATGGGAAAAATCTCTGCGAAAGATCTGGGTCATGTAGCTATGGATTTCAAGGATAAAGCTCTAGAATGTTTGATGAACTAAACTATGCAGATGAAGAGTTTTATGGCAGATTATAAGAAAATGCTTAGATGTGTGTACGAAATCTCCACGGTTGTGCTTGATGAGAATATGAAATTCTTGATGGATTTTTAAGGCATGTCCTCTCTTACAGAGGATATTGAAGGGCATATTAGAGTACATGGTGGAGAAGTGGAAGATATTTGGAGCAAGCTGCAGGAGATAGAGTTTTTCCAGGAAACTAGGTTCGAGGATATTATGAAAGAGACATTGGATACCAAGTGTCGGTTGCAAGATTAGGCCATGTCTGCCAATGAGCGAATGGAGACTCGGTTCAGCTAGTTAAAGGAAATTCTGGAATAAATTCAGTTGAATCTTGAGGAGAAAGGAAAATAAGGTACCTCGCCTTTAGATCGTGATGATGACACCTCGATGGAGGAGACTTCTACAGTTCAAGCGAGCGATCACAACATACATAAATGAAGCTCATAAACAGTTTATTGGGATTTATACTGTAAAAGGAAATAGAATAGGTTGTGAAAGTCCCTTTTTTGAAAATTAGCATGAGTTGGAAGAACGCTTCTTCTTATTTGAACTTGTTAAGGAACTTGTTAAGGATGGTAATTTTTTTTTTAGGTTAGGGAAATCGGTAACACGTCGGGGTTATCTGGACGAGGCTCAGGTTCAAAGCGGCCGGCCCCGCAAGCCAGATATACCGGAAACTTGTGACTCAGCAAGGGCCGAGGCGTCCCGACTCCAATCCCGTCCAGGGACGGTAGTCTATCCAGGGGGCGTCTACCCTTCGAGCCTTATCACAGCAGGCCATGTCTCGGTGAGATTTGGTCCTTGGTGGGCTGGGTGAAAACCACCTTCCCCACCGTACGGGATCCCACGTCATTGACCAACTGCTATGAGCACGACTCCGATTTTTATCTTTTTAATATAAATATGTACTCGTTTTTGTTAAAAAAATTACATTAATATGTTCATTTTTATATTTTATTTAATATAAAGTGTATGAAGCTTAATTCCAATACTTTTACTTTTGATCATTTGATAGTGAAATAATTATATTATAATATTTTCAAAATACTTCTTCAACAAGAGCATGAGGTGGAAATGACCCTGACATTGGATCTGTGCTATTGGGTGGTTTCGAGTTGCTTAAAAAAATTTAACTCAATAAAAATAGAGTGAAATTTGTTATAGGCCACTTGGTAGCTTTTAATATTCACCTGATGATTACAGACATAAACAACATAAGCATCATTAAGCGAACCTCAAGCATACCTCATTGCCCTTCTAAACGAAACGAATGAGGATATGATAATGCTAATGACAAGCTTTAAAAAAAGTCCCTTCTCCTGTATTAATGAGATATGATATGCATGAGATTAAAACAAATATATGATGACCATATATATATATAATTTTAATTTTACAGAAATAAAAGAGACTAGAAAAACTGAGACATGATACATAGTGGATTCCATAATTTAATTCTAGTAAAAGGGTGACGGGGAAGAATCTAAACTAGGGAAAGCAAACAATTTCTTGGAATATAATTTGTGGTATATTTGATCTCCAATTTGACATGCATAGAGGTTCAAATTTGACAATTTTACATGGGCCCTCCAGTTTGACAGAGATGTCGTATTACTGGTAACCTGTCTAAATTTTCATGGATTTGTACCTCCTAGGCAAAAGCTTTGGTTCGTTACAGACTCATTGAGTACACCTCAAAGATAGAGAAATTAAAATTTTGTGATCATGTGTGACTCCAACTTAAATCTGGATGGAACAAACAACCCTATAAAACTAGGCAACAAAAGAACTACAATCATTTTGGTTCATATGGTGATGGAAAAAATATAAAACATATAAAAGAAGTCAAGGATATATCAACTTCTCTCCGTAGATCAATTTATTCCAAAGCATGCATGCATTCAGACCAAAATGCGACAACCCTGGGGCAGTTATGGACATCACTGGCATTTACATTTTATAATAATGGGAACCTTAAAATTGCTATCCAAATATTGAATAGAACTAAGCCAAATATCATTTGTAACTCGAACATCTATTATTTCTGTCTCATGTGATCGATCTCCGGACAAGTAATTTAAAAAAAGTCCTGATTATAAATGTATAAATTTATATTCATTCGAAATCTATCTCTTCGTTCTGTTTTTTTCCCTATTTACAGGAAGAGTCAATTGCAAAAGTCTCTAATGGTTTCGGTTTGTTACAGAAGGTAAACAAGTCACTTGCAAGAACCCTGGAAAATGTTACCTTCAAGCAAATAAAAATATGTATTTTCAAAGAAAAAATACTCTACCCAGTGCCTGAACATGGGATCAAATATATATAAAGAGGATCCTCATCGTGTTGCATTGTCATATATGACAAATAATGCTTTAACCTTTTCACATGAGTCTGAGAAATATGAAAGGAAATATCTCCTTAACTTTCCAATATCCTTTTTAACTTTCCAATTATTCTTGCACTCCCATGGTTAGCCAATGTTGTAAACGATACCAGTCTTTTCCTGTCGTATTTGTGAGCAAAACTCCTCAATAGAGGAGTCACATCTTATTTCTACATCTCCATTATCAAATGAAAAATGTTCCAATGCTATGCAACATCAGTACCATTTCCTATATATAAATAAAGAGTTAAATCCTTCAAAACAGTGATGGATTCTAGAAATTCACGCACAATTCTTTATAAGATAGAGATGTTCTATTGTGGGTTTCTTCCATGAACCTTTGTATTCAATAAATCCCTCAAATTTCTCCAAACAAAGCTTCATCCAAAGTTTTTCTTCATTGCCTTAATATGTACAACACACTGGGGATGTTCTTCGAAGATGGTTTTTTGCACAGTTGGGTCTTCTCTTCAATTGCTTCATCTTCCTTTACAACTTCTTCCACCATTTTCTTCCATTGGACAGCCTCCTATTCTTCGGTTGGCTCCAGTTGTTCTTGGGAATCAACATCACCTTCCACTCTTTTAACTGTTGTGGTCCTCATGGTATTTGGTGCAGACGAGATCTTGGGGTTTGGGATCCCCTGAACTCGATCATTGGACCTACCTGCAGCTTCAGCTTTGTTCTTGGTCAAAATATTATTCTTTTTAAAAAATCAGACGACCAACTTCTCTGCAATCAATTTCTTCTTCTCCTGTGACTCGTAGTCGCTACCACTCCTTTTGCCATAGGAAAAGGATTTGTTCTGTTCATTTGAAAAGAATCTTCCGAAGGAAGAGAGTTTTTTTTGTCCATTTGAAAAAAATTCCATGGCTTTAGGAAATAGTTGTGACCTAAAAACGAAAAGAATTATGTGAATCCAATTACCTAAACCATCTATACCAAATATAAATGCAAGACTTTGACACGCCCTTTATCACCCAGACCAAAGATCAACTATAAACGCCAAAACCGAAATGAAATACTTTGTGCTTTATACTGGTAAATTGAATTAACAACTCAAAAAAGAAAATGCATTCTATGAACCGAAATAATTATTCATCCAAAATATAAATGCAAGACTGGGTGAATCACCAGTACCAAAGACCAAATATAAACAAGAAAACCCTATCGGAATTAACACGCTTTGAGAAGGAAGGAACATCGTTATGTCTAATCACAAGAATGAATTAAAAAGCGCTTTGAGAGGGAAGGAACAATGTTTTGGATTTGGATTCGCAATCAATCAACGTTGGAATTGGCGACATGAAGGGTATGATGGTTATGTGAATTAATGTTTCCAAATAGCATAAATGCACAGCTTTAGGTTTCGCAATCTGAAGGTTGAAACTTTTTAAAATAGGGTAAAAGTAATGCTTCCAGCAACACCATGCAACATCCTAAGATACCAGGTTGATGTAATCCCAACGACGAGTCTTGGGACGCAAATATCGACACCAACGTTACCTCTCTCGACCAATAGAATGACATTTAATTACAATTTTAAAAAATTACACATAAATAAATAATACTTCATCTATGATGTAACTTTAGCAAATTGAAAAATTAAAATTAACAATATAGATTAATATCCCTAAGTGATTTATATATATCCCATGTCGAAGACATAATAAAAGGGGTGTGTATGATGAGTATTATCCACCTTAAGTAAGTCATGATAATATTTTACAAATCTTTTAGAATCACGATGAAAAAAATTGCAAATGTGAAATGGATCAAGGTTGTGGATGATAAGTATTATCCACCTTAAGTAAGTCATGATAATATTTTACTAATCATAATGAAAAAAATGTTTAATGTATGTAACAATTATTTTATAGTTTTTAGATATTTTAAATAATTTTATATTTTAATTCACAAAAGTGGATAATTTTTTAAGTAAGAAAAGGAACTTTCTAACAATATATACATAGTATATAACACTTTTGTTGAAGATCTCATAAAAGAATCATCTAAGCTAGGATATAAGTTGTATGCATAATTAACCAGGGTCTAAAATGAGAATCCACAGTTCAAACATAACAAGGACAGACCTAGAGTACTTCTTGGATTTACAAAATGTGGGTATTTATACTTATAATACCTATGTGCTTTGCCCATTTGTAAATAGATAAATTAAAACTAGAGATATATAGATATTGAAACATAATAGTAGAAAAAATCATAAGCAAATTGGATTGAGACCAAAAGGACCTTCATGTAAGGCTTATGTAGTTGTACATTTCCCTGCATTTGTTTCATCATCATATTTGATAATGTGGGGGATTGCGACGCGCTACTATGCCTGGCCACTAGGTAGTTAGCTCAATTTCTACTTGTCGCATGCGGATGTCAAGTTTTCATTCCATAACCTTCATCTCCAATCGCATCCTCTTCCATGGCATCATGGCATCCTTTATTTCTTTGAGCTTGACCATCAAATTTCTTTGGCTTTGTTCATTTTTTGTCAAGACCTTGCCCAGGAGGGCTTTAACTGACCAAAAGAAAAATCAATGGTAAAGTGTTATCCTCGAACGCAATGATGCATGTCTCCACAATCTTGTACCTAATCTTTCAGGTCTTCAAATTCCTCCTCGTGTTGGAATGTTTCATAGGCCAAAGTGGTTTCCTGCTTTTCCTTAGAGATTTCCCTCTTGACCTCCGTGAGAATACTATCATGGTAGTATTGAGTCAAGGCAATGTCTCTTCAAAGATCCTTGGTGAGTGGAGGAGGAGCCTCCACCACCTTTCCCTTCCCTTTTTTTCCAACCCAAGATTCCATCCAACCCATATGTGTTGCAAAATAGAGATGAAACAGAGAGGGTTGCGGAGAGGGGAGATCCTGAAACCATAAAATATTAGGAGAACCAATCATAAACAAAGCAGAGTCGAGCAAAAACAAGGGAAAGACAACTAGAAACAATAGGAAGTATTCAAGCTATATCTCGGTCATATATTTATTCCCATTCTCATGTTCCATAATTCCAAAAACTACCTGAAAATTGCACCTTATAGCTACTATAAATTGCTTTCATGGTGAGGTACCTTTGCCTCTTGCGAACTCTAAAAACCATAATCACAAAACATCTCTCCTTTGAACCTTCCAAATCGTCTAAATTAATGGATGTCATTTTCATAATGGTGAATTCATCGCGTCTCCGATCATGTCCATGGTAGATTGCATTGTGGCATCAACACGATGAACACGCTCTGCCCTTTGTCCTGAGTTTGACATCCTACTTGGGGGTGGAAAAAGTGTATAATTTTCACTATTAAGAATGGTATTTATTGTACTTTCTTTTTTAAGATAAATAATTTGGGGGGAATCCAAGAGATCTTTTCCATATTCATGGATAACATTCATAATAAGCATACATAATACAAACATATTTAAATTAGACATCTATCCATATAAAACTAAAATATTTAAATTAGGCATCTATCATAAAATGTTCAATAATATTATTGACAAACAATTAAACTAGTCCCTTAAATTAAAACTTACTAAAAACTAATTTCAAATCCAAAATCACATACATAATTAAATAATTTATAAAAACGTAATATTAAAAAACAAAATATCACCTACATAATTAAATAATTACGCCGTAAGGCGTTTTTCTCCTAACATGTTCGGAAAAACACTGTTCGTTTCATCGTCTATTCGACCAACCGTGCTCCTCCACGTGTCCTCTTCGCGATCTGGTGGTTCTCCGCGTGTTCTCTTCGCGATCCGGTGGTTTCAGTGTTTCGGGAAAGGTGTCGATGAACAATGCTCAGCCTTGCAAAGAGGTGGAAAACGATACGAAACCCTAAGGATCAACAGTATACAGGGTGTCGAGGGTTTTGACTCCTAAGAGCGCCAACAAGACCCCGCTGCCTAAACCCGAGCCTGAGATTGTTGAAAATGTTGAGAAGCCACCAGAAATACCTCCTGCTAAGGATGTGAAGGTTATCGAGGTTGCAATCAAGGAGGAGAAAAGTGTAGAAGTCGAAAACTTAAAAGAACAGCCTGCCAAAGATGTCACGGCTGTTGAGAAGCCAGCCCCTGTGAATGAATCCTTGCCTAAGAAGGGTAGAGTTTCAAGGTCTTTCAAAAAAATAGTTCAATGTGCTTGGTTGTGTTTTCATTTATGCATTACAACTTCGATATGTGTTATTTATTGGTACTTTTTTTTGTATTTTTGCCTGTGGTAAATAGCTATCTGTGGGATTCATCATAGTGTGGAAGCTGGCTCTTCTGACGCTTGCAGTGGTGCCATTGATAGCCTTGTTTGGAGTTGTTCATACCATAACATTAACCAAGCTTTCCTCCAAGAGTCAGGATGCATATTCCGAGGCTGGTAACATTGCAGAGCAGGTGCTGAATTGTTTGATTTAATCGGCTCCGTTTCTAGCATTTTCTCGAGGAATTGAATTGCTTTTAATCGAAATTTAATTCAATTTGCAGGCCTTGGCACAAATTCGCACTGTGCTCTCATTCGTGGGCGAGGAGAAAGCGCTGAGAGCTTATCCTATGTCTCTGAGTGTGGCTCAAAAGATTGGGTATAAGACTGGATGGGTAAAACGATTCGGGCTAGGGTCAACTTTTTATGTCATATTTTACTATTATACGTTGCTTCTGTGGTATGGAGGATGGCTCGTGAGGCACCATGATACAGATGGAGGATTGGCCATATCTACTATGTTTTCAATCATGATAGGTGGATTGTATGTAGTATTATACCCAAAAATACACTAACGTAACTTCCAAAGTCCGTAATGTCTCTACTGACACCCTCCTGATAATTCATATTGCCTAGTTTTATAATATCATTGCTTGGTGTTCCTGGCATATCACGAAGCCTTTTTTTTCCACTGTTGCGTAGTAGGAAAAATCGTCATAAAGATAAAGTTGGCTCCAAAAAATCTTCCATCTCTCTGGAATTTACAAACTCAAGTAAAGCACCAATTCTCTTAACCACTTTCAGCGCAGAAAGAATTCGAGTCTCCACTTCAAGAGCAGATGCCAAAAGAACACAAAGCCTGATGTTATTAACAATTGCATTAGACAGGTCTTCATGAAGAAATTCAAAGAACTGTGACACCAGCTTAAGTTGAAGAATGTTTGTGAACCTGAGGCATTTCAAATCCAAAAGCATAACCAAGAGCTTCTGAGTATACATAGGAATTGGATCCTCATCTTCAATAAGTGTAGGATATAATGGCAAAAATTATTTTTCAGAAATTTATTTCAGAGCATTAGCTCTTGTATCATTCTGATTTGATGGAGAATCGGACATATTTTCTCAGTCATTTCTCTTTGAACATCCCCGCAGGAAAAACTGTAGCTATGGTTGGTAGAAGTGGGTCGAGAAAGAGTATTGTAGTTTCTCTGATAGAACGCTTCTATGATCCAATTGAAGGTATCTAATACATGATTTTAAATTGGCATTTTCATATCCTGATCTCAGGCTTTTAGTTTAATAATTCCTTATTAAAAACACTATTTTTAATTGTTGTGAATGAAGGTCAAGTGCTACTTTATGGGTATAACATCAAATCTCTGCAGTTGAAATGGCTTAGACAGCAGATAGTGCTTGTGAGCCAAGAACCAGCATTGTTTGCAACAAGCATTAAGGAAAACATGCTATTGGGAAGAGAGGATGCAAGCCAAGTGGAAATGGAGGAAGTAGCCAGAGTTACAAATGCAAATTCTTTTATCACAAAGCTTCCTAACGGCTACGACACGCAGGTATGTTGCTAGCTGTAATAGTTGGATCTTTTGCTGCATTTTAGTCTTCCCCTTGCAACCTTCCCCTTTCTCTTAATCACATATGCGTGCCTTGTAACATCTTGGAAAATCCCATTACCTTCCATTCTAAATCAAATCCTTGGAAATCTAACTATATATCTAAGATGGTTCATAGCACTTTTCTAGCATCTCATTGTCTCTTTTCTCTATGCCAAAGTTGAGAGTAGCCATGGTTACTATATGTGCTGAGTTGGATCTGCAACTGTAGGTTGGTGAACGAGGTGGCCAACTATCAGGAGGGAAAAAGTAGCGCATTGCAATAGCCAGAGCAATGTTGAAGAACCTAGCCATACTACTTTTGGATGAAGCAACCAGTGCTCTGGACTCCGAATCAAAGCCCTGGACATGTTCATGGTAGGAAGAACAATGGTAGTTGTGGCACATCATCTCTCCACTATTAGGAAGGCTGATATGGTAGCAGTGGTTCAGCAGGGAAGCATTTGGGAGATGGGGACTCACGATGAGCTTATCTCCAAGGACAATGATGGGGCTTATTCAACATTGATCAGACTCCAAGAGACTGCCCATGAGCTTGGTAACAATGCAAGAAAGAGAAGTTCCAGGTAGAATTTTTTTTGCCCACTATGTCAATTCAGTAATGGCAACAGGGCACCCAGGCACATTGTAGTTCATCTATACAATAATTTTTCAAAAAAAAAGGTCTATAAAATTGGAATTCTTTTGTTTCTCCCATAATTTTGTAATTTTTTTGTTAGTCCCATAAATCCTGAGGGCCTTATCCGTAAAACTGTGATTATATTTTTCATCCTCACGATCTTCTTTGTAAAATCATAATTGTTCTGTTTTTCCAAAGATCAGCAGTTTGTACTATTATACTTGCATAGATTCTCAGGGTTTTCTTTGTAAAATATTTAAAAAGCTACACATATTATTGATGCAGTCTGATTTTATTAGCCTGTCAATTAGCATATTTCAGTGCAGCATTGAATGTTGCAGTGGGTGTTTTGGTGGATATATAATAAAACACTAGACACCAAACTTCAAAGCACTAGCAGCGGCATTCAATATTGCACTACAGGGTGCTTAGTGCTCACAGTTGATTACAACAAACTATTTTAAACCAAACTGTTTGGATGCCTCCTGGTACCATCCTCCAATCCTCTTTCTAAAATTGTAATTGTTTTGTTTCTCCCTTAGGTATCCCTCCACTATATTCTGCACTCTAAACTTCCCCTAGCTAAGAATCTTTTTTATGCCTCATAACGGGGCGATTCTCCTTACCCTTATTGTATATGATCTCAGAGTTTATGGGGAGATTCTCCTTACCCTAAGAATTGAGACTTGGTGGTCATAATCTTCTTCTAATCATCGATTTGATCAATGGCCAGCTTTTGACATCCTTAAGCTGTTTAAGACGTTTTTCTTTCTATTTTGTTATTTAATTTTATAAAATGTCTATTCAATTTAATTTGAAATAGCCTAATTCTTTTACAAAGAATGCTCTAATTCAAATTCATCAATCGCCCTTAGATAATGGATTGGAAGTAATGTCATTGTTTCCAGGTGTCGAGGAGGCAATTAGTGCTTTTGAAACTCCAAAATCTCCACTGTGGAGTGGTTTATTGCTTTAATGTGAGTGTACTGCTTGGAATCCAACCTTCTACCAAGTGGTAGACAGTATTTTTATTATTATAGAGCAGTTAACCTAGCTTGTCATCGATCGTCAGCTCCAGCGTTTTTTAGCCGCACGCAATTTGTAATATTTCTGCTGTTTTTATAAAAAAAATACAGCCCATTTTTATGCATCGTTAACCGAATTAAAAATCATTATTTAGATAATCATCTGCTAGCTAACATTAGGATTATTTAAAACTCATAGCGAATGAGCTTATTCAAATACCTCAAAAAGGCGTTAATGATGACTTGCAAGCGATGGCGAAGTAAACCAGACCCCCTCTTGAAAAAATGTTTAATAATTATTGATCTCGAGTGTCAAAAATTTCCATCATGGCATTTCTTTCTGGAATTTATTTTTATAGCTTTTATTTGCGTGTACCCTGTAATAAAATGTTATTCGAGTGGTAATAATTATTGATCTCGAGTGTAAAAAGGTCCATCGTGGTGTTCCTTTCTCGAATTTATTTTTATAGCTTTTATTTGCATGTACCCTGTAATAAAATGTTATTCGAGTGGAGTTTAGCTTTAGTTCTCATTGCGGTTTTTCCAATCGTGGTAGCTGCCAATCTCTATCCTGAAGTACAAGCTGTGGCAGAGCGGGTGCTCTCAAGAATTGTTGTGATGGGTAGGGAGTGATTGTTGATTCTGAATTTTAGCAATGACTACCGTAGGTTATGGAGATCCTATTCCTCGTGGTGTTCTTGCCAAGTGTTTTGTTTGTGTGTTTGACTTTGCTGGAATGACCATTCTTGGTTTGCTTCTGAGCATTGTCGTAGAATACTTTGCTTGTTGGAATTCATGGACAAACTATTTAGCGATAAAAAGGGGGCTAGCCAGCTAGAGCTAGACAGGGCTATATTCTTCTCATTTGTTCTCCTTTGCATGTTCTCCCCGCCCAAATGCACTGATCTCCACACCGTTTTGCCATCACAGGAAATCAGCAGGTGGATGTTTTCTTCTTAAAGACTGTAGGAATTCCAAAGCGTTATGCATGTGGGTGTTTTCTTCTTCAAGACTACATGAATTCCAAAGCGTTTTCCAGATTCGGGCGACCTGTTCTTGGTTGGAACTTTACACCAATTCATTGTAAATGCATTGCTCCTTGAGTCCACTTATTGTTTGTGGTTTTTTTTACTCTTCTAGGTTTATGCAATATTCAATATTTGAATTCCAATTTTAAACCACCCAATCCTAATTGACACAAATGATAGAACTTAATAAATGGGCATCCACTATTTTCGATATTTAGTCACAAATATATGAGATTTCTGAGAGTCCCCATGAAATCTTATGAGCGTTTGTGATTACCCAGTTCATTTCCGAGGCGTTTACAGCTCATTACAAACCTTCAGTTTGATTATAATGACGGGTATATAACCATAGGTTGAGCCCAGGAATTTGAAACTGAAGAGGGGAAACTAGTTCGTTCCTTCTATAAAAAGGGTGCATGCGGTATATAGAGATTACGGTTTTCGATTTTGCAATTTTTATTGACGTCTTTTTCTTTTTTTTTGGATTACCCTTTTCCGGATACACTTAAGATTGCAGAGATTGTAATTGAAAATGAGTTTAGAGGTGCAAAACTAGTAACTGAAAATGAGTTCAAAGATTGGTAGTCAAGAGATCCTCCACTAAAGATAGGCACACTAAGGTGAATGGGCGAGGTCGGAGGGTCAAAATACCTACAGCCAGTGCAGCGCTGATCTTTCATCTAACGCGTGGGTTTGGTCAAAAGTCATATGGAGAAACAATTCAATGGCTTCTCAACAAGGTCAAGCCAGCGATCATGGCAGCAACAGGTACATGTGTTGTTCCTACTTTGCCTCTGCCCATTATAGGTTTAGGTACAGGTACTGTTCCTGTTTTGCCTGTGTCCATTTTAGGTTGAGGTACAGGTACTTTTTTGCTTTCCCTATGCCTGTTGCAGGTCATGTTTCTTCAAATCCTTCAAAATTGCAGCAGCACCCACAAGCCCCACCTTCAGCTCATGGTATTATGTCCCTGCCAGCATTCGGCTCCTCAACCGGAATGGGTTTTGCTTTTCAGGGGGAACAATTGAGTTACAGTCCATACACTTCCATGCTCTGGGGGAGTGAGGATCCAACACTGAATGGACATAGAATTGACCATTCCTTGCAGCAAAGCAACTGCCATTGCTATTGATTCTGCCAAACGAACGTTGATTTGTCCATAATTTTGATTTCGCGTGCGATTTCTACATAGACAAACTGTTTTTTTACTGTGTTATAAGTTGGAAAGCATTCCCATTTTGGAAGTTTGACTTTTTTAACAGACCTTGTGTTCAAAGCACCTAGAAGATTTTTTTTGCTTTGTATAGGTGTCCTATTAAAAGCTTTAACTGAAGATGTGGTTTGCACTCAAACTGGAATGCATTCTACATAATGGGCATATTCTTGTTGCAGTATTTTCAACATAGTTATGAAGACTTTTTGCATCAAAATTTATAGGCCTTGCTACAAGAAGGTAAATGGCCAGCATCCGATACGACGATAAGATACTGTTGCTCAACCATTTAGTTTTTGCAGTATTAATTATTGTATCTGTTACTAACTTGCTATCCAATTCCTCATTTCTTTTGGATGTAATGATGGGCAATGATTAGCTATCAACCATAAAGAACTTTTCATGAGTTGATTTCAAAAAACCAACTTATTAAATTTAGGTTTGCTGGATGTTCAATCCTGTTGCATTGGATGTTTAACAGTGGTGCATATGCAATTGTTAGAGGAATTGCTTGCTTTTTCTAAGGAGGAATACATTCAGAGAGTGTTAATTCTCCTATGTTCTTATTTTTGGGGTGAAGGTTAATTTACCTGGGGTAATGGTTAATCAATTTAATTAGTGTACCATTCATAGGCCATGGGGAAGCAGAGTTGAAATTCGGCAAGCTACAAACCATAGAGTTGGAATTCATAATGTTGAGCTAAACTTTATGAAGTTGCAAGCAACAAGGTTGAAATTCACATAAATAGTAGAACTTTCACTGATGGATTGCCCAACCGGTTGTAGAATTACCCCGCTATCAGTATGTCCATTGATTTCCATCCCCCTTACTCAAGAATCATGTGACAAGCATCGGTGACCCAGCAATAGGTTCATGTTTTTTTTATAAATTAAACTTCAACAAAGAAGGCTTGAATCACACTATCACAATGAAATGCTCTGGGAAGGAAGGAAGAATTTGAGGAGTGTTGAATGATTACACTTTATATAGGGAGAAATAATTGTGTCAGGACCATGGTTCTGTTGATTCCTTGGCAGAGAAAGTAGAAACAATATTATACGTTCTCTAATATTGTGTCTGCACTTTGATATTTATTCTTTTCTTTTTGTTAATCGAGGGGAGTTTTGCAGTTCATTTGGGCTTTATGTACTTTTTTCTCCACCTTCCTCCCGCAATAGACCTGGGGAATTGCAGGTGTCTGCAATGGCCTCATATTGGGTTGATTTCTTTAGAGGAATGAAGAAGCCAGTGGCAGCAGTTGTCGTCTTCCTCTCATTTATTGAGAAACATGAGCTGGAATGGGAAATTCCATACTCCATAGCAAGGGTTTCCTTCAACTCTCTGTTATTGGCTTCATTTTACAATTTATCTTTCACCAGCAAAAAATACGGTTTATCTAGATGTAATACAAGGCACAACCATACGTGATGCTACATTTAGGTTCTTTTTGGAAGACTTTATAGTGTCAGAATTATGGAATTCCTACTTGCAGTAGTTGATCTTTTGAGTATTAGTCAAAATAGGTTCTCATGAATCGATCCTTGTGGACCATCTTTATAAGTGGTCTATTGTTGATTGATCATTGGACACTGCTATGTCCTTCGGCCACTTGGTATTTTATTGCCTTGTTTGGGCACTTCAATTTGAAGTGAATTTCATCTAAGTAAAAAAATAAAGTGTGTTGCCATTTACTCATAATAACGTTCGAAATGTTAGTTGTCAAGAGAGGTACCGAATTATTAACCAAAGGTTGTGACTAAATACACTTTCTGAAGAACATGATCTAATTCCTATGATATAATTATGATAAATTCTTTTCTGCCCAGCAAATTGAGTTCGTAGATTCTCATATGATAGTTCACCAGTTTGTATTTATATATGTAGCATACCGGCATATGTTGAATGGGTTCTCATTCAGGTTGTGAAATGTACAGGGAAGTTATGTAAACATGACATGGAAACTTCTGATACTAGATCATGTAGTCATAAAGATGACAGAGCAGAGATAGACATGAGAGCTCCTTTTGAATCAGTCAAGGATGTTGTTAGCTTGTTTGCAGAGAGGGTTGTTGGAGATAAAATTACTGAGAAAAGGCCTGGAATTCCAGAAGAAAAGGTGATAATGGAAATATTTTTCATTTTTGTTTTGTTTTTGTAATACGCTTAGCCTTAGACACCGCAAATATAACTGTATAAATACCTTGCTTATTTAATTCCCTAGAGGAGAAAATAACTTTTAGTTACAATAAATTTCTCTTTTTCAATGGATTCGGTTTATCTAAAACTATTCTTTGGGATTTCTAGAGTCGAATATCAAATGAAACACAACTGCATCTTCTACAAAAGGACTTAGTTAAGTTTGTTGGGAGCTTCTTTTGGAGCTTGGGAGATTTTTGGGAACTCTTTGGTCGCTTCCTTTTTTGGGGGAGCTTGTAGAAGTTCCCTATATATTTAAGTGCTTCTAGAAGCTTCTTGACAGGCATGGAACTTCTAAAAGCTTTTTCCCATGTCGGGCCCAAAATCATAATGAATGTGCCAAAAATCAATTGAATGATTGTTGGTTCTCGTGCCAAAAAATTACCAACGGTTAAAAAGTTGGTTGAATCTATCAATCATGCCATTTTAAAAATTTTCAAGGTCATAGATATTAGGAGGGTTCACACCTCTTACCTCTTTACCTCTTTAGATATGTATTTTTATAACTAGCTTACATTATTCTTATTGATTGATATAGCAATTTAAGATTTTCAGTGTTGTAAATTCAATGGGTACATTCCTTCCGAAATTGGAAACCACCATTCTCTAGAACTCATAACCTTACATAAAATTACCCACGAGGGATTTGAACTCATAACCTTACATTTACAACTTCTCATCTCAGTTACTCATTACCAATTGCTCTGTTGTTGTAAGTTTATATTTTAATTTAATTGAAAAAAATGAAATATTTTGCATTTTGAATGCTTGCCGACTTTTGGTCAAGTCATTCTGACTTTTTGGCCCTGTCAAGTTATTTCCAATTCCAAATTTCAACACTGATCTCGGTATATGGTCCTAATTTTGAATCTAGGCATATATGGTACCCCATATTTAGCTAATTGCATTCAGTAGCATAAGTATATGGAAGAATTACTCAACATTGATCTCTAGAGGTGCTTGGATTTTTCTTTTGTGTTGAGGAAAGCTTCAGGTTTTATCCATGCACAATCCCTTATGACAATAATCTCCATGAAACAGGCAACCTCTCCTTTCAATCCACCAGCTCGGCAAACTGGGATTTTGCTTGATCCTTTAGCTTATCAAATTCCTTAGTGACATTAATAGCCTTTCCATTTATATCCTCCTTCCAATCCTCTTTACTGATATTGATTCCCATGGCTTTGTTTTCAAAGTCAAGGGTCCATTAAGTGAGTTTGATTTGCAGATTATGGACTTATTCAGAATTTCCCTTCCAATGGTGTAGCCTGTGCCTTTTGGGGGTTTATTTATACTGGTGGGCTAGCAGAATTTTTGTGTCTTTCCAAGTAGCACCCCAATTCTCTAGCTCTTCAAGGAACTTAGTTTGAGCCTCAGTGCACATGTGACATACCAGAACAATCAACTACAACTTTTTTGCCCCTTTCCTTCCCCCTTCATGTTGATTGAGGCATCTTGGGAATTACCGAGCTAGAAGGCTCAGAAGCAGTTTTAGACTAGGTCCTCCAGCTAGAGTCCCCCTCCTCATCAGAAACCAGACCAGCCTCAGATTTGGAGTTATCAAACTCCACTGACAAGGATGGGAGTCATTCCAGAAGAGGCTTCATAGCAATCACATGGACTAAATTGAATTCAATCGAAGAAAAACAAGGAATCCCTTGGTGAGAAGGCCGATCAGGATATAAAGATAACCTTACTGGAATCTATGGGATAGATTTATAGTGGCACAGCTGGCAAATGCAACAGACCTTGATAATGGTATGATGGCACAACTTTGTTCTCTATTGATGCTAGCTTGTTCCTTTTATGTTGTCAAGAATGGAAATTCCAAATTGCAGAAGGTAGTGTTTCAATGATAGAGCTCTTATGTCTTCATAAACTTGTAAGATGATTTTGCTTTGATGCATGTGCCTGGATAGTTCTTTAATTGTGTCAGGGATACTATTGAATCTATGGGATAGATTTATAGTGGCACAGCTGGCAGATGTAGCAGACCTTGATAATGGTACGATGGCACAGCTTTGTCCTCTGCTAATGATAGCTTGTTCCTTTTATGTTGTCAAAACTAGAATTTCAAAGTTGCAGAAGGTAGTTTTCCAATGATAGAGCTCTTATGTCTTCAGAAACTTGTAAGATGCTTTTGTTTTGATGCATGTTCCTGGATAGTTCTTTAATTATGCCAGGGATACTTTGCCCTTTTGTCATTTTTTTCCTTCATCTTTCATCATTTATTATGATAAAGTATACCGAAGGTTGGATCCTCTGAAATAAGTCACTACAGAAGTTTAACATTAACTGAAACATGAACTTTGTTGTTTTCTCCATTAGGAGCAACATCAATGATGATGCCAAACACTTGAAATCCGTTTGCATTAATATTATGGATTGCTTTGGAAATTGATGATTGCCTTTATTTGAGCTAAGGCATGTTTATCTTTGGTTGTGATTTGTTGCATATAAACTTGGCCATTGATATATGGTCATTTCCAGTGTTTCAAATGATTTATGGGTCATGTATATGATGTTCTGTTCCAGTAATATATATGATATAAATGTTAAAGTGCATCATCTACTATTCCTATTGTTGATTTTGCGTGATGACCACCATGCTATCACAAATCCAAACCCACTAACCATTATATAGTCCATGGATGTAACCTTAAAACAGAACATGAGTTATGTAATTGGTTGAGGAAGGGGTTGTTGTCCCCTAAGCAACTTATGAATGTTGATGATTGCCTATAGCTAACCTAGGGCATGGTTATCTTTGAAGTTGTGATTGTCGCATTTAAAGTTGGCCACTGATATCCGGTCATTTCCAGTGTTTAAGATGATTTATGAGACACATATATGATGTCCTGTTCCAGTAGTATACCTTGGTATATATGTTAAAGTGCATATAGTACTATTCCTATTGTTGATTTTGTGTGATGACCACCGTGCTATCACAAACCCAAATTTGTCTTCATATAGTCCATGGATGCAACCTAAAACAGAACATGAGGTATGCAATTGCTTGTGGAAGATGTTGTTGTCCTCTAGAGAACTTAAGAATGCCCATGATTGCTTATATCTGATCCAGGGCATATGGTTACATGTGAACTTGGTCACTGTTGTTATCCATAGTTGTTGCTTTGTATGTCCTTGACATGATACTATTGTGCCACTTGAAAACATTACATGTAGAAGTTTGGCCACCTCGAGTTTTGTATCCATTCTTGTTTGTAGATAAGATAAGATAGGATAATTTTATTAATGTCCAACAAATGACCACAAAAGTAGATCAATGCGTTTGTAAGGTACCAAGATGCCAATACAAAGTGGGAGCACTAAAGTAGCTCCTATAAATTGAAATGTAGAAAGAAAAGTAATACCAAAACCTAGATATCGAACACCACAGATGGAGAGCCAATCTCGGAGAGAGATGCATAGATAAAGTAGATCTAGGGCATGTGAAACAAAAAAGCATATGTTTGTCTTGTTACATCGGAGCCATCTCTCTTGACATTTCAGGCCGATTAGAGGAAGTGCAAAATAAAACATTGTCCAAAGGAAGAGTTGGAAGAGGAGGTTGACTAAGGAATGTCTCTGCCTGGAGTGATGTGCCCGGTGTGCTCTAGAAGAAATTGGTTGACAACTGGTACGAGGTTGAGATTGTTTATGTCAATGGGGTTGGACAGAAGAGGAGGAAATCCTTTTTTCATTTAAATATGTCTGAAGTCGAAAGAAGTGTCCCCACCTATTTGCCTCTTGGTACCCCTCAAAGATGGGAGCACTAGGAAAAAGGAAGTGATCTACTACATGGAGACTTTTCTAGTAGATGAACGTGACACTTCATCAAACTATTGCTTCACTCATTTTGTTTTCTAGGATGATGTTGGATCTGGGATGCCACTTGCTTGGTATTAGAAACTGGTAGATTTCTATTGGTTTCATATGTCTTCCATATATTATGTGGAGAGATATACTCGACCTTTGTTTTCTTTATGAAGCTTCCCGACTTTGCTCTTTCTCCATATAATTCTTGCCTTGCGGTGACAAACTCACAGTAGACTCACATTAGGGCCAGATGCATCAGTCGCACCAACGGACCTCAAAGTGCAATAGTTTGGTGACCATCTTGATCTGCAATGCCCCAGAACAACAGCGGCCTCCTGCTATGGTATTTGCATGTTTAAATTTAAATACCTAAGTACAATGATAAAGCTCTATAACATAGAACACAAACATTAAAGCTCTCTGATCTATGATAATATGAAAAAACTGATGGTCATAGTCAAGACATGAAGGTTGCACGTTGAAGTATAACAGAATAACTTAGTTTCACACCCATTTCTACCATTGTGTATATCACATTGCCTGTCTGTGTGTATGCTATTAATATAAGTAATTGATAAGAAGAGCAATTTGCCAATGACATAAATAGTATGTGAGACCAAAAGAGATAGTAATGCATAGCCTGTGACCTAAAAGTTTATTTTATAATGATCAGAACCTTGGAAATTAATTAATTAATGCTAAATGATTTTCTATATAAAGATCATGTCCATCATCTATTTCTGAGATTGTCACTATAACTAATTTATAGCAAACAAAGCCCAATAGAACTATCCCAAAGCTCACCTCTTATCATGGGTAGTGGGGCATGCTCACTGAGTTTTGATACTGGGTCATCATTATAGTAGGCGCTGCAATTTGTGCAATGTTTACTAAATAAGGGAGGCGAGTCGACTTGCCAGTGAGAACTAGGTTGTCGAGTGTGTGGGGAGGACGGGCGTGCTCTATAAGTGAATGCGGAGTGGAGACTTTGACCCATGAAACCCTCTTATCTCCTTTGAAACCGGGTTTTACCAGCCATCTCACCATGAAGACCAAACCCCAACAAAAGCCAACTGACAAAGGAGGATAGGATCTTGCTGAAAATGGGGACCAATAGTAGGATTTAGGTGCACCAGCTTAGCAACGGGTTGTATGTTTCCGGATGGCCAGAGCAATACAAAGACAAGTAGCTGACGATGAGCTCCACCTCTGTGTTGTACACAGGAGGGGACATCAAGAAGTCTGGCGATATGAAATATCCAGGTAAGAACAGTCCCAATGTGACAGTTGGTTTTCCAGTTCAGCTGAGCAAGGCACAGGATTGGGAGGTGGCTGGCAGCTGGCTTGGCAATGGAAAAAGTTTGATGAATCCAATATGAGCGGTAACTTGAAGAGAGTTTTAGAGCAGGCTTTGGATGTTTTAGAGCAGGCTGCTGGACATAATTTGGAGGAAGTTTAAAGTTCAATGATGTCTTTCAGTGCTTTTCAATGTGCTCTTGTTCTATGGCTTCTCCACTCAAGAGTTAGAATTCATAATGCAGAATGTCTTTTCCAAACCTCTCAATGGGTGTACTCGAAAGTGCAGGTCAATTGATTTGTATCCACCAATGCATGAATATACAGTTTCTGAAGGAGTTTGTCCCAGGTGTCGATCTCCAACTCATCACAAAATATGGGACCTGGGTGTGTACTCCAAAGTGCAAGTCTGTTGATTTTCCTCAGCCACAGTTTGAGTAAACAATTTCTAAAGTAGTTTATTTCAGGAGCTGATGTTCAACTCATCACAAGATCCGTGAAATTTTAATAGATCTTTACAGTACTGCTTGTAGAGGTAAAATTGTTTCCAGCCCTTCTGGTGACTTAGTTGAGTGTTAGAATATTGATCTTGCCTTTTGTGACCGGATTTAAGCACTGTTTTCTTGAAAATCAATTCTTACTGTTGAGGATGGTTTTACTTCTACAAGCCGAGGCCTTCCTATTACATTTGGTAGCTAGAAAATATCTCATTACTTATCGAACTTCCACTATTGATCCTCCCTTTCGTGACAGGATTTAAGAACCTTTTTCTTCAAAATCTATTCTTACTGTTGAGAATAATTTAACTGAGGCCTTCCTATTACATTTGGTAGCTAGAAGATCTCTCATTACTTTGGTATGGGACTTCTATGGGTCTTCTCTATAAGGATTCTCTCCTGATTTGGTTGGGTATATTTTGCTTCCCATTTTAGTTATTTTTTCAATATAAAATCAGTTTCCTTAATACTTTTAGCTCAAGTTGATTCATACATGTTTCTGCCAATGAAAGTTCATATGGATGTATTATTTTATTCTCCAATAGGTGGTTGCAATGTGTTTATGTACCCTCTCAGTTTGCCTCAACTTGTTCTTAGATGTGCTCGAGCCCCATATCCTATAAATATATAACATTACTGATGTGATGAATGTTTGGAATAAGGAGCTGATTATTTCCAATCTCAAATCTCTGCCAGAGAAAGGAGACAGATCCTTACCTAGGTGCAGGTGATGCCATATGGAAGCCCAAGAGAACATGTTGAAAGTTGTTTGAAATGTGCCTATTTATCAAGGTAGTAGCATTGGCAGTTGCCCAGAATGTGTCAATATCCAAGCTAGCAACAAGAGACCCAAGCCAGCGCCCGAGGAGCTTCATTTCTCTTGGCTCAATCAACCATCCTATCTCCATTGGCTAACATAATATCAATATATGACAAGTGATGAATCAACAAGACATTTGCCTGATGTGTACTTGTGGTGTGAGACAAACAACAGACTTTGATCATGATGTTAATGTCTTTCACCCAGTGGGGCAAGGAAGTCAAGGGGGTCCTTCCTCGAGGAGAGTAGGGAAAGGAAATGAAGGACAGTTTGTCTTGAGGGGGTGGGTGAAGGGAAGGGCAAAGGCAAACAAGCAAGAAGGAAGCAATGCAAATAACTAGAGGAGAATCTCATCTTAAGGGGCTAGGAAGAATAGAGAAATGCTAGATGAACTTGTTATCACTCAAAATGCATTTCTTAAAAAAACATCTTGGCGATCTTGTTGATGGTTCATGGATTCGTTATCGGATGGACTTGTCAAAATTCTTCATTTGACATTGACAGTTTGTGGATACATTAGCAAATATTGGCATTGATGATTTGTGGATACATCTTGATCAGGATCAACTTACCATTTTTGAGTTCATCATTTGGCATTGATTGTTTAGGATTGCTAAAGTCAGTGTTAGCACATTTTTGTGGTTCTTGTATTGCTCAAGGGTTGAGGATTGGACAGGTTCTTGGCAGGTGGTTTTCGTAGCATGTGCATTCAAAGGACATATCATGCCTATTTTAGTGCACAGATGGGCATGCTCTCAACATAGGCATTTTTAGTAGGTTCCGATCTACTTCTATTTTTGGCAGGTCACCCCATGCATCTGAATGACATTCAATGTTTGGAGTATGCATCGGAGGATGATGATAGTTAGATTCTTGAATTGGATATTTTTAGAAAGTTTATAGTTTTAGAAATTTTTCCTTTTCAGCAGCTAGAGACATTTTTGGGCACCTAAATTGATGGTTTCCTAAATGGGCACTTTCATACTTTCAAGATTTACAATCATAAAATTTATAGTTTCAGAAATTTTATCTCTGTTGAAATCTCATGGTAGATTTGGATAACCCTTTTTGATATGTGCATATGGTTTTGTGTGTTGTGGCAATCTGGGATAGTCAAGGTCTTGGTCAGAATTGGTCAAGCCTAGGTCTAAAAATTGAATTTATGCAGTTTTGGAGATACTTACAATTTTTTATAAATTTGGTGGTGATCAAGGATTGTGTAATCTTGGTCTACTTTTAGCCTTGAGGCTTTCAGAATTTGGTTATATTTTGAGTACCCTTTATCTTGAACAACATTGGCATCCAGTTTCAAGTCATTTTGAGAAATTGGAAGGGAAAATTAAGGTTGTTGCACCTTCTAGAAGCTTCTATGGTGGGTTCCACTTGATCTATGTTTATCTCTAGGAGTGCACTCTACTTAGGGCAGTTATGCTTGGAGCTGACCTTTCAGTGCAGTTGAGTGGAGTTCAATGCTGTTGATTCTCAATTCATGCACATGAACAGGCGATTTTTAGAGTTGCTTGACCTTGAAGGTAACCTATTCATGGAAAGTTAGTTGCACCAAATGATGAAGACTCTTCCTCTGCATTCAAGAATTTGTTGGATCTATTTTTGACTTGGAGAGGAGTGTACCCTTCAGTTTTGGCAAAAGCTCTCCTGAGACTGTCACTTCAGTTCATAATCAATTCACTTCAGTAGACTTTCCTTTCACTTCTAACTTCTCCCTACAGTGCAATTGATTTATTTCTCCTCAGTTCAGTTAGAATTTAGTTTAGATACATGTCTCTTGGAGAAGACTCAACCTATCATATTCAAAGTGATTCACACATCAAGCAAGTCCTATTTTTGCAAGGTGTCTTTTACTCCAAGCCATTCATGCTATACTCATCTTGAAATGCCGGAATCTTGAAAACTGTTAAGTTTGTTGAATTTTGATGGGATGTGAAATTCTATTCTCCTCGTATGAGGTCCAATGAGGTTTGAACCCCTCTCAAACATCTTGGAACAAATAATAACAATATAAAAAGTAACTAAAATGGTATTATTTTACTTAAAGAATTTTATAATATCATTTCAGGTTGGCTTGTGTGTCAAGCATTAATATATTTGAAGCCTTCGAAAGTGCACCCTAGATGAAGTTTGACGTTTTGTTCATGCATTCAGTTTATTCTTGAGGAGGAGGGTGCTCCACTTAGCCTATGCTTCGTGGATCCTTGTGCTATTTCCAGGTGTAGAAGGAGGGTGCTCCACTTGAAATATGCATGGTGGATTCCAATACTATTTCTAGGTTAAGAATCTTGCACTTGGGACTAGGGAATTATGGTGTATGGAATCCAGAGAGTTATCAATATCCATTTACCATGTGGAAAAAGGTGGGTTTCATGAGAAACTCCAAAATTCACAATCCCAAATTTTGCAGGAATGCTGAAGTTAATGTGGAGGGCACATCATGTAAGAGTACCAGAGGTATGTAATTGACAGGTTTGATACAATAGCCAATGAGGGGAAGTGCCCCTGGTACTCTATTGACACCAAATCAAGAGGTGAATTTTGACATTCTAATTATATTTCGGGGAAAATCTTGTATGGAGATGAGACTCATGCATGATTAAGTTATTTTCCTTCTTTTCTCTGTATGTTGAATTGAATTTATCTAGCTTTGAATAATAGGTCAAGAGAATTTCCTGAATTGTAATCTTAATTTACAGACACGAGAAAATACAAAATTAGGTGGTTCCAAGAACAAATCTGCATTTTTGAAGAATGCCACAACAACCTTGCTTCACACAATTGGTGAATTTGAGAAGGTGGCATTTGTTGCTCATATCAACAACTACATTATTGATGATCCAGTGATGAAAAGATACCTTCCAATTGATCCTATGACAAATTATCTCTTTGATATAATGAAAGATGGCATTCTTATATGGTATGAATACTCAATTAACTAATAATTACAACCTTGTTGCAATTATAGGATAGTTGCATTTCATTAAGTTTTGACTGTACTTGGATCTTGTGGTTTGTTCATACAACTAGCTGTTGTCATATTTCTGAGAATGAAGACAATTACTGTTTCTATTTGTGGGCATGATGCAGTAAATTGATCAATGTCGTTGTTCCTGGCACCATTGATGATCGAGCAATAAATATGAAATCAAAGCTTAAACCATTGGAAATCAATGAAAATCATACAATTTGCCTCAATTCTTCAAAGGTCGTTGAATGCACAGTAGTAAATATTGGAACATGGGGCTTAGTTGAAGGGCGGGTAAGTGAAAAATTCTGTATAATTGTATATAGGTTGTTAAATTACATATTGTTTCTGAGGACTTATATGATGGGATGGTAGGTCAAATAAGCTGTATAGTTGATCCCACCTTTATATATTACCACTTCCATACTATGTTAGCTTAATTCAACAGCTGAGTGTTCTGAGTTATATGTCCTAATATTGAAAGATTTAAGGCTGTTGTAACTGGCATAAATATATTTATGCTACATGTCTAACTCTCTCTATTTGGATGTGGGCTTTACCTGATGGTTTCATGGCCTGGATCGTTAAATTACTTATTTCATAACTCACAGAGGCCCAACCAAAGAGATGTGGGATTCAAACTGTGGAAGCACATAACTCAGCCACTAAGACCTCAAACACAAACAGATAAACACTGTGAAAATCAACCAAAAACATCCCACGTGTCCGTCGGATTGATAGGATATAAATGATGGCACCATGCTATCGTCATCCAACTGTTTCAAAAATTCCATACATGGTATTGGTTGAGTATACAGAGCACGGCAAACAATACTCAGTATGTTGTAGATCATTTAATGTTGCTGTGTATGTTTGATCGTGGTTAAATTTTGAGACACAATCAATGTCGAATTTTCATGTATGAGAATGAAGATATCTAAACTCGGTCATACCTGGTTTTGTAGTGTATTAAAAACAAGGACGGATTCCAAATGGTAATTGAGTCGAGTTGAAAAGTGAAATGATTTGATAGATGGCAGTGATAAAAGGCAAGTAATACTTAACATGGTGTTGTGTATGCTTGATGACGGTTAGATTTTGAGTAGTGAGCATAATAATGATTGAAAATGTTAGTTCAAGGGTTGAAAGTCAAAGTGTTAAGGAGATCGTTGAAGAAAGTGGTTGAAATATTAATAACCTAGAGAAGAGGAAATATCGAGCATTGATGGAATAAGGTGGTGACTGTGAGAATCAGATTCGAGACGGTGAAATCTATGAAAACAAAGAAAAAATCAGTACCGGGGGATGGCAGATTAGGGGGAGAAGTAGGGTCTCTGTTATGAGTCCTCAAGAACTGTGAGATTTCTTTGGTTAAACATGAACGATTTGATTTAGTTTGTGTTGGAGATTCACCCTTTCTTATGTATCAGTTTGTGTCTTCTTCACTATTTTACTCCATTGCACTTTAGAATTTTATATTTGACATCTCACATAATATAAAACTCGGTCACTATTTGGTTGTTCTTTTCTGCAAAGTATTTGTAGAATTGAATGGATGTTAAGGGTTGATTTTACTATTAGTAACCAACTCCTTTTGATGGATTCTACCTCAAATACAAATTATTGTTGAGTTGTTGAATTCTTCG
Organism: Pseudotsuga menziesii; assembly: GCA_001517045.1. Classification (NCBI taxonomy): domain Eukaryota; kingdom Viridiplantae; phylum Streptophyta; class Pinopsida; order Pinales; family Pinaceae; genus Pseudotsuga; species Pseudotsuga menziesii. Next base: position 63,374 of record LPNX010647930.1, on the reverse strand, counting down.
ATGCTTAAATCAATTTTTTTGTCACTTTAATCATCTTCATAATTACCTGATATTTGATTGCATGTGCATGTGATGCCTCCATATAAATAAAATCCATGTATTTTTCCCTGTTATGTTGCATTTCCCAGGATAGTTTGAAATCCATGTATTTTTCCCTGTTATGTTGCATTTCCTAGGATAGTTTGGAAACAATATGAAAGGTAATACTCAAGTAGATTCTTAATAATCTTTAAAGTAGATTCTTAATAATACATTGATAAATTTGAAAAGGGTAAAGGGTTTCTCTATCAATATATAATCTTTCTATATGGTTGCAATTTCTAAAGATTCATTTAACTGAGAAAGTCGGTTGTGAACATTATAACTTTATGCTCTTTAGAAAGTAGGTACATTCTGGTTCTCTAATTGATAGGGACATGGACTCTGTTTTCTAACTCATACGATGTCTGGACCTGCCTTTTGAGGACTTTATAAATGGAGAGGCCCTTTTGTTTTGGAAATTAGTTTAATTGACGTGTTTCTGCATTTTATCTAATCACACAATGTGTATATTGTATCTATAGCCTCATCTTGTCCTTGGCTTGATATCTCAAATTATCAAGGTACGTTCTGATGAGCTTTAGTTTTAACAGTGCATGGTAAGAGCTGCAATCTAACATGATTCATTTCAATCATAATACTTATATAGTCATGTCAAAAATCCAATCTATTGTGCTGAAAATCTACTTTCAAGCATGGCAGTCTTAAATTCTGCCAATTACCATTCCTTGCTTGTCCCACTTGTTACATTTTCAAAGATAAGTTTAAACAGCATATGCTTCTTCACTTGCAGATTCAACTTCTAGCAGACCTAAGTTTGAAGAAAACACCAGCACTTGGAAGTCCATCAACATGTTGTGAATGCTGACTAGCGTCAGAGAAGATACTAAAGAGACATGTATACTGATTACTATGAGGATAAATAATAACAATGCTTCTTTTTATGGCATTTGCTGCACCTCTAATAATTTAAGTAGCCATAGCTTAATTTGTAGCAGAGAAATCAGAAAGCACAATATAGCTATGAATCATATTGAAAAAAAATGCAGTCATGTGTTGTATCTAGGGAAGGAAGAATTTGAGGAGTGCTGAATGATTACACTTTATATAGAGAGAAATAATTGTGTCAGGACTATGGTTGTGTTGATTCCATGGCAGAGAAAGTAGAAGCAATATTATACTTACTCTAATACTGTGTCTGCACTTTGATATTTATTCTTTGCTTTCTGTTAATCAATGGGAGGTTTGCAGTTCATTTGGGCTTTCTGTACTTCTTTCTCCACCTTCCTCCCGCGGTAGACCTGGGGCACTGGAGGTGTCTGCAATGGCCTCATATTGGGTTGATTTCTTTAGAGGAATGAAGAAGCCAGTGGAAACAGTTGTCGTCTTCCTCTCATTTATTGAGAAACATGAGCTGGAATGGGAAATTCCATACTCCATAGCAAGGGTTTCCTTCAACTCTCTGTTATTGGCTTAGTTCTTTTATTTGTGCCAGGGATACTAGGAATCAATGGGATAGATTTATGGTGGCACAGCTGGAAGATGCAGCAGACCATGATAATGGTATGATGGCGTAGCTTTTTCCTCTGTTGATGCTAGCTTGTTCCTTTTATGTTGTCAAGACTGGAAATTCCAAGTTGCAGAAGGTAGTTTTTCAATGATAGAGCTCATATGTCTTCAGAAACGTGTAAGATGCTTTTGCTTTGATGCATGTGCCTGGATACTTCTTTAATTGTGTTAGGGATACTTTTCCCTTTTGTCATTTTTTTTCTTCAGCTTTCATCACTTATTATGATAAAGTATACCGAAGGTTGGATCCTCTGAAATAACTGCAGAAGTTTAACATTACTTGAAATGGGAACTTTGTTGTTTTCTCCATTAGGAGCAGCATCAATGATGATGCCAAACATTTGAAATCTGTTTGCATTAAATATTGTGGATTGATTTGGAAATTGATGGCCTTAAATAATTGGCGTGAATTATAGAAGTCATATCAAGTGTCAGGTCCTCTGTGGAATGATAAATGATTTGAATAAATTAGAAATCTTGCAGTGGAAACTCATGGTTTGAATGGGGTGAATTATCTATTTTGAATGGCCCTTTCAGATAAGAGATTGAAGGTATTGTAATAGTTTCAGTTTTGTGGAAAGGTTGTACATGCTGTTTATTTATATTTAAAAGGTATTGAATTGAAATGGTTAGCTTACATTTGTTCTCTGGATATGGGATTTCACTGGCAGTCACAGATCGCGAGAGATTTACAAATATATATGCATGCATGATTATATTAACAATTCCAGAAAAACACAGACATGAAGAAACCTGTCTGCATAGGGTATTCCATCAAACCTTTCTTTTGGCTCACTTCAATGTTACACTTTTTTTCCTCGCTTACCCGCTAACAACTACCTTAACGGTGTATTATTGCACCTTCATTGGGGCAATTGCTAGTTTATAAAAATGTAATATTAAAAGACAGTATTGAAAAGATACCACTTTACCTCATGAAAAACACTTAGAACACTTAACTTATCAATGTAAAAGTAATTATAATAAATACTTAAATTATCAATGTAAAAAAATAATAATAAATAAATGTAAGTTAAAACTTAAGTCATTTAAAATGGGGAGTAACATTTTGTGGGAACTTGGAAATAAGAGCTTAAATTATTAGCGAATAGCACACAAATAAATTGGGCTACTACTAAATTAAGTGTTTCACCATAGAAAATCCATATAGTATACTTCTACGGGCTTAAAGGTGAGTGTTCCAAATTCATTAACATGTACTAAAAAGATTACTCGTGTTACATTTCTAAGCAAACTTTTGCAAAATTGATATTAATTTCATGTAGCACTCATCGAGATAAAAACTATGGGTGTCAAGATAAGTCCTCCCATCATACATCCATTGTTGATCAACCCATTTGAACCTCCTTTTGATTAACACTTGATGCGTGAATATCATGCATGTTGGAATTGATAAAAAAAAACATTTAACCATGTTAAATTGATTGAACCTCCTTTTGCTTAACACTTACGCGTGAATATCATGCATGTTGGAATGGATAAAAAACATTTAACCATGTTAAATTGATTCTTTGTTATTCAAAAGCCATCCAAAAACACCTATCACAATTTTATTTAGCATTCCCTTTTCCATATTTTGAGGATTTGTTATTTTGTTATTATTATCTATATGAGAAAAGCTCAAATTTGCAGCTATCACATTTGAAAGTTTGAGGTTAAAAAGATGGAGAAAAGAGGCCATAATTAGAGATTGGAAAGATTAAATAAAGAGGCAAAAGTTTGAAATTGGAGTCTATTGAAAAAAGCAGTAACATTTTGAAATTGGAAAAAATCCAAAGCAAAAATTGGAATGGGAAATTTGAAACAAGTGACAGTTGTAAAGCAACTTAGCCCTTGCATATTAAGGGACAATTGCAATGTGCACTCAACTAGGTTGCACATTTATAGTTGCTTGTAAAGCCTCATGCTGCTATAGTGATTGATGACCTCATTCACACAATTGACACACTATTTCTTGAAATAGATGGACACACACATCATTAACTTCCTTCTCAGTGCATAACCATAAATTACCGACTCTAACATTTGTCGTTTTTCATCATTTTGAAACCCACAACACACCTTCAAAATAGTGTGGACAAACATGGATATGGCCTCTAGTCTAGTTCTAATTATGGACGCCAGTTTGTGTGTTCCAAAGTTTCAAACATTTGACGTCATATAAAAACATGTAGTCATTCCCTTCATTACTTGTGAATAAATCAATGAGTCTTCCTTCCCTCTCAAATTGGGCACCTATCGATATGGAATTAACCAAATGTTGAACAAAATTAATGGCAAATACTTAAACTAACATTTAATAAAAACTTACCTCAAATCCAAAATCACATACATAAATTAAAACAAATATATATATATTCCATGAAATACATATCTTGGGGAAACCCACAAGGCACTACCCCTCATTTTGAGGATGGTACCTAGGATAAACCATATTCTTTAGGGATCAAGGCCAATACAACAATATACTCATTAAGAACTCAGCATGCCACTTGTGGGAATTGATCCTGGGTGGGGAGTGTAGCAATCATTCCTCCCAACCACCTCAACTACACACAATTGACGACAAAATGTGTTTGTGTGTTGATGATACACTTTACCTCATGAAAAACACTTAATTTCTCCATGTAACATAATAAAAATAATGTTAATGTTAAAACTTGAGCCATTTTGTGAGAACTCATAAATAAGACTTTAAATTTATTAGCCAATAACACAGGAATACACACAAAAAATTGACTACCACTAAATTAACTTTTCACCATATAAGTTTTATATAGTGTTTCTTTGCATGTCTAGAGGTGAGTGTTCACCTCAATTAATTAATAACAACAAGATAGAGAATATAATATTTAAGTGAAAATCATGCCAAGATGCTTTTGTGTTTTGGTGTTGTTATGGTGGTGGTGATGTTATTATAAGTCGAAGTTCTAAATCTAAGAATAAGTCAATTACTCCAAGTTAACATTCAATCACGAATGATTGTGAGTTCTCACTATAACTATAGCTCTTAGATTTGAAATTCATTATTGTTGATTGAAAATGAATATTTGTGCTCTAAATCAAGGTTCAACTTACTTCAAGTAATTCAGTTCAAGAAAGCAAACCATGGGTTGTTTGTTCCGAATTCACTAAGATGTACTAAAATTAATGATTAACCTTGCACTCCTGAGAAAATTTTTGTGAAATTGACATTATTTTCATATAGCATTCATCAAGATACTAAACATTCGGTGTAAAGATAAGTCCTCCCACAACACATCCATTGTTGAACAACCCATTTTAAACTCATTTTGTTTGACACTTGATGCATGACTGTCACACACATTTGAAAGGATTGAAAACATATAACCTTCTTAAATCGTTTCTTTGTTGCTAAAAAACCATCCCAAAAAACCTATCTCGACTTCATTTAATATTCGCTTTTCTCTATTTCGATGATATTCTATTTTTTTATAATCATCTACGTGGTAAAAACTCAATTTTGTAGCTTCCACCATTGATAGTTTGAAGTAAATTAAAAAGATGGAGAGAAGAGGCAATATTTTGAAATTAGAAAGATTGAAAAAAGGCGCAATATTTTGGAATTTAAGAAAAATAATAGAAAAAACGTGGCAACAATTTGAAATTGGAAAAAGCCCAAAGTAAAAATTGTAGCAAGAAGATGCAAACAAGTGTCAATTGCGAAGCAAATTAGTCATTTCCTATCAAGGGACAATTGTAAAGTGCATTCAACTAGGTTGCAAACTCATAGCTGCTTATAGAGTCTTGTGCCCCTTCAGCTCTTAGTGACCTCATTCAGACAATCACACTATTTCATGAAAGAGAGGGACATGCACATCACTAACTTCCTTCCTAATGCATAACCATGCATTCCTTACTATAACATTTGTCATTTTTCCAAGATTTTGGAACCCACAATGCACCTTGATAATAGTGTGGATAGACATGGAGATGGACTCCACTTTGTTTCTAATTATGGACATAGGTTGGTGTATTCTGAAGTTTTAAACTCTATATGCCATACAAAAATATGTAGATGGAACATATTAGATAGGCATCTATTTATTCCTTTCATTAATTGTGATTAGACAGACCTCTCTTCCTCCCCTCTCAAATCGGGCACCTATCAATATGGAACTAAAGAAATGTTGAACAATATTGACGACAAATAGTTAAATTAACCCTTTAAACTAAAATTTACCAAAAACTTATATCAAATCCAAAATCACATACATAATTAAACAATTCATAATAAACAAAATATTAAAACACACACACACACACACACATATATATTCCATGAGAAAAATGTATTATCTATTAGAGTGAAGAACAAAAAATACATTATGTAGGTGCTCTAGGCACTATTCCAGTTACAAAGAGAGCTAGTACTCTGTAAGAATATTCAAAAAAAAATATTTGAAAGATTTATGTCTATGGTAGGCTCAACAGTCCATATATCACCTACCAAATAAAACTTACATAAATCTTACATAGTCGATTAATAACTATAATCCTCCAGAAGGATCAATAAAGCTAACCAAAGTCCTTAACATAAAATTACAAACAAGATTAGGAGACATATTCTAGAAGTTCCCATTCCAACCAAATATGGTGGCTTGTCCATTCAACAATTATTCTATGAATACCTACCCCACAAGGGAGAACAAAAATTCTTTAGATGAGGAATCTACCAAAGTGTTATGGTCTCGAAAGTTATGAGTTCAAATGTGGAGTTGATTTTTCTAGTATTAATAATGAGAGGAAAAAGTTGAATATTTTTGGAGGAGAAGTTGACAATTCAATAAAGAGGTAACTAAATTTGAGTCCCCAAACACCTATAATTGACTTGTCCCAAAATCCTAAGCTATATTTAAGAAAAAATTTAAAGCCATGAACTCACCAAAAATTTTAGTGTCTCTTCCCATGTTTGCTTTATATTTGTAAAGACAAGAATTTGAAAGGAAAATGAGACCTCCTATCCCACAAACAACATTTGGACCCTGACATGCTCCATCAAAAAAACTTCAACCAAAATATTTGTCAATGTGAAAAACACATATTTGTCTTCTACCAGCCAAACAATGTAACACTTAATTTAACTCACAACAAACACTTAATTTATTCATGCAACATAATAAAAATAATGTTAAAGTTAAAACATAAGTTATTTAAGATGTAGAGTAACATTTTGTGAGAACTTGGAAAAATGAACTTAAATTTATTAGCCGATAGCACACAAATAGTTTTGATTACCATGAAAATACGTGCTTCACCATAGAAGATTTATATAGTATTTTTTTGCATACCTAAAAGGTGAGTGCACACATAGTTTCACTGACAAGAGCCATGAGGTGGCAATGTCACCGCAATTGCAAATAGTTATTAACTATTTCTATAACACAAAAACTATATAAATATAACACTTTTGCAACTAAATTGTAACACAATTTCAAATTTTGCCACATAATTTCTTAGCCATCGAGACCCAAGTTTCATACCATCAATAAGATGATGAAACTTAAAATTTTATCATAACTTGATATATTATATAAATTTTTGTTTCTTTTAAATCAATTTGTTATACCACACTCTTGTAAGACTTTCATGAATAATTATTTTATCCAATATGTAATTAAATCAAAACTATTTTTTATGCAAATCAATTCTTTCATAATCAAGAAAACAAGATCTAAACTATTTAATTATCTTCTAGTCATAAGAGTAACAAACTTGAAAAATACATGTTAATAAATACGATCAATCATGAAATATCTAATAATTCATTATTCAATTTGAAAAATAAATCTTAATAATTGAATGAATGATTGAGAGGATAAATCTTAAATTTAATATCTAAATTTTTTATTTAATTTGAAAAAATAAATCTTAACAATTTAATGTTTGATTAAGAGAATAAATCTTAATTTCAAGATGACATAATAAATTGACGATACCAAAAATTGACTTATGACAGTTCCAATGAAAATACTAACAACCTATATTCTGAACAAAGTTTATTCCCCCTATTTCATGAAAAATCCAATAACATAACATGCTATAAAGTCTTAAGGCTCAAGACGAGTTGGCATAAATATGTCATGTGTTTTTGTTAAATATGTTGAGTATTGACGAAAATGTCATTTTGCAAAATATAGATGATAACTTAAAAATATTATTACTTCAAAGTTCAAAGAAAAGTTGTGGTGTGCTTAAAAATAGAAGATAAATGAAAATTAAGATATTACAAGGGGAGTCATTAACCCTAATCTTGAAAATCAAAATTATCTCTCTCTACCTAAAGAAGAAGATCCACATAGCTAAAATAAGAACCAATAGTGAAAGAAGGCGTTGGACCTTTCTAAATCTATCATCTCTGTGAGCCTATGAGTGTTGAGGAACTTTCCCAACCTTCTATCTCATCAGAATTATCATAATTTAGTTACTCTAAAGAAAACAAAGTAGTTTCTTAGTTTACTTTCTTAAAATTCCATTGTTATAGCTGATTTTACCACGCATGGTTGGTCACATGTTTATGGCCTTCCCTGTGCCTCTGCAGACTCTTTAGACCCCATGGACTGATATTGTACCTTTGATGTTTCCAAGTTCATCCCTAAAAACACATGTTTATTGTTGTACGCAACTTTTAATCCTATACTGGCGTATATACGCGGATATTGACCTCAAACCCGTGTACATCGGGATGTGTGCATAAATCCAAATATTTTTGGAGTTTTCCTTGATGTGTGTCTAAACCACTTGACTCTTGGCCTTCCATATGCCTCAAGATCGCTCGGATTTGACCCTCCATTACCCCTTTGGAGTGCTATATAAGGAACCCCTTGGATACATTGGAGGAGAAGAATTGAAGAGCAAGAAAACTATAGTCCATTGTTGTTGTAGCTTGCTTATACTTGAGTCTGCATCCCTTTTTCCCTTTGGAGCACTTTGTGTTCTTCCCAAGATTGCCTTTGCTTTCTATCGAGAGATGGAGGATTGAGGTGGTGGAGGCCCAGGTGGAGGACTCAGTTTCTCCGGTCCGTAGACGTGCCGACAGAGGTTGTCACTTATGTAATCTCTGATTTGATTAATAGAAATATCTTTTCTTGTCCAATGATGTGCATTTAAATGAATATTGAATCTATGGATGTGTTTAATTGCTTATACATTGTTGATTATATATGCTAGAGTAGATCTAACACCATATTATATAGCATGATTATCTTGTTTACTGTTGTTGAGAGTGAATTGCTAAAGCAAGCGGGATTGGAAAAAGCTCAATGGGGATCTACTTCAATCGTCCGAAATAAGGTATGATTCGAGATCCTTTAGTGTTAGATGTTTGGTTTCTCTTGCATATTGGGAAGGGATTGATTTCTGCGGTTTATCTATCTGTTGTGGTACACCCAAAGCCATAGGAAGTTTCTGTCTGTAACCGAATTGGAGACCATACTGGGGATCTTCCTTGTGTTTCTTTGGGGTCTGGGGGCACAATGTGCTTGATCTTATTGACTTGCTCTTTGTTTCTCCCTGATTCTGTGTCGCATTTTATAGTATGTTCATACATTGACACTCCCCTTGAGTGGTTTGACCCTTTGCCTGCTTTTTACCACTTTCTTCTCTGTATACGCAATTTTTTGGCCAAAAGTCACATACATACGCGGGTTTTTGGCCAAAAGTCATGTATGCATATAGGTTTTTGGCCAAAATCCGCGTATACTGGCCGGTTTTTGGCCAAAACTCACGTACATACGTTGTTGTTCTTTATACAGTCGCGTACATCCTCCCTTTTGGTTGAGTTTGATGTTGTGGGAAGTTGTTGGGTGGGTTGTGAGTGTGGTTGGGTCTCCATGGGTTGTTATGGTGTCTGTTGACTGCTTCTATCGTGACCAGAGACCGCTTTTTCATTGATTTTTCTTTGAATTAGTTTTAGTTGTTTATCTTTTTATTTTGCCATTAGTGCATTACTCTTTTTGTCTCGATGTCTTGTTGGGCTTGTGTTTTATACTTGCTGCAGAGTCTGGGAGTTTTAGATGACTTTTATTGCATTTTTCATTCTTTTATATTGAAAAATACAAAGTAGTCGCATTCTTACTTACATCTCACATATAGATTTGAGGCGATACTTGCATTGGATTGCTTGGATGAGAGTTGTATTTAGGCTTTCATATAGGAAGGATTGCATTGGAATTCAGAAAGGAATATATATTTATGCATCTCATGTAGTGGCATACCTTGTTTTTCAATCTACAAGATTGCACTTTCCATTGCTTGTTAAGTGTGCACTTTTATTTCACTGCTGAGTCTTCATATCATTAGTTGCATGACCATTTCCCTTTGAGTAATCACAGCCAATTAAAATCAAAGCTTAATAAAATGAATTAGTCTTTTCTTTTTTAGGGTGCATCAACAAGAATAGGTTTTAGGGTCTTGGAATAGTTAATTATGAGTCAATTCTTCAAGACCACTAAACAAAACAATGAAATGTCTGTCCAGGTGAGAGAGTGAAACCCTTGGTATAATTAGTGTTTCTCCGAACACTCCTCTTACATGGGAATTAAGCACGAGGCAGTGCACGTGATTGTGACTGGGATGACCCCTGGTTACTTTCTGTGAGCACCGGAGATATTTCCAGGATTGTATTTGTATCTGGGGGCCTTTGAGGTATTGGCTAGTGTACCCTTGGGGTACCAGTTGTGCTTTCAGGCTTCGAGCTTTGCTACCCTGCCCATACGGTCAATCCCGCCTATGACTGTCCGCCTGAGCATTGATTATATTGGGGTGACCTTATTTTCCTTACCTAGGTATCGCAGGGGGTACTTGTAGAGGTTATTCTGTGAGTGTCCTGGCCAGGTAGGGGTCAAACAACACAGTCGCTTTACGCGTTGAAGCTTAAGGCCACTATAATTGGTTATGTACCTCTGCTTGTAGTGTATGGGAGTTTCGAGCCTCTCCTAGGTATTAAATTGAGCACATATATCTATGGACAAACACACAACTCATAGGATAGATCACACAATTTACTTGGTTATTGAAGAATGAAACAGTGCAAAAATGGCTTGCAACTATGACTGCTTTTCATTAATCAAAGAGTAATTAGATAATAATTACAATGAAGTACAATGGCTTAAATAGCCACATGCAATTCAAATCCACATGAGGAAATTCGAATTGATTAGACTCTACTTGACTGTAGGTAACTAAGACCTTGTCTAAATCACTGTCGAAGGACTCAATAGTTAACTGACCTTGTCTAAACCATTACCGGAGTTCAACGAAGTTCTAAAACACAACTCAATTGTCTACTTCAATGTTGACTGAGGCTAACTGACTATGGTAGGTGAGAAATGTGCCTCTCCTACATACAGCCATGCAAACCTAATGCTAACTGAATGTAGAGGACTAGAAGTGAATGTAACTGACTCCTAACTCAACTTGACTAGTCACCAACTCAACTCAACTGACCTTGGTTGGTATCGGCACTCCTAGTGGCTCCTAAATTGTAGGGACTGGTCTAGGAGGCTCCTAAACTGATGCATGCAAGTGTAATAAGTGGCATTAGGCCTCAATTAGTGTTCCCCACACTTTAGTAACTGGAACATGTGACCCAATTAGGCCATGTGGACCCAATGGTGCTAGTGACTAAAAATAGACTGGGTGGACTCCTGATTTAGAAATATGACCAAATTGGACAAGGGAGGATTAATAATCCTAACACCCCCCCTGAATGCTAACTTGGACAATCTGTGGGCCCTAGTAACTAAGACCATAGGTCACTCGTTACATCAAGTAAAGTAAAGTAACTGCTCAATACAAGGAGCTGGGGAAAAAACCACACGGGAAAAAAGCCCCCCTTCTAATTAAGCAAGTAGAATCAGGATCAATCTGGTTATTCTATGCACAGGTATCCTAGGGCCTGGAATGTGAACCTCTCCATCATTATGTCTGGAGGAATCTTCCTCTTTGGAAGAAGAATGATATGCTCAACTAAATCAGAAATATAGACAGTTATCGAATGAAGACTGGACCCATGTAGAGCAACTGAAGTCAACTGATAAGTGAGAAAAGGTTCTTGAGGATTCAGAACATGTGAGAAACACTCAAGAAACTGATATGTTTCATCCATGAACAACAAACCATGAGTGGTAAGAACAGCCCCAAGTGTTAGGAGCAAGTGTCCAGGCAGATGCAGAAAATCTTCCTCTTTACCAGTCCTGTGAGGAGATGCGCATGTGATCAATGGTAGAGAAGCACTGGGACTGTTGAGAGCGAATGCTTGAGATCCATAGTTTTATATAGCTTCTTAAATAGCTAATGAATCACATAATAAAATATCATCAACCTCATAAGAGGAAACTAACACCAAATCCCCAGCAGCAATTTTGAAGAGAAAGTGCGGTACTTGATTTTTCACACCGGAATTGGTGAGAGCAGCTACAAGCATGACTGAAGGCTCTTGGATTTTAAAATTTGAACCAAATAATATCAGATCAGAAAGTAAATCAGGTCTAAATAATTTCACAACAGATCCAAAACTGTGAAATGAAATCAAATCCCCAGCAACAGTTTTGTAGGAGACATGCAGTACTTGTTTCTCAAAATTGATGAGAACAGCTACAAGCGGTACTGAAATCTTATGAACCTGAAATTCTGAACCAAAAAATATCAGATCAGATCTAAATAAGATCATATCAGATCCAATTAGGTTCATATCTGATCCAAAGAAATGGTCAACCGAGACGGTGGATGCACAACTTTCTTCTTCTTCAAAATTCTGAATTTTGGTGCATGCAATCCTGTAGGAATTTGCTGGAAGATCTAGATCATGGGGAGCAAATGGATCACTCTGGTAATCTGATATTTCTTCCAAAATATCCAAGGTATTACATATTTTCACACCAGCAGCAACATTAGAGAGAGAAAAATCAAATTCCTCTTCACTTTTGGAAGCAATTACTAGCAAATTTTGCACAGAATTCAAAGGAAAATCACTAGTGAATGTTTGCATGGAAGTGCAGCAATATTTTTCTTAAATATCATAGATTCGAATGTCTTCTTATATTTCATCCATATGAGGAGATGAGATATCAAAGATCTCATAAACTTCCAGAGCATCAGGAGAAGGATTCACTGCAAGTAGACTGCCTTCAATTCAAATTGACTGTGTAGAAGCTTATGCTTCTTCTTCATCTTGAACAACTTAATCAGAGAGAATGGAGGCTGAGAATTTTGGATATACAATGCTTATGGTTCTGAATATGCTCTCCAAAGTGCTATTATGATCCTCATCAATCATTCCAAAGGTTATGTCCAATATTTTCCAGAGATCCTTTGGGTTTTTAACAGACATTTTGAGGTAGCGCATGCTAGGAGAAATGGCCATATACATTGTTCCATAAGCTGCATCACATTCATTTATCCAGTCATCCTTTCTCTCAAAGGACTCTTCATGAAGTCCAATAGACACCTCATAGAGATCGTGTCTCTTCAGAGATGTAATCATCTTCATCTTCCATTCTAAATAGTTTGTGGATACGGTGAGAAGAGGAACTGATGAATCCAGAATTGATGAAGCCATTCGAAGTTGTACCTGCAAATACACAAAAGACAAAGTAATTTCGACTACCTACACATTTCAGGTTTTCATCACACCCAACATAATTGATCAAGCAAGCTTGATCAACAATTCCTTTACTTGGGGTATTAAGTGGTAAACCTTTTGCTTCTGGTGTAGAGTAGGAATGGAGCAAATTGCTCAAAAAAATGATCCCAGCTGGAGATATAAGGAGGAGAAGCGCCTTGTCTGCCGAGGCTCTGATACCATATTAAATTGAGCACATAGATCTGTGGACAAACACACAACTCACAGGATAGATCACACAATTTACTCAGTTATTGAAGAATGAAACAGTGCAAAAATTACTTGCAGTTGTGAATGCTTTTCATTAATCAAAGAGTAATTAGATAATAATTACAATGAAGTACAATGGATTAAATAGCCACATGCAATTCGAATCCACATGAGGAAATTCAAATTGATTAGACTCTACTTGACTGTAGGTAACTAAGACCTTGTCTAAATCATTGTCGAAGGACTCAATAGTTAACTAGCCTTGTCTAAACCATTACCGGAGTTCAACGGAGTTCTAAAATACAACTCAAGTGTCTAATTCAGTGTTGACTGAGGCTAACTGACTGTGGTAGGTGAGAAATGCGCCTCTCCTACATGAAACCATGCAAACCTAGTGCTAACTAAATGTAGAGGACTAGAAGTGAATGTAACCGACTCCTAACTCAGCTTGACTAGTCACCAACTCAACTCAACTGACCTTGGTTGGTATCGGTACTCCTAGTGGCTCCTAAGTTGTAGGGACTGGTCTAGGAGGCTCCTAAACTGATGCATGCAAGTGTAATAAGTGGCAGTAGGCCTCAATTAGTGTTCCCCACACTTTAGTAACTGGAACATGTGCCCCAATTAGGCCATGTGGACCCAATGGTGCTAGTGACTAAAAATAGACTGGGTGGACTCCCTATTTAGACATGACTCCTGATTTAGACATATGACCAAATTGGACAAGGGATGATTAATAATCCTAACACTAGGCGAGACATACCTCCTGCATTTGGGAGCTCACATATATTCTCCTTGGTTTGTTTGTATTTTGGCTGTAGATTTTCTTAGGAGTGTGCTCTTTGTGCACTAGTTGGCCTTTGGGATCGCAGTTACTTGATTATATTTATGCTCTCTTGAGTTTGGGTCCTTTTATCTTCAGCATGCGTGGTATCCTATTACCCATCCTTGGTCCTAGTATGGACCCTGGTGTCGGACTTGGGGGCATCACAGCCCCTTACCGTGCTCATAGATTTGGGAGTGGTTACATTTCGCCCTCTACTCCATTTATGAAGGATGTTGACTCCCTTCTCTCAGTGTTTACACCGGTGGTCACCCTCACAGGGGTGGTATTGGATGCGTGAACGTTGGGTCTACACCTTACTTTCCTTTGTATGTCCCATCGTTCACCGCATTATTTCCTTTGGGTGCATTTGTCATGATCATTCCTCCCTATATCCTATATTTTGGATTCTTTATTGACTATTTTGGGTTGTTTTGGACTAATATCATTGTCATGAAGGGTCCAGTTTTTGTACACTCTCTCTGAGGTTTCGACCTGTTCATTCCTATCACATGTATTACGTCTGAACTGGCATATAGGTTAGGATTTCATATCCACCTGCATTTCGCATGACCTTATGACCGTTTCATTTTAACCTTAGGTACGAACCCATTCCATGGTATCACGGAACCTCCATGTTGTTGTTAGAAGTGGTACTATGTGAATGGTAGAGCTTTCCTATACATGGGTGTCCTAGTTAGCTCCCTTTTTCATTTGGTACCCATGATGTGAGTCCTCCCTTAGGTCTGGGAGTCCCTTTTAGTCCTGCCATGTCCTTGAGCAAGAGCTTCATACTCCTCTTGAACTTTATGTTGGCTTTTCCTCCGGGACTCCCTTGTATATGTCAAGTTGTAATTACATTATCCTGAGTTTTGCTTGCCTTATTGAGCCTTATGCCGGCTTCCCTGAATTTGATTATCAGCCATATAGCCTGAGCTTGTCTCATGTCTAGCCAAGCCGATTCTTTTTACATTTCTTTTGCAGCTTGATTCCCCATTTTTTACCTGGAGGGGACTTTCCCCCGAGTGTCGTTATTCTGCACATGTTTCCTTGCATTGAGCATAGGTATGTTCCACTACTTGGAACTAGTTTGTTTGTCCCCTGATACTCGTCCCCTCCTATATTTGTAACTATAAAGCACTTTTATTCTTTTTCAAGCTTTTCAAAATATCTGAAAAAGTCCAATAAAAAAAATAAAAATAAAAACAAAAAGCCGGACAGGAAAAAGATGTTATCTTTGGCAGCAGTCGAGTCATGTCACCTTCGAACAGAGCACTATATATCACATCCATTGGTTGGGTTGTTAGTTTGACTGTAGGAGTTGTACTTGTTTCTTTGAGTTTATATCCACCAACTGGTTAAGCTTCCAGTCCCTATGGAGCCTTTGTTGATGCCTCCTGTGTCGCAGAGATGTCCCAGTTTCACATATCGAGTCTATGCTACCTACATTTAGTCACCATTTTCCTTTATGCTCTTGCTCGAAGGAAGTTGAAACTTGAGTCGGCCATTCCCGGTACAGTTACTGGTTCGTGCACATCTTGTTCGATTCTTTCCACATTATACAGCGTTGTTGAGTACCTTGTGTTGGTTGATGGGGGATGCGTTAATGCCCTCCTTCCAGCAGATTCCATCCCATCGACTTTAGATCATTTATTCTAAGATAGGAGTCTATAGTCATTTGAGTGCCTTGAGACTTATAGTCATCAGTGGTAGGTTCTCTCGCCATTGACAGTTTTGGGAATACATCAATGTCCCCTAATCGATGGATTATTCCAAGTGTTTGACCTTAACACATATATTCACACTTGTTAGATTGCACTCTAGTACCTTAATTCCCATTTTCATTATCGGCGGGTGATCTCGCGTCTATTAACGGTATACATCAATGGTCGGTAATCAAACGATGGACTACTATGTTCGACCTCGACACCTCTATTCACATAGTACGACATGTACTCGTAGCGGTTTGTGTAGAAGACTTTCCAAATTGGTGGCATTCCACATATGTTACCTCCTTGATCGTGCCAATGTTCATGAGATTTCAGCTCTCGTGATTTGATTCCAATGTATGTCAGATATCTTCAACCATTATGGAGATCTTGATCCATTGTATATATCTTCAGCCATTATGGAGATCCTGATCCATTGTATGTCTTCATCATGAAGATTCTGATCTATTATATATTGTATGCGGCGATGACTACACATGTCACATTTTGTATATCATGCCTATTCATGGCCATTGTACTCTTATGTATCTAGGACTGCTATATGTATTTGTGGTCATATGCAGAGATTGATTATTGTACTATACTGATGAATGGCTGGTTCTTCCACCTGGTTCTTCATCACTCCATTTTTGGGATGGATTTATAATGTATTTCGGCCATCATGTTATCCCTTTGTCCTCACACATGGGGGGGCATCTGTTATAGATGATTTTACCACACATGGTTGATCACATGTTTATGGCCTTCCCTGTCCCTCTACATAATCTTTAGACCTCATGGACTAATATTGTACCTTTGATGTTTCCAAGTTTATCCCTAAAAACACCTGTTTATTGTTGGACGTGACTTTTAATCCTATCCTCGCATATATACGTGGATATTGACCTCAAACCCGCGTACATCGGGATGTGTGCATAAATCCAAATATTTTTATAGTTTTCCTTGATGTGTGTCCGAACCACTTGAATCTTGGCCTTCCATATTCCTCGAGATCTCTCGGATTTGACCCTCCATTAACCCTTTGGAGTGCTATAAAAGGAACCCCTTGGATACATTGAAGGCGAGGAATTGAAGATCGAGAAAAATATAGTCCATTGTTGTCGTATCTTGCTTATACTTGAGTCTGCATCCCTTTGTCCCTTTGGAGCACTTTGTGTTCTTCCAAGCTTGACTTTGCTCGTGAGCTTGCTATCGAGAGATGGAGGATTTATGTGGTGAAGGCCCAGGTGGAGGACTCAGTTTCTCCTATTTGCAGACGTGCCGACAGAGGTTGTCACTTATGTAATCTCTAATTTGATTAATAGAAATATCTTTTCCTGTCCAATGATGTGCATTTAAATGAATATTGAATCCATGGATGTGTTTAATTACTTATACAGTATTGATTATATATGCTAGAGTAGATCTAACACCATATTATATAGCATACTTGTCTTGTTTACTGTTGTTGAGAGTGAATTACTAAAGCAAGCGGGATTGGAAAAAGCTCAACGGGGATCTACTTCAACCGTCCAAAATAAGGTATGATTCGAGATCCTTTAGTGTTAGAGGTTTGGTTTCTTTTGCATATTGGGAAGGGATTGATTTCTGCAGTTTATCTGTCTATTGTGGTACACCCCAAGCCATAGGAAGTTTCTCTCTGTAACATCCATAAACCAAAATTTTGTCAAATAAAATTTAACTCTCTTTTTATATTTATATATATAATTTGAATTTTAAATTAAAACAATTTTTTTCTATGAAAAAAACTATTAATATAAAATCCAAATGATGGAAGATAACATATAAGAAACACTTTGTATTTTATCATTAAAGAGAATGGTAAGATTTAGTTTGACGACACTCCATTTCTTCTTACAAAAAACTAAATTTTATATCGATGTATGTATATATAATTAAATGAGTCACAATTCTGGCATTCTGCTTTACAAATGTTCTTTTAATGGATTGAAGTAACTCAATAAATAAACAAATATATCCTCCCCTCCCACGTTGTATGATAACCGGCATGCATCAACACTACTATTTTTGTGCTCCTCGAAAGTGAGTAAAATTTATCCATTTTCCCAGAATAAAAAGAAATGAAATTACATTGAACACTTGAGAAGTTATGAATATAAATAGAAAAATGTGAGGACGGATCTACAAATCCAAGGGGTTCAGAGCACAAGAATTTACAAATGACAAACTCCAAAGTTCATTTCAAATGGCCATTCTATAATTTATTTGATTTTGAAATTATCCAATAAATTCTTTAATCCTTGGATCCTAAAACATCTCAAGAACGCTTCAAACTTATAGCCTCGGTACAGAGCTGGATGTTGTTCATCAACCATGGACGTTGCAGGAGAAATGAAGGTGTCCACTACTGGTCTAAAGAACGTAGGAATTGATATACGTGAATGGAAAATTTCGTTACCACTCGATGCAGAACACTCCTGAATCTCTCGTTTGTCAGAGCCTATCAATATTCGAATCACATAAGCAATTTCCATTATCATGAATTATTACGAGACAAAATAGAAATCGATGTATATTAGATAGGATATGTGTAGTCTTTTCTAACCTGTAGTAATTGCTCACTACAATCTGAAGATATCTACATATATCCTAGCCGTAATTGCTCACTCCGGAATGAAGAATGTTGCAAAGATAGTAATATTCATTATTTAGTGAAAAAAGAATTTGTTTCACTTGGAAATCTCTGCGGTGCAAAAATCAACAGTAAGTTATTACAATTTAGTTCTGCAAGTTTACAAAATTTACCTATTTAGCACGAAACACCAGCGAATATTGTCTTCAATTTCTTCTTCATACCAAAAGCAGCGGCGTCGTTCGTCTTCAAAAGCGCGGTTTTGAATCCCCGACACTCCATTGCAAAAAAAGTCATGATTCCATTAATATGATGAACTGCATGCTCATTAACATTTTTTTTCCTGTTAACGTATGCATCACTATACGAATGTATGTTTCCATTAATGAAAAATCCATTTGTCGTTGCTTCCCCCATTTTATATGTTATAAAGCTGGGAGAAGTCAAAAGGAAGCAAGCAAATGCTATAGATTTTGGAAGCACAGAGTAGGAGCGAAGGGTGATTTTCAAGACGAGAAAGGAAGATGGGTGTTATAATGGTGGGGAGGGGCGCTCAGGCTTATCATAGCATTATTGTTTGACTACGGTGTGAGAATACATCGGGCAATACACAGATATTTCCCAAGCAACTCCATTCTATGGCTTGCAATGTCAAGGGTAAAAGGTGAAGACATGTCAATGATTACTGCCCGCATATTACGAGGGATACATCATGACTCCATTCTATGGAAACACACCTATTTTTAATGCTTGAAGACACAGGTTGTGAACAACCTTCAGAAAATATACCAGATTTTAATGCTTACAAACAATATTGTTGATGGCGTGGACCAGCAGGTTTAACATTTAATATATTGATGCCTCAAACCGCATCCAACCATATCTATATCATAAGTTATATACTAAGACTTTATTATAAAATTTATGATGGGTACATAAGGGTGTTGAAAATTCTAGACCTACCCTATGCCACCCAGCCGCCAAGGTGGGAAGTAAAGATCGAGGCGCTAACATAAGCATCCAAACACCAATCAACTTCCAAATAATTGTATTTTTTTAATTACATTTATTAAAAAATATTACAAACTTTAGAAAATTGAAATTTTTTCCCATATCAAGATGAATTAATACTCATGAGCGATTCATATATATCACCTGGGGTGACATAATAATAACAAGATGAAAAGATAATGTTTAAGTAAAATTCATACCAAGGTGCTTTTTGTATTTTGTTGTTGTTCTATTGATATTATCATGTATGGGTGGAAGTTCAAAATGTTAAAAAAAATTGGTACTCAAAGTTAACATCAAATAAAAAATACTTGTGAGTTGTTATCATAACTATAGCCTTTAGGTTAAAAAATCAATAATATTATTGTTGATTGAAAATTATATTTTTCTCTAAATTAAGGTTCAAATTACTTAAATTATTGAGGTTCAATAGAACAAACAATAGGTTGTGGGTTCAAAATTTACCAAGATGTACCAAAAATGATTACTCATGTTTCACTGCTAAACAAACTTTATCCAAATTAACAATACTTTTGTGTAGCACTCGTCAAAATAACAAACATTGTGTGTCAAGATAATTTGTCGTGTCATACATCCATTATTATTATTTTTTAACAATAACATTTTAAGATTTAATTAAAAATAAATTGCATCATAGTTGAACATTGCTTTAGTACAAAATATATGCATATAACATTTTAAGATTTAATTAAAAATAAGTTGCATCATAGTTGAACATTGCCGTAGTACAAAATATATGCATAGAATCTTAAACAGTTTTACTCAAAATTTGCGGCATGATGAGGCAAATAGACTGCACCTCTTATTCTTGCATAGCTAGTAGGCCTTATACATATACTCACATATATTTTGTGAAAGGAGTTGAGCAACAAAATAAACATACAAACCATGATTATAATTGTGTTAAAAATGAACACACTTACTCATAGTGCCATCATGGGCTTGGTTCGTGGGAAAGGAATTTTTTTGGGGTCAAACTCCATACACTCCTAAAGATGATGGATATTTTATTATTCCTTACACTCTACGGGGAATCATCCAATTGAGGTATTCATGTTAGCCACTAAAGAAACAGATTCCTTGCTGAGGAAATTAACCGTAGCCTTAAGTTTGGCAAACCCTTCTTCAAAATCCAACAACTGTCTTGTTTGTTTGAAGATAATATCCATCAAAATTGTGTTTCCAGAGGTCTATTGATGCTCTAGATCATAGTTCTTAGTAGTAGCAAAAAATATCTATGTTTTACTACCATTGAATAATATCGATGTTTTATTTCCATTGACAATTTTGAGAATGGTTGTCCATGTTTACCATTAATGGGTACATATACCTCTCAATTGTTAGATTTTTTGTAGCTCGAAGGTACTCCTGCATTAGGTGCATAAGTGTAGGGGTTCGAGAACACATGGAGTTTCATCAAATTTCATAAAGTGACTTTATGAGCACTTATTAAAGTAATTTATGATGTGACTTTCTAATTTAAAAGTGAGATGTACTTCATTGAGTTTATAAAGTGACTTTTAAGTTATAAAGTGTACTTTTATAATATTTAGGGTAAAATGTGACTTTTCAAACATATATATATTTTGTATTATTCACTTAAGATATTTAAGTGAACATGACATTAAATCCCATCCTTGTATCTTGTGGTCAAGATCTAATCTTAGTTGTTGAAGACGAAGAGTCAAGAGGAGTTACCGTAATCTGGAATTAAAAGGACTTGAGACTTCATTTGTGAGGCATGCATTCTAAGAGGAGTTGGAGGGTGGCATGAATTCCAAAGTGAGGAGTTCAATTGTGTGGCTCAAATCCCAAGGAGCATCTTGGTGAGAGGAGCTTGATCCCCAAGGAAGGGATATTTTATGAGCAGTAGAAGGGAGGCAAGGCACAACATAAGAGGGGATTTAATCCTAAGATGTGGCACGAATCCTTAAAAATAGTTCAGTCATTAATGTGGGCAGTTTGTACAACGTAAATGGTGGGGACGTACTGTTGAGTTTGGATGTACACAACAAATGAGGAGAGTGACATGTTTTCGAAGGAAGCTTAGTGACTACTGAGTGGAGGTCCTACAATTGAAAAGGCTATGCAAACAATTTGAGAGAATACTATTATAGTTGAGTTGTATTTCTCTTTACAATTTGGACAGCCTATAGAGTGTGATTTCCATGGCAATTTGTGCATAGAGTTCAAGGTGACTCTTGCCTCAGTCTTCAAGAAATATTTATTCTTGTACTATGGAATTTATGATTGTACTTTTCTATTGCAATGTACTGAGTATTATTGTTGTTCATCAATAAAATTCTCTTCACTGGTTTTCTTGACGGGGTGGGGTTTTCCAAGGTCTATGTTTGACAAAAATCGATGTGTTAATAAATTTACAGCATATTAGTATGTGTTTTTTCGCTGCAAATGTACTTTACAGACATTATATTAGCCTACAATCTAGTTACATTTAATGGTTAATGGATGTGCAAGCTTAGTATTTACTATTGAGGTTAATATCAGTGACTTGTAAAGCGTTTAATGAAAGTTCTAAATGATTGTATGTGAACAGTGAGCAAAAATTTCTTGTATTTCAACATCTATATGACTTGTTCTCCAATTACAATGGTCGTATCTTCTAGTTTTAGGAATGTCACTTAGACTTCCCAAGTATTCTACTTGTAAGCTACACAAAGCGTAAGGTATGTAAATCATAAGCAACCCCACAACAGTCTCCTTCAACATACGGTTCAAAAAACCAAAATTTCAATTCACACCATCTTTTTAAACTACCATAAAACAATACAAACTCAAATAAGTATCCTTTAACATACAATGGAAAAAAATGAATTTTGTAATTCAGACTAGTAATTCAGGTATCCACAACACAATTCTTCATCCGAGTACCCAATTTTAAAGAAATTGTGAAATAGGCAAATAGGTGTCCAAGACTAACTTACCTTTGATGAAGATTGTTTTCCTAGGATTTCACCTCAAAACATTGTTGAACGTAGGCTAGAATGTGGAAGGAATCGGGCCACAATGCCCTTAGGATGAGTCAGTTTCTCCTTATAAAAGTATCCACTCGCACCAATATTGAAATATATGAAGGGAAAAATAATCCAATCCTTGAAAACCACCTTCATCTAGGCTCAAACTCCTAAGCTAAAAAACCTAAACCAAACCTCCTCCACTCCCTCATGCTTTCAAATCCCTGGAACTACCAAGACAATAGAGTGTGTGAGACCTAAGTAGTGTTGAATACAATGCCCCTCAGCTTAATGTGGAGATCAATGCTTGTGCTATGTGTCGCTCTCACTAATTTCATGATTAAGTGGGTTAAAACTCGGGGTATTGGACTACAGACCGATTCCCCATTTTTAACATGGTACCTTCTTCAATTCAAGCCTAGAGGCCTGATTTTACGCCTAAGTGATCAACTTCCAGATCTGGGGTTCCTAAGATGTGGAAGAAGTGTACTTCTCTAAGAGCTTGAATTTATATCCTTATTCTTAAAACGATGCTCACAAGAGTGTCATCTAATAGTATTGAATTGCTATTTAGTTGTTGAATCATGATTAAGGAGTCTCCAAAAACAACCATGGTCCATATTTTGGAAGTGGTTGCCATGTTGACCCCTTGTAGCAAAGCATTGGTTTGTGCTTGATTGTTTGTTGCAATTCCTAACCCCCAAGCCTAGCTGCTTTCTTAAGTTCCTCAAATATCAAGAATGATACCTCCTAGCACCTACCACCGCTAGATTCCTCTTAGAATATCCATAAACAAAAATCTTGTATTTACATTAGTGAGCCAACCAATCTTGGAATTCCTGCTCCATTTTCTTGATTTGTCAATTGTAGGAGTTGTTTTGGTTTATTTGCATGTTGATTTTGGGATAGTTTTTTCTTGATAATACATTGACAACCAATCCCTTTCTTTAGTATCTAGAGGGTAAATGAATGACCCTTTAATCCCGTACATTTAAATGCCTTGGACATAATACCCTTATCTTTGGTCATAACTAAATGATGAGGATTTGATTCCTGTTGGAAATGGCCTTATTTCTTGCTAACCATATCTTCCAATAAACATACTTAGGAATCACAATCCATGTTATTTTAAGGGCTGACTTTTTAGAGAAATTTAGCTTGTAATTATTCTCCCCTTGTTGGAAGATATCACACTGAGATCCAAGCTCAATACATTGGTTTCTTAGTGTTGGAAATCTAGATGCAGAACTTGCTTAGAAAATTCATAGTCAATGAACAAGTGCTTACGTGATTCAATGTTTTCTTTGTAGAGAGCATATCTTGATGGGACGATTATTTTTCTTTTGCTTGGATTTTTTATATTAAGAAGTTTATTATGGGAAAAAACCCAATAGAAGGCATTCACTTTGGTATCCCTTCTGTATGCCATATTTTCTTTCATAAGATTAAATCGATATGAATATTTTGATCCAATAACAAACAAAAATATCTCTACTTCATTGTGTATCCAACATTTTCACAACCACATTGACCTTTATTTTGTTTCTCTAATTAGGAACAACCCTTGAGATTAGTCAACAATTGTTTGTCTAAATGATCAAAAGGGGAACATGACTAAATTTTCCATCCTATCCATCAAGGGTGGGCTTCCAACCACTAAGAGATATCAAATAGTTTATGCAATTCTCGATCTCTCATCCAATCTCCTACAATGTGAAAGGATTCCAAGCCATCTATTGGAGGCTTCCTATTATTGTTATCCTTCCATATATCAATGGACTTACCATTGCCCTAGATTTCAAGTAATTTTGGTTTTGATCAAGGGAACCACAACTATAATTTGCTTCTATATGTGTGATACTTTTTTTTATAGTTAGGATGGAATCAATTCACCATTGCTTATTTCTCGCTCTATATTTTTTTACAGTGGTTTTTTTTCCACCATTCTAATTTCCCATTGATTAGTCTTAAAAAAATGCTCGCATAACAATATTCATGAGCTTAAGGTATTTAATTCCTGATCGTCCATACTCTATTGGAGCTCTGGTCATATTCCAGTTGATTAGGTGGAAATGTATTTTCATTAGTTCTTCCTCCTTTCCAAAGAAACCTTCACATTTCACATGTTATTTACGTCATTAGCCCCATTAGAGTTAGCATTATTGAGAACTAATACAACGAGATGCAAGAAATATTGATTTGATGAGCACAACTATGCCCTTTGGATTAAGACATTGAGCACCCCATTGCAATGATTTTTCTATATATTGCTTATAATATTTTGATAAGACAACACCTCAGGTGTAGACCAGCTAGTGATAGGGTGCACTATTAAGGCACTCCTTGTGGCGTCATTGGTTTAAACCTCAATTGAGCCCCGTGTGTCACGTGTGGGAATGTGTTGGTAAACTTAGAGGTATAGTCATACTGGACTAGAATCAACCATGTGTCACGCGTGTACGAAGCCTAGTCCCAGTTGTTGATTCTCCTAGTTATAAGATTTTTTTTTTGCCAAGATGACATTGTAGGGTTTTGAAGAGATAAAAGCATTCACATATATTTAAAATAGGTCCAGTATCTGACACATGGAAACTAAAATTTTTGCTATGGAAGGAAGTAGATGAGGCTTGATGTTCCAAGCATATATTTTTCTTTTCCCAAGACTGTTAGTTTTCCCTCTTGTTGCATTTAAATATTGTTCCAAGGTTTTTTCAATTCTCTTAGTGATCACAGTGGATGCCCCCCTACCAACAATGTGTTTTCAATGAACTATGAATGATTGATACCTCTTCCCCCTGGCTATAATTATTTACTGGAGATGTAACATACCCAAATAACCTGTGAAAAATGCATATATATAAAAAAAACTCAAATATAATTTCTTCCACATGAATTTTGGTTATAACCTTCATAAACATTCATCCTGATTCCTTAAGCTTCAAAAAAAATAAACCACAATAATTTTCGCAAGGAAATTCATCCTTCCGCAATTAAATCGACTTATGCAACCAGAAAAGTCGTTTCTGCATTGAAACTAACTTTTCCGACTTTCGCCTTCCGCATTCCTCAATCCGGCTTGCGACAGGAGGAACTCTGAAAAACACCACAGTGATTTCCTTCCTTTCCGCTTTACGCATTCTACCTTTCCGTCTTCCACTGCAGAAATCAGAAATCTAACCTATGACGAAATCATCTCACCACATTCTGCCTCCCACTACATACTACAGAAATCAAAAACTCAACATCAGACAGAATCATTTATCCACATTTCTGCCTTCCGCATTCTGTATTTTCGCCTTCTGCTGCGAACTGCGGAAAGTAGAAACTTAACATGCGACGGAAGAATTTATCCAGATTTCCACCTTCTGCATTTCGCCTTTCTGCCTTCCACTACGAACTGCGGAAATATGAAACTGTTGCAGCTGCAACTTTTCCCAAATTTCTAAAAATTTTGGACCCTCCTTGTTGATTTTGTTGAAGGTCGTTTGTTCCCACTTTGCTACACGTTTGGATTGTCTGAGGCCAGTTTTTCTTGCTTTTCAGGATTTTGTTTGGGTTTTGCGAATGTTTTGGACTATAGGACTTAGTAGATTTTATGATGCTTTATCGTTACCGAGGTTTGGCCGAGGTTTAAATGGGATTTTTCAGTTGTCGTTTTTGTAAAGGTCAGTTAGACATTGCACCAATAATTAAAGCCTTTCGCTGATCCCGCATTTTATTGTTGAAAAGGATCTCACTTTGCGATGTTTCGGAAGGTGTTATGACTCTAATCAGAGGTCGAAGGCTAATTAACTTCCACCGTTGCGACTCCTAAATATGCTAATTGCCCGTCGGACTACCTTTCCTTTCGTCGATGTCCTGTTCTATATTTCTGCGATGTTGACTAGTCTACGGATTTTCTTGACCGTTTAACTTCCGTTGTTTTGGCTATGTAGCGCAATAACTATCCGATGCTTCAGAAGATCCGACCCCCAACGTTTATCGTTCAATTTTTTGGTTTATGTTCTGGAACCCCTAGATTGTAGGTCACCCACCGTTGCGGCTGCATAGCTCACTAACCAACTGATGTCAAGTGTTCTGATTCGCCGATGGGGTTTTTATGTGCCCGTTTCTTAATCGTTTTCCCACAGATTGTTATGAGCTCATAACTGATTTCGTAAATGACCGATGTGCCTTGTTTGTTCAGGTTGAAATTTTCACATGAAAACCCAGCTCCGGTTTTCATTTCTTTCCGTACTCATATTATTGGTATTATGGTTTATGTTTATTGAAGATAGTCGGAATAAATGATGAGTTTTAGTTTGATCGCAAACAGACATGGCAAATTTTCTCAGATCCCTTTGAACATTATTGCAGCGAAGAAGATGCAGTTGGAGGACAAAGCATGTCAAAGCATAAGGCAGCAGAGTTGTCACTCGAGGAAAAGAAAATACTAAGGGTTTGAAGTGGGATTGAGGAATGGTAGAGTGTAATCATTAAAAAGCAAAGGCCTAGGCTCGGGCGGTTCGTCAGTTACTGAGCTATGCCCGTTTTTATAAAAGTCTTTATTTGAAACGTAACGTTGAATTATGAGCATTCGCAACATGACAAGACTGGAGATTGAAACGGTTGTGGGGAAACCGAAAGGTTTTGAGCTGGTTCTTGTATAAATATAGAAAATAAATAGGGAGGAGGGGCTTTTTCCCAGTGAGACTTGTGAACTACTTGTTGTAAGAGGAACTATTTCATTTTGCAATAATAAAATTACAATTTTGCCTGTTGGAGAAAGTGCTGTGTGGAATGTTCAAACGTGATGAAATGAACAATGTTGAAGGGGAACTATTTCGTTTTCAGTTGTGTTTCATTAACTGTGAGATCGTTCTAACTTTCTGAACCTATGTTCTTATATGAATGTTCTCTGGTTTATTTTGTGATAATTTCCACTATGAGTAATGAATGTTTTAACAAACGACGAGCTATCTTGTTGTGCATATCTTTATTCATGTTTATGTGTTTTGTTTCTAAGAACAGCTATCTGTGATTTAGCTTAACATATGAGCAGTAGCACATTACTCATTAATTGATAATCTTGCTCCCTAGGGATAGCTTAGTTAATCTTGTTTTCATTTGTGTGCGATTTAGATGCGAGAGAGTCTAAGACGAGAGGTAAGAACCTACGCATCACATTGTGACCACTCCTCGTATTCTTTATCAATCTGCATGTTAGATAGGCACTTACATATCATACTTAAAGTCAAAAATACAAAAATATACACGGTGGACCGGGCCGCAACCGGTAAAACCCTTTGTTTTTGTTACTTGACCTACGGTAGCCGAACCACAAACCGGACGGATTCCCCATACCAAACAGTCACGGGCTAGTTGGGAACATTGACTGGGGAGAATCCCCTGCTGCTGTCGCCTGCAAATTTCCAGGCCTCAACAGAAACTTAACAAACGACACCTTCATTTGTTCACCTTCTACTTTCTGCCTTTCGCCTTCCGCAGACGAACTCCAGGTCGCGAAAATCCAATGCTTGGCCTCATTACTCTTTCTGATTTCCACCTCCCACCTTCCATTGCGGACGCCATGGTGCGGAAACATACCCTTACCCTAGAATTTTCGGCTCTTTCCGCTTTCTGACTTTCGACTTCGGGTAGCGAAAGTCCTGAATTACAATACCTTTACCCATTTGCTTTCTGCACTGTTGATTCTTACGGGGTTAATTTCAACCATCGATCTTGCAACTTAGATCTCTATCGTTCATCCTCGTTGGGCCTACCGGATTCCTCATATCTATAAAGTTTATTTACCCACCCTTATTGACATCACGAAATGAACCTTCGTCGTAGATCTAAATCCTTGGTTGATCTTCACCGTTTGTCTTCGATGGGCCTACTGGATTCCGTAGATCTAGAAATTTCATTTATATGCACTTGTTGAGTTTGTGGAATCCACTCCCACTGTTGATCTCCAACATCCTCAAATCTCAGCCATCGAAACATGCGGGGTGTACAAGGTTTCTCAAATCCGAAAACTTAATTTATTCGTGCATGTTGAGGTTGCAAAATCCACTTCCGTTGTTGATCTAATTCCCTTAACCCATCTAATGACAGACTCTACCTATGATTTAACCCTTCCACCATTACCAAAACAAATGTAAGTATGAGCATCTTTCCTTGGCGAAATCGTCCACAGCTTTTTATCTTCCCCTTCGTTCGTCTCAACTCTCCTTTCCTTAATCTTCCCTTCACGACCTGGACTTTTATAGGGAAAAGGTGTAGATGCAAGTGCCACGATCTCATCCCAAAACTATAAGTATTATCCATGAATTTCATTAAGCCGAGGATGGTTCATCCCAAAACAAAGCTTAAGCTTCCCCACAGGGAAAAAATATCCTGGGTATTAAATCAGGGGAAATATACAGTATGCCAATAACTCTTACATAACGTTATGACACCATTAGGAAACCTAAAAACATCAAAACAAGTCACAGTCATTCACACAGAGTAGGGTTATCCTTTTCCAGGGACTGGTCAACCTATGAGTTCCAGTGGATTGAAAAAAGAGTAGGTGCATTCCATACCATTAATAATCTACAAAACCAACCCAACCCTAATCATATGAGCCCATACCAATCATCAACCATGCTTTTTATCAAGAAAACTAAGGGGCATTCTTATCATTTCAGCAACATTGAAGCATACATTCATACCTCTACAGACACACCCTAAGCTCATCAATCAGAGGAAAACATGCAATATGCTGGTGACTCTTTACAGAACCTATTACACCATTTGAGTTGCTATTTTTCCTCAATACAAGTCACAATCATCTAAAATAGAGTGTGTGAATAATAGTTTTGTAAGCATCATTTCCATCAACGAAATTGAAAACCCTAATTATCATTTCCTTGACATTGAAACACAAATATACATGAAACAACATACCCTAAGTTCAGAAGAATGCCAGGAACAAAACCTCAGTTGTGAGACTAGTTTATAAAAGAGCCACAATGAAAAGGGAACAACCACGTTCCACCCAACCGTAGATTAGGCACAAATCATTCCATCCTCAATCACCCCCGAGCTAAACTATGCATGACGAGAGTGGTGACAGACAAACTCAATCCATTTCTCCAATGAGAAATCACTTACCTAACATAGCAAGTATTCCTTGTTCCCGCATACTCAGTGGCGTCTCACCTCCTCGCATATGGTTCCTTCTTGATATTTTTTGTTTTGCCTAGGTCTTTTGCAGCTAGCAACCAATTCCCCCCATGATTTTTTGTTGCCATTTCATCCTTGATTCCCTAGGGTGAGTCTAGCGCCATACTGGCATTCCCATGCCTGGTGTAACCACCCTGAGATTGACTCTTCACGTCCCTCACTCTCGGATGCATAATTTCCTCATTCAACATGGTTGTCCCTATCACTCGAATTTTTATTGCAAGCATAATGTTTCAGTTACATTTGTCCTCCAAGGACCGATTGGCATATTCCACGTCCGCCAATCGCATTAACAAAATAAAGTAGTCTTTTCAAAAATACTACAAATAAAGTTTATTACTTGGGGGATATTACATGAGAATTGGGATTTACCTCTTTGGGAATTAATGCCAAAAAATACAAGTTTGTGCTCCCTCTCAAGTTATGATTCTTGTGAAAATGTTGGAGCATGCATGTTGGTCAATTTTAATGATGTTCTAGCATGCATGATAAAATTGGAAAGGGAATCCATTGGGCCCCAAAACTTTTGTCAAGAGCAAGGCCCCAAATCTCTAAAACAATTTCCTACTCATCAATTTATTTAATGAGAATCCAATTATCTTTCAATATGATTAGAATAGGTATATTCTCTACCATTGTTCTGACAACTTCCTCCTTTGGGTCATTTTATTTTGAATATAAGGCTCTCAAAATGGTGTTTGGTTATTGTTTTAATGGCATGAAATTCTTAAAGAAAAGTCTTGTCCTCTAACTCAAAATCTTTGACATTGTTCCTCTAAGTTATAGCCTTAGCCTGTTGAAGGAAAAATGTGGTGTTTTTGTCCCTAACTTGTAACCATGTGCTCAGGGACTTGTTCCTCCACATTTATTCTCCTTCATGATATGTATTTGGATCCCATAACACAAGGATATTTCTTCCATGTGTAGTTGTTTCGTGATTTATTTTTCTTCCATTTGAAATAAAAGCTTTTCCAATTGGTTTGGAGATTTTTTTTTCCATGCCAAGTTGTTTGTATCCTATCATTGCCCACTCTTTGAGAGCAATCTTGGTCATTTGGAGATTCTATTCCCATATGAAGTGAGGGGATCTTATAATATATTGCTGCCGATTTTTTGAGACGATTTCAATAACATAAAATTCTTGTAACCGGAAAGGGAAGAACTAAAATATGAGAGGCCCATAGTTTAGAGGGGAATTGAATTGAAGGGCAATG
Organism: Pseudotsuga menziesii; assembly: GCA_001517045.1. NCBI lineage: Eukaryota > Viridiplantae > Streptophyta > Pinopsida > Pinales > Pinaceae > Pseudotsuga > Pseudotsuga menziesii. The sequence continues at coordinate 32,315 of LPNX010647930.1, read as the reverse complement.
GAATTAATATCAAAGACAGTTGAGGATATACCAGCATAGATCCAAATCGTAGGCTCTATCAAACGCCGAGAGGGATCAAATCTCTTGAGGTGCAAACTTCTTCTTAGTATTGCACTCAAGGAGCTATCAGCTTTGGTATGTCCTATATATAGCCATTGATTTGATTCAAAATAAAAGACACATCTTTTGATTTAAGGTTGACATATAATATTTTTATTATTAATATTTAATATTATTTATGGACGACATATAATATTTTTTATTTTGTTAGGACGAACATTACAACATCTCCCCCATACATTGTGTTAAAACAATGTGCAAGGCCCTCCTAAAAAGATCTTAGACCCTCCGTCTCCTTTGGTCTCTGTACAGGAACCCTCTTCTCTGGATACTCCTCTACTCAATCCTGATACATCATCTGCTTCCCCTGCCACCCCGTCTGACCGCCACCCTCCGTGCTCTCTGGCCCTTGACTCGCTGGAGGAATTTCCCCCCCTCCCTGCACGTCCACCTTCTATGGACCCTTCCCCTGCCATCTCCCCTTTGCTGGGTCCACCCCTGTTTACCACTTTACCTGTGGATCCACATCTTCCCCCTGACCCATCACTCTCCAGCCCTACCTCCTCCCCATCATTTTCTGATCCTGCCCTTAAAAGATCCCTTTCCATCTTCACAGCATCTACCCCTCTATCCCCCTCCACCATCCCACTCAACTCCATCCGATTTGCCAATGTTACTATCAGGAAACCTAAGGGGAAGAGGGAGCCTCGTACCCTCACTCCGGTCTCCCCTCCATATATTCCACTTTATGTTCAATTATCGGAAGCAGACATTGGTCAGCCTTCTCGGGGTCTTAGAGCGAGTTGCCCCTCATTCGACATGTCTTAATGATCATTCTCTCCCTTAACATTCGCGGCCTTGGAGGCAGGCCCAAATCTCTTGGTCTCCGCTCTCTTATCAAAACCCTTCATCCGAACCTCATTCTCCTACAGGAAACTATGTGCAGTGATCTTCCGGCCCTCATATCTTTCTCGAATTTCTTGCCTTCATGGGAATACTGTGCTATTAGTGCCAGGGGACTTTCGGGAGGGCTCCTCTCAGCCTGGAACCCTCATACTGTTAAATGTAAAGCTTTCCATACCTATGCTGGCATATTACTTCATGCACACTTCCGTGGTCTTTCCATTCCTATACATGTTCTGAATGTCTACGGCCCCTATAAAGATAGAATCACTTTCTGGGACAATACTCTCAGTGGTGGTCTCCTTAATATCCCTCATCTTGTATTTGCTGGAGATCTCAACCTCACGCTACACCCCTCAGAGATCTGGGGCAGTAGGGCCTCTCTGGATCCTCATTCTGATCATTTTCATGCTCTTTTCAGTTCTGTTGGTCTCGTTGATGTTGCACCTCCCTCGATTGGCCCATCCTGGCGCAATGGCCGATCTGGGGAGGATGGTATCTGTAAACGACTTGACAGGTATCTTATCTCAAATGACCTTCTGCCCTATCTTGGGACCTACAGGACCTGGACTCACCGCTCACTCATTTCTGACCATTTTCCTATTCTCTTCAAGTGGAACCATCCAAAGGGTCCCTTCAACTACCTTTTTAAGTTCAATAGATCGTGGTTGGACAATCCTGCTTTTATTGACTGGTTTCATCATTGGTGGTCTCACTATTCAGATTTGAACCATTCATCTGGTATTGAGGATCTCTGCTTTACTCTTAGGAACCTCAAATATGACACCAAGTCTTGGATCAAGGATAAATCTGCCAGTCTTGTCCAGGCATCCCTTCACTTGGACCGAGACATTGAGTCCATCCCTTCCATTAGCATTCTCTCTAAGGATCAGATGGCTCTCCTTTATCGCCTTAATGCAGAAAGATTAAGCATTCTGGATCACTTTCAGCTCGCTTGGAAACTTAAGAGCAGACTGAAGTGGGCTCTACTGGGGGACTCTAACACTAAATTTTTCCATACTATTGCTTCTGGCAGAAGGACCCAAAACATGATCTGGTCTCTGGAAGATGGTGAGGGTAATGTTATTGAGGAAGAGGGACCTTTAAAGGACCTTGGTAAATCTTTCTTCGAGAAGATATTTCAGGATGAGGGTCTCACCTTCCTGGATCACCAACTCAAAGTGATCTCTCTCTTTCCCAGAATGATTCATCCTGAGCACTCCTCTAGTCTTACTTCTCAGGTAACATTAAATGAGATTGAGCTTTCTCTCAAGTCCCTCAAAAAAGATCGTAGTCCGGGCCCAGATGGGTGGCCGGTGGAATTCTACTTACACTTCTTTGATCTCCTTGGCCCCACACTTGTTCAGATGGTGGATTCTACCAGAATTTCTGGGCACATTCCCTCATCCCTGAATTCCACCTTTATTACTCTCATCCCTAAGAAGGATAAGCCCTGTACCTTTGCCGACTTTAGGCCCATCTCTTTATGTAACCTGCTTTATAAACTCATTGCTAAAGTCATTGCTGGTCGGCTCAAACCCTTTCTGGATTTGGGAATTTCCCAGGAGCAGTTTGGCTTTCTTAAAGACCGACAAATCACTAAGCCTATAGGCATAGTACAGGAAGTACTTCACTCAGTTAAAATCAAGAATTCCTGTGATTTTGTTCTTAAATTGGATCTCACCAAGGCTTTTGATCGTGTTGACTGGACTTATATCAGGCTTATCTTGATCCAGATTGGTGTCCCCCTGCTCACTGTCAACTGGATCATGAGCTGCATTTCCACTGTTAACTTTGCTGTACTGGTCAATAGGACTCCCTCCAGCTTCTTCCCTGCCACTCGTGGTATTAGACAAGGCTGTCCATTATCCCTGTTGCTGTTCATATTGGTTATAGAGGGGCTCAGTCTGCTGATTAAGGATGCTAGGAACAATGGTCTCATCAGGGGCATTAAGTTCTCGCCTTCCCTCACCCTCTCACACCTCCTCTGCGTGGACGATGTCATTCTCATGGGTTCAGGTTCCATCCGGGATTGGTTAGCATTTGAGGCCCTTCTTGACACTTTTTGCAAAGCATCAGGCATGAGAATTAACGTTGATAAGTCATGCTTACTCTATCACAATTTTGATGATGCCTGTATCAATGATTTTAAGGCTGCCCTGCCCTATAAAATGCTCCCACTTTAGTCAGGTATTACTTACTTGGGATACCAATTGAAGCCCTTGAATTACAGAGTTGCTGACTGGTACTGGTTATTGCACAAATTTGAAAAGAAGATCAATCACTGGGCATATAGATACTTGTCTCTCGGTGGAAGACTTGTCCTTGTTAATGTTGTTCTTGCTAGCATACATGTTTATTGGATGGGATTGGCTCCCCTTCCCTGCTCCATCCTCCAAAAGCTCAGAAGATCTATGTTTAACTTTCTATGGGGTTCGACTGATTCTTCTTTCAAGTTCCATTTATCTAACTGGATCGATCTCTCTCGGCCAAAATTACATGGGGGCTGGGGTATTAAAAATCTCACCTGTTTCAATCAAGCACTGCGGCTGAATGTGTTTTGGAAAGCTCTCCATTCTAAAGGTCTCTGGTTCCAGGTTCTTCAGGCCAAATATTTAAAAGGTAGAACAGTTGTGGATTGGCTCAGGACTAAATCTTTATGTACACGCAACGTATCATTATTCTGGCGTGGCTTCCTTCAGGTATTACCCTCGATGGGTCTGCACCTGTCGTGGCAGGTTGGTAATGGTGAGTGTATCTATTTGGGAATTGACCCAATTGTGGGCTCGGGCGCTCCTTTCTCTTTCCCGGATGAATTGAGAATGTATCTGGATGATTTAAATATATGCACACTGGCTCAAGCTCATAATCCATGCTCTACAGATCAGCACTATTGGTACTCGGCCACAGACCTTGATCTCGGTGGCTCCTTTGCATCGATTTGGAATGACTTTATTCAGGATCTATCTGCTGCTGGAGTCCGATTAACTGACTGCTCAGATAAACTGGTTTGGACATATAATAAAAACAGTGACTCTTTATCAGCTAAGGAGGCATATAACTGTATCTTTCATTCTACATCAGACCTGGATTATATGGATGTATGTCCTCCTGTTTGGCACAAGGCCCTTCCGCTCAAGATATCCTGTTTTATTTGGCTTGCCCTTCATAACAGAATCCTCACATGGGATAACTTACAGAGAAGAGGACTCTCGGGCCCTGGTATCTGTCCTCTTTGTCGCTCTAATGAGGAATCGGTCGATCATTTGTTCTCATTTTGCTGGGTAGGGAAAACTATTTCTGGCTTCTTTATTGACTATTTCCACATCAAGGCATGTATCACAGACAATACATTTGCAGATATGGTCTATGGCTGGGTTGGCACCACACCAAAGAGCTCTCCCACCTTCTTGTTGCTGTTCAATATGATGTGGGTGGTCTGGAAAGCCCGTAACTTGGCGGTCTTTGAAGGAAAATTCAGGGACATCCACAGCATTATCCATCAAATCCTGCTGACTGTTCATTCACCAGTCCATGGGGCTGTTTCCAAGAAAATTCATAGCAGGAATATTGGGTTTCCTCCAGTTAAGATCTTTCCCTGTGGCATTATGGATGGTGCATCCAAGAACAGGATTGCTGGTGCTGGCCTGTGCATTTATCTCAATGACTCCCACTTCCTGGAATTCTCATTAGGAGTTGGACATGGTACTAATACTAAGGCAGAGTTGCTCAGTCTCTGGGCACTCTTGCACTTATCCCATATGATGGGGATCCCTCTTGCCGATGTTTATGGTGATTCTCAGATAATCATCAACTGGGCAAAGGGATCGACTGCTCTCACCCCACCTGAACTTGTTCACTGGTGTAGGGAGACTAAAAAGCTAGCCTCTAGCTTCCAGGAACTGTCCTTCTCTCACATTTATCGAGAGCACAACAAGACAGTTGACCGACTTTCTAAAAAGGCACTTTCATTGCCCCAAGGAAAAGGCTGCTTTATGGAATTTGATGAGAATCTCCTGGTTTTTTCTGATTATATTCAGCTCTTTTGAGCATGTTATTGAGGTCTTTCCTCTTTCTGTGGTACATTGGCCACTCGCATGTACTTTTTTCAGGTCTATAGGGGTTTTTCCCTTTACATGCAGTTGTTTCTCTCTTGAAAGTGCTTCTCTTTAGAACGCTGTTCAGAGTTTTATTGGCTCTCGATCGATGTGATTGAACAGACAGTCCCCTTCTCATGATGAGACAGTATTCTGATGGGTTTCTCATTGATATTATGTGCCTTTCCTCCTGAAAGGAACCTTGGGTGGGCAGTCATGTAAAAGGCCATATATGGTTGATGTATGTATTAATGTCTTTTGATTCAATCTGAATAACAAGGACAGGTTTTTTCTTCTTGAAAAAAAAAAAAGGCCCTCCTAAAACCAAGGGTTGTTTAGGCCTTGCGCATGGTCTTAAAACCAATCACAAGGCCCTCCCAAACCATGTACAATAAAACCATGGGTTTTTTAGGAGACCTTGCACATGCTTTTAAACCATTTGCAAGACCCTCCTAAACCATGTACAATAAAAACCATGGGTTGTTTAGGAGGCCTTGCAGGTGGTTTTAAAACCATGTGCAAGGCCAACATTTTTTGGGGGGATAATTCAATTTTATTATTATTATTATTATTTTGTTAGGTAGGAACATTACAACATCTCCCCCATATTGTGTTGTTTTTCTCACCAATTTTTTTTTTGGGGGGGGTGGGTAATTAAATTTTTAATTTTTTAATATTTTGTTAAGTAGTAACTTTACAACATCTCCCCCATATTACGTTGTTTTGTGGCCGACATTTATTTTGACAGATAACTAAATTTTTATTTTTTATTATTTTGTTAGTAACAAAATATGGAAAAACGTTACAAGATCTCCCTCATACTGGGATATAAAGCGCCTCTCGGTGCAATTACTAGATGGGATAGTAAAATTTGAAAGGAGCATAGCACTGTGTATAAGGAATCAATCCAAAACTTGTTATTACGTGGCCTAGACCTAATCATCTATTGGACCAGGTGTCCCTTTACTGGTTTGGCATCCATCAGTACCAATAAGATATGAGGTCTCCCATATATTCCCTAAATGAGTCCCTTATGATGGCTCGTCCCCTTTTTTCTTTGCTAGATAAGACTAAATTAAAATCCCATGAAACTATGTTTTTCTTTGTTGCTTCCATTCCTCTCAAATCAAGAATGGACTTCCAACATTATTGCTTTTATTTGTATGTTATTTGCATGTAAATAATGAAGATATTGATCTTACTATTGGATTGAGTGTGATGTAGTCCTATGAAAATACAACACTGCAATTGATGGAGAGATTCCAGTCGTAATTATTTAGCATCCAAGAATGTGTAGATGCCCACATAGGCGGGTTTGAGGTCGATTATTGCTGTATCACATCTTTTCCAAATATTATATTTAACTTTGTGCAAGTCATCTACCTCAAGCTTGGTCTACTTGATGAGGACAATGGATATATTTTCCATCCTAACTATATCTTTGATTGTTTCTTCCTTAGCCTTACTTCCTAGTCCTCTGCAGTTCTAGAACATATTTTTAATTAGTTAATTGCCAAAGTTTTGTGTCCCCCTCTTTGGATGGGTGCTTGGTTTCCTACGTTTTTCTAGGCTAATATTTTATTCTGTGTCCTCAACATTATGTCTAGAGTGTATATACTTATAATTGTCATAGTTGATTTTCTCCTGGTGGTTTGATTCCCCACCTTGAGACACATGGGGTGGGTCTAAAAATGAAGGATACCTTGGAGAAAAGGTAGAGGAGGGATCTTTAACATTGATAGCAACTATCTCAATGAAAGATAGTGGTTCAGAGTTAATACTTCAAACATGTTGGTCATGGCTTATGGCTTGCTCGCTTTAAAACTAGAATTGGGTGATGAACCTTGAATATAGACTGGAATATCAAAGGAAAGGTTTATATGATAAGGATCGATCTTGAACGACCATGGAGAAGGTGAGGCTGAAGAGGAAGGGGTTGATGAGGTTCTTCTTGGATTTGATCATGTTTTTTCTTCACTAGTTTCCATTGATCTTCTTTGTTTGCCTTATATGGCTTCTGGGTTTGTTTTTTTGTAGTTTTTAGCAAATTACCATATTCAAGGCACACTTTTCATTTGAACTAGAGTTGCATGTAATCCAAATTTTGAAACATCCAATGTTATAATAATGGCCTCTGTTAACCCATTTTCCATATCTAATTCTACATAGATCCTTATGCTTGCAAAGTATTTTCCTTGGGCTCTAACTTGTTAATGTATTACCCTAGAAAGTTCTTGATGCTCTAAGTGAGTCTTCATTCCAATAGTGAAGGAGGAGATGTAGAAGTATAAGTCTAATTAAAACATGTAGAACTAACTAAATATATATATCTAAATTGAAGTCTAGGGTCTATCTATTCAAGTACATTCCACTGGTTACAAAGAAATATGAGACATTCCTAAATATTAGATATTGTTCCTCTTTGTTTTCAAATAGGAAGGCATAAATTCCTCTGCCACATAAGAAGTAAGATAGCTTTTCATTGATCAACACTTGCCATTTATTTTAAACCCAAGATGCTAATTAAAATGGGGATGGCCAAATTTTTATAAATTGATTAATCAAACCTTGATCTGTTAGGTCCAAGGCCATATGCCTAGAAGAAGAGGTCGAAAGGGGACTTTAGAAATATTTTATTACCTTTTGAAAAACCTCAAATGTTGCTAACAATATGCACATATTGACATGGTTGAGATGAGGGATCTAAAGGTGAGAAAATCAACATTGATGGGGGAAGGGATGGCTCCCTGCTCTAGGTTATGGATTATGCAAAGCAAAATGGGGTGAGAGCAAGTCATCACTTAGAGTGGCAGAGTGAAAAATATATATGTATTTGTAATATTCATCATTCATCCATTACTGATTAACCCATTTGAGATGCATTTTGATTAGCACTCGATGCATAACCATCATCCATGTTCGAACGAAAAGAAAAAAAAGTAATCTTGTTAAACCAATTCATTATTTCCATAAAAAAAAACCTATCTCAATTTCATTTAGCATTCCCTTTTCCCCATTTTGAGGATATGTTATTTTCTTATTATCATCTACATAAGAAAAACTCAATTTTGTAGCTTCCACAGTTGAGAGTTTGAGGTAAAAAACATGGAGAAAAGAGGCAATAATGTGAAATTGGAAAGATTGGAAAAGTGGCAATATTTTGAAATTGGAAAAAATATAAAGTGAAAATTGGAGCGAGAAGATTGAAACAAGTGATAGTTGTGAATAAAATAGGCTCCTACCTATTAAGGTGAAATTGCAATTTGCATTCAACCAAGTTTCACATTTATAGTTGCTTGCCGAGTCCTATATTCATTTAGTGCTTAGTGATCTCATTCACATAATTGACAAACCATTTCATGAAAGAGATGAAACACGCATCATTAACCTCCTTCTAAATGCATAGCCATGAATTTCTGACTCTAACATTTTTCATCTTTTAGGGTTTTGAAACCCGCAATGCACATTCATAATAGTGTGGACAAACATGGAAATGATCTCCATTGTGTTTCTAATTATGGACATCGATTGGTGCATTCCAAAATTTCAAACATTGGATGTCATATAAAAATAGATAGTCATTGTTTTAATTAATTGTGATTAGATGGATCTCTGTCCCTTCCCTCTCAAATTGGACACCTATTGATATGGAGATAACCAAATTCTAAATAACATTAATGACAAATAGTTAAACTAACCCCTTAAACTAAAATTGACTAAACCACATACATAATGAAGTAATTTATAAAAAATAAGATATTAAAATAGAATTATGAGTAGATTGTGTGATAAATATGGTGATTATGTTGCAACTCACGTGCTCTAGCTTGATGCAAATTCGTGCTAGAGAAGATCGTAAACCTTAACAATTTCAAGGTTACTTGCTACCACCAACTATGTGGAAAAGGGAGTGGCATTTTTTGGATCTGCCAAGTTTTGAGTGAGAATGACCTTAGATCAGGTTGTTTCCCATATCAATTGTTGTTGGATTCTTGACATTGGCACCCTTGTTTGAATTCTAAATTTGAGGTAGCTACAACCATACCCATTTGGGTGAAATTATCAAATCTACCAATGGAGTTTGGACTTATAAACATAATACAACTTTGGCAATAGGCTTGTAAGAATGATCAAGGTGGACTAGGCTTATAAATAAGACTATAGATGAATGATAACCCACGTACTAGTAAAATTGACATTAAGGATAGTGTTTACAAAACCTTGGAATTTTTTTGTGGTGGAAGGATTTTCATTTAGTCCTTCGACTACTCCAATGTGCCTTTTCGTTGTATAAGGTGTCATCAATATGGCCACTTGACAAATGAATGTGTGTTTCCCTTCAAGAAGTTTGTAAGAAGGAAAAAGTTAGTCACAAACATTGTTGAGGTGGAGACGAAGTCTCAAAATCAAATACCATCAGAGGATAATGGTGGAATTATGAAGAAGTTATAGGGTGGTCATTCCCAAGTGGGAGGTGTGGAAGAGCCTCAAAATTTTGAGGAAATCATTGTTTTTTAGGCCTTTGTTGGCATACAACTTCCAATTCACATTAGGACTTAGACTTCTTCATTCCAACCCAATTTTTCAATTTAAGTTATAGAGGTCATTTAGTCACCTATTGTTCAAGAGGTCACTGACAATGTTGAAGTTTTTCAACCCACTCATGAAAGTTTGGATAATAGTGGTAAGTGTTTTTTGACCTATGATCTTAAGCATCCTATTGTTGATGATATTTAAAATAGTATCTTAGAGGATAATTAGCATATTATAGATGAGGGATTGAAATTACTTAGTTCCTATTTGAGGGAAAAAAAGTATATTGGGGGTTTGGGTGGGGGCAAAAAATAGGGGGTACAGTTGGTTCTACTACTAAATTATATTTTGATAGTTCATTGCTTAGGAAGGTTATTCCAAAACAAACCAGATAAAGAGGTTTTTATCTTGGGAGGGAGCTTTTCATGTGAAGAAGATCGTGCTAGAGAACGATATGACCTATTCCCTAACAAGATAGATGTTGGAGGATGGTTATAGGGGGTTTGGGGTGTGGCCAAAACAAGGACCCAAGCACATTTCGGTCAACATAAAATATATATTTTTATCTCATTCATGGGCCAAGGTGATTAAAGAAATTAAACAGGGTCGGCAACAACCCATCACTAGGGAACTTAGAGCAATACAAATCTTGAAAGGTGGTTTGACATGAAGATATTGTCTACCAATATTAGGAATTTGAGCAGTAAACCCAACAAATTAGCCCCAACCAGGTTGGTTGAGGTAGAGAAACTAGATGTGTTTTTACTTTAAGAAACTATGGGTAGATGGCTTATCTTCATAAATTTTCTTAAGAAGTGTTATAAGGTTTAGTTGTTTGCTTTCATTGATTTGGTGGGAATTTATGGGGATTTAATTACAAGATGGAACAACAATTTAACCATAATCAACAATTTTGTTGTATTTTCAAGTCTATGCATACAACTTTGTAGTAAAACCATGGGGTAGTATTTTAATGTTCTAAATGTGTATGGACCTTAAACAAATATTCTTCGGAGAGGGTATTTGGTTTAAAGATTGCAAAGGAAGGTAGAATGATTATTTGTGATTATTTGAATATATCAGGGGTGTGGGCTGAGTCATCTCGTGTGGATAGGCTAGCGTAGTTCTTCCTTCATCGCATGATATTGTTAGGTTAGTGTATGTGAAGCCAATTTCCATTAAGACAATGCGGTGGAATAAAAGGGTAAGAAGGGAAATTGTGTCAAAAACAGTTATACAAGTTCGTAGTCTTAGCCACATTATTACAACAGGTGAACTGATATAGATCTTCAATGAAGGATGGTAGATTCTCTAACAATAGTCAAATATTTTTACAATTTGAAATAAATGATCATAAACTATAGAGTCCTCTAAAATTTAACTCAAATTGGATCTTCGAAGAGGATCCAAGAGTTGGTAAGGACACCTGGAGGTGCTACAATCAAAATTTAATAGTCTTGGAAAGTGCACAATTTTCAAGTTCTTCAAAGGAAATTAAAGAGAAGGTGGTTGTGTGGGCAGGTAAAATGTTTAGCAATAGAGACAAACAACTCAAGAAGGCCAAGGAGAAACTAGGAGAAATGTTAAAGGGGAATATTGTTGGTGTTTTTAAGGAAGCATAACTAATTAGAATTAAACAATTGCAGAATACAAAAATGAATTTTTGGATGATGGAGGGGCCAACTGGAGATTAAAAATCCAAGATACTCGGTTGGAGTTAGGCAATGAGAATGGAATTTGTTTTCACCAGCCAACCATCAGAAAATTACTAATATAATTTAGAAGATAATGAATTAAAAAGGAAACTTCATGAGAAACTTCAAAGACCTTGATCCATGTGGAAGGCACTTTGGGAGAATTTATAAAGAACCACTAGGAAAAAACACAACATAGATTGTTAAGGCTATAAATTTATTTCCAAGACTAGTGTTTGATGAACACAATATAGAAATATTTGATGGAGACACTTGAGGAGATCTTGGTTGTTCTAACATCTTTCAAAAAATGACCAAGTGTTCATGCTCTGATGGGTGGACAAATGAATCTTACTTAGGGCTCTTTGATTTAATTAGTGATGACTTACTAAGGGTTTTGGAGGAGGTTAAAGTTACAAGTAATGTGTTAATATATTTCAACTCTACCTTCATCGATATGATCCCTCAAATCAACAAACTTGATTCATATGATGACTTTCATCCTATTTCTCTTTTAATTATATATATATGATAATTGCTAAGGTCCTAGTAGTCAAATTGAAAGAAAAAAATCATAGACTATCTCTCTAGATAAATTTCGCTTTTTAGAGGGAAGGTAGATTCATGCAGGAGTTGGTACAACACTACATTCCATTAGATTAAATAATATGCCAAATACGGTGGTAAAATTAGACCCATCAAAGGTTTATGACATAACTTGTTGGGTTTACTTAAGGGTTTTAACTTGTCAATGGTTAGTTGAATTAAGCATTTTGTGTGTTATGTATCCTTTGTTGTACTTATAAATGTCTCTACTTCACCATTTTTCACTCCTTCATTAGGTCTACGGCAAGGGTGTCCTTTGTCCCTCGATTTTAATTTATTGGTGGTTGAAGGGCTTAGTAGAGCCATAAAAGAGGCTAAGAGACCTATAGTTATCGAAGGGTAAATGTTGGTGGAGATGAATTTATTACTCATATTTTGTTTGTTGATGATGTTATGCTCTTAACAAATGGGACGACGGCTAAAGGTCATAAGATGAAGGATACACTCCAACTATTTTACAAATCCATGGGCATGGGAATAATTATCATAAGTCTTTGATGAGTTTTAATGCTATGATTAACGAGGCACAACAAGCTACGAGACTCCCTTTCCCATTTGCTAACTTGGACTTAGATTATGGAATCAAATATATGGACTTTGAGCTAAAACCAAATGGTTACTTAAAACAAGAGTGCCGATGGATTTCAGGAAAATTTGAAAGGAAGATCAACTTTTGGTGTATTAGGTGGATATCAAGGGGTGGGATATTGACACTAGTAAAATTAGTATTACAGGCAATACTAATTTATTGGCATTGCTTGGCACATATCCCTGAGTAGATATTGGAGATAATTTGAAAAAAATGTTACAAATTTCTATGGAAGAGAAGTTTATATCAAGGGGATTATCATATTGTTAAATGGAAAATTTTGACTCAACTAAAACATAAAGGCAGTTGTTGTTTTTAACATATTTATCATTTTTGGCTTGGCTTTAGCAACCAAAAGTCTTTGGAATCTCATAAGTAGGGAGAGTTTGTGGAAAATAATAATTGTGACAAATTACATGTCCCTTGAATCTCTACTAGATTGGATAAGGACATAGAGAGATAATATTAAAAATGCTTCAAATAACTAAAAGGAATTGACCTCGATATTCCCAATCATTGGTAAATATTTAGTCTAGAAAATTGGCAATGGAAGAGAGGTTCATGTCGAGGATGATGTTATTTTGGGATGTGGTAATGGTATATTCCTATCTTGAGTAATTGATGCAATACTTACAAGATTAGG
>LPNX010647930.1:0-19048 GCA_001517045.1 Pseudotsuga menziesii | reverse complement strand
TCTTATATGATAAAACAATTTATTACTCATTTCACACATAAACATTTGCTTAGAAAGTAAAATCATTCATCACCAATGAAGTAATTCATGAAAGTTAGAACGATCTCACAGTATATGTTACGAATGCAAGAAGAAGTAGCTCCATATTAAACATTCCACACATTCTAAGCAAAATCTCTGTGTAGGATTTTCCCAACAAACAGATCCTTCTTATTAGCAGAAAAATAGTTCTCTTACAAAATGGTCCAGCTTCTATTATGCTATCAAAAGTCATCTCCCTTTACATTCCACCTCTATTTATATTACAACAAGAGTTTGTCTACTAGTGACTCCTTGTTCACCCTAACCCTATGAATTCCTAAAATTTGTCATTTTGTGCTTACATAGGAAAATACAAAACAAAATTAAACAAGAAATCAGGTGGGTCTTGCCACACTAGAAATATATTAATCTCATGTGTTAGCCTCTTCAGTTATGGCCTTATATTTTATGAGTCCCAATACTTGCAAAGTTACTTCATGAATTGACAATTGTGTCTCTATATGCGTCACCCTTTATGTTGTATCCTTGCAAATATCTGCTAGGAGATATATGTTGATAGAAGCAGGTCCCACAAAATGATGAATGTCTTCTTATATGAAAGCATCTACTTTTTTAATATACTCTAGATCCTCCCTTAAGCCATCCTGCAGATATGCTATTAGTTGGTCCTTTTATGGAATCTCATTTATCTTCTGAACTAAAGGGATGTGACCCTTCTCATGGACCTGATGGATTTTCTTGTAAAAGTCATGGCACTTTTCTATGGTCTTAGGAATCTCATTATTTATCCTCCTGGCAGCTTTCTTGCAAATTTCAGAAGTGCCATCTCCGACTTCAAATCTTATGTTGTCTTTTGGGGCAGGTGATCATGGAACTTTGAATTAGTTTCTCTCCAGGCCATCTGGCTTTTAACCTTTTCTACAATCTCCAACATCCCTTTCCTGAATGCCAGTGACTCTGCAACTATCACCTTCATTCTTGCCATCATTATCCTCATCTTGTAAATTTCATCTATGAGGACTACCTGAGAATGATGTATTTGTTCCTGAATATTGTAGGCTTGATCACAAAATAGAGTTATATCTTGTTTTATTTTGTTTTCCAACTCCAGTTTCTCTGCCAAATATTCCTTCTGCCTAACCAACTCCTCCACCCGATCTTTCAATTCTTTGACCTGTTGGTTTGTGGCCAACTCTCTTGATTCTAACTGAGAGATTCAAGCTTCAAAATCACCCCTTTCCCCTTCCATAATCATTAACTACACATTTAATGCATCCTTTTATATTTCCAAATTTTGGTATTCATTCAATAACCTCTCCTTCTCAGAGAGAATGGCGTTATGTTTCCTTTTTAATTATATCCCTTCTCCTCGTATTTTCACCAAAGTATCTTTCAATTTGAGCATCTTCTCTTTATTTCGCTCCACGTTGTTCATTAATCTGTCGACATTATCTGCACTGGCCTGGTCAACTGCTATGTTTATTGAGGCTATGAATTTCGGGTCTTTATGGGTACCTTCCATAATTTTGTTCTCTGTGGCAGTGACCACATCAGTCTGAGTGCCCATTTTTAACATTTTTTCTGACCTTGTCATGATGGTATTTCTAGCTTTATAAAAAATAATGGTGTCTAAGTGAGACATAGTATGCTACTTTGATGGGGTGAACGGGGTGATCCTGAGTTCCTCAAAAGTGATTTGGCCATTAGTAAGTGTCTCACTAGTTATTCCAGGAGGATCCAGGTCCATGTTATGTGGGCTATTGGGATCCTTCTAGGTTTCCTCTTTGTACACAGCTTTCTTGACCTTATTTTATTCTTCTTTCCTCTTAAGCTATTATGTTACTTCCTCAACTTCCCTTTGTGCTCTCTCCTTTATCTCCTTCCATAATCTTTCTTTTCATCCTGCATCCTTTGGGCCTCCTCTGCTTTCTTCTTTTCAACTTCGTTTCTCAACCTTTTATCTGCTTCATCTATTTGCAGCTTTACAACTTCTTCCTTTTGTTTTTGAATCCTTTCCTCCATTGTAGCGCTGACATCTTTGCTAGTGCTGGCACCACTCTTCCGAGAAAAGCATTTGTGTAGTTTAGTTATATTGTTCTCTCTCCTAAACACTTCTTCATCCTTATCGAAGAAGTATACATATTCAAAATGTATCTTAACTGCTGCACAATGTTCGACAACCTTTCCCCTGCTATCATTCCTCTCAAAACTCTTCTCTCCAAAATGGAATACTTCTAGGTCCTTCACAAAATCTTCATCCCCTTTTATTTTTGAGAATTTATAGGCTTCGATACAGAAGGACAACGGAGGAAATGAGGCCTTTTTTCTGATCATGCAAGTAGCTACCAATCCCATTTATGAATACCTGCCTCATAGCTTCCTTGTGAACTACAAAGTTCGTTGCATAGTTGGGAAAAAGGGATGGATCTCGGGAGCATCCATACATTCTGATGTGCCTTCCCTCCTGCGAGAAATAGTAGCCCCCGTATTTACTTATGATTGCCATTGCATTTTCAGATAAGCAGTTTAGTTCTTCATGGAAAATTACCCGGAAGAGACGCATGAGGAACTCTTCACATATGAGCTTAAAGTAGCTTGCATATTGATGAGCCCACATGATCTGATAAGCCATGTCGATTGACGATTCAGTTCGATTCCATATGCATCCTAACCTAGGAAATGGGTGTCTAGCCAATATGCAGTCTATGAGGTATGGACATATAGAATTATGCCTTCTTTTGGGTCAAACCTCCCTGTGCAACTACGATACATGATGACAGGTTGTCCAAGATGATGTCTACCCAATTAAAACCTGTGCCTTGAAAGGCTATGTAGTAAATTAGAGGCACCCAATTTAACTTCTAGATGGTCCCATCTTCCCTGTCAAAAATTATGCTTAGCAATAAAGCTATAATTCTTAAAGGGGTCCTTAAGCTTTGACATTCATATTCTATGCTTGCTTTCTGTCTCAACTGCTTTCCTAATACTACCATTTGTTTAGCATATTCCAAAAGGTTTATGTTTATACCTTTCATCCAATCTTCAGTGAAGATGACCTGGGTTGGAGGTAACTTGTATGTTGTTGCTATGTGAGCTGGATGGAATTAGGCAAATTTCTTCCCTTTGGCGTCAGAAATGATTCTTGATGTCAGATCAGCTTGTGGTAGAATCCACCTGATAACCTCAGAACAGTGAAATAGTTCTGGGCGTAGCAGATTTGGTGATGCTCGACCTTTTGATATTCTGATACAAAACCATTTCTTCGAGACCTGCATCAGGGATATCCTAGTCTCATATCATTTGATACAATTCCCCACATTTGAATTCAGGGTCAATTCCTGTTACTGCTTTTGTATCTTCAAACATGGTTTCTATCCTGGTGTCTAATATAACCTCCACGCCTGAATTCGCTCCGCTTACCTTAGAATTCTTCCTGGTACCCTTCTTAGGCATTTGTGAATCCTGTTGAACAAAAAATAAATGGTATAAGAAATATAAACAATGTGCAGATGTATGGTACACTTCAAAATATTCTTCCCAATATTTTCTTAATCAACATAGAACAATTATCATTGGTACTCGTGGTTTGTGATAATGATTAAGTTGATAATTCAATGATGTTGCTCAAGTGAATAGAATTTAGTTTTCTGAGCATTTAGAAGAATAAAATATTTGATCTAGGAAGGAACAACAACCCTTTATAGGCGCTTGATACCTGTATATCCAAATGTTCTAACTCACTCATATCTCTGATGGGATTATTAGAATGAAGAAAGGTGGATGATGGACTATCAAATCATGAATAAAAAATGATTTTTTATTAAGGATCTGAAGCAGAAGCTCTGAAGTTTCTCCAAAAATTGAAACTTATTCCAAAACTATGTCTTTAATCAATATTGGAGATGCCAATGTATATCTCAAGTGGAACTAATACTCGTTAATTCTAGAAAGGAAAATATACATCGCGAAAAAGCAATTCTATTTTCTCTTTACTGAAAAAAGGCACTTTAAATTAGTCTTAGTCCTTTGGTCTCAACCTTCCCCACTCATCAATGCATCCCACTACTCCTGACCTTTCAATGTTTGGAGGAAGGAGTTGGGGAGCGCTACCTACCACCTCAAACTGGGACTACATCACTTCCAGGCCCCAGCCCTTATTATGTCTAAGATTCACTTAACATCCCCTAAATAAATGTATACATCAATCATTATAAGGAAACCTATACTCTCAGTACTCAAATTAGCATATGAAATACCCACTTTATACCGTCCCACATATGTCACTATAGCCCTATACCACTTTGAACCAAAAGCATCGGTAACTCCTTCCCTACCCTAGGAGAAAGTGTTGAGGATCTGTCTGGACATCGCTCAAAGTATCCTAAGGTCATTCAAGCTGCCTCATAGTGTAGACACTACCCTACCGCTATAGAACTACAACAAGGAGAACAATCGTAGTGGGTACACCCTGAACCAACGACCAGCCTCCCAGGTGATATGGAGAGGAAGTTTCAAAAAACCCAACGTGAACCTAGGAAGTAGTTTGTTGGGCGGGAAAAGGTCAAATATGGGTATTCCTAGAGTTGATCTATTTGTTGGTTTGCATCACCTTCCACTTTCAAAAGGAAAATGGCCCTCACAGTGAAGGACATAAGGGATGATGGAAAGAAGGAAAAAACATTTTCTGGAGTTACTAGAGTGCTCCTAGATAGCTCGTTCCATGTACTCCCATTAAGAAATCGACTTATTTACCGGTGGTTAATGATGTCTACTATGAATGTAATATTATATTCATCAAGCTATGAGTTACACATGGACAAGTGCCTGGTACCACACGACTAAACCCAAGAGTCAACTCGGTCGTAATTAAGCATATCACATAAGCACATAGTAACATAAGCAAATTATTGGACATCAATCATATGGTAGTACACTTTGCTTATTCAAAATGTGGGCACAAGGTGACCTACCTGTCAGATGTTAAGAGGTTGCGAGCACTAGATAAGCACAACGGGGCCACAACTTGTCTTCTAACGGCTGGTGGAGGTGGAAAACGGTGTTTGCAATAATAAAACCCAAAAAAACCTCTGTCATATTTATAAAAACAGGACAAAACCTAGTCATAAAAGCTGTTGGTGGATAATAAATGCGGATCGTGGCACCATAAACGTCATTTGGCACAAAAAAAAATTCATGCTTGGCCGCCTACCACCGACCGAATCGACACTATTTCTTGAGTTGCTCTGACATTTAATTTGAGGTCCATTTTTAAGTTTTATTTCGCTTCATCCTAGGACTGTTTCGGTAGCACTCACCGAATTGCTCTGAAATATGTTTCCATCACTAGATGAATCTCGTCGATTTTACTTGCGGGCAAACTAAATTTCTACCGCTGAACATTTCGGATACACTTACCAAGTAAGTTCGGTGTTTGTTGGTTAGTCAAATAAACTCACCGAGTTCGTTCGACATTGTCGGTTCAACTTGCCTAGTTCATTCGAAAAGGCGAAAGGATGAGAACTGAATTTTTTCTTCCGGTAGTGTCAGCTCAACTTGTCAAGTTCCTCCGACATTGTTAGCTCAACTTGTTGAGTGGCTCTGATACTGTCAGCTCAACTTGGCAAGTGCTTCCGATCGCATTGGAGCAAAATTCAAAGTTTTACTTTGCCGAAAATCTTTCTTTGCTCAATCCTTCAAAAAACTAAGTGTTGAAGTGTGAACTTGTTTGAATGAGGAAATGAATCTAAGTCTACTTCTCAACAACAACCAAAGGAGGGGCTCTAAAATAATAATAAAAAATGGGAGAAGTGGTTTCAACAGCAATAGTACCTACTCATCCAATCACCAAGAACACTTTATAAAGTTCAGGTGGAAAGGAGAAAAATACAAGTTGCATGGGTTCCAACCCCCTCACACACAAATTGTGTCATTTCACAAAATGGAGAAGCAAATTTGGAAGGGAGCACCAACATATATCGTACAATGCCAAGAGATAGAATTATTAACTTCATAAGTGGTTAAACCAGGTCAACCAGAGATCCAGGGACTAATACAAAAGTACAAAAAAGTATTCAAAGATATCCCCATGGAGTTACCACCAGAAAGGAAGATCGAGCATGTCATTGAAATCAATTTGGGATCAAGCCTCGTCAATGTTAAGCCCTATAAGTATCCACACCATCATAAGACATAGATTGAAAGATTAATCTGTGATTTTCTAAAGTGTGGAGTGATTACAAAAAGTTGGAGTCCTTATGATTCACCATTAGTATTGGTACAAAATAAGAATGCGTCCTTTAGACTATGCATCGAATTCAAAGGACTAAATAAGATAATGATTAAAGACAAATTCCCCATTCCCTTCATCAATGAAATGTTGGACGAGCTTCATGGTGCAAGGTACTTCTCGAAACTAGACTTAAGATCGAGATAGTATCAAATCTGAGTAAGGCTAGAAGATGTGGTGAAAACAACCTTCCGAAGCCATGAAGGACATTATGAATTTAAGGTAATTCCTTTTGGGCTAACTAATGCTCCAACAAAATTTCAAGAAACCATGAATAACTTATTTAAACCACTCCTAAGGAAGTTTGTACTAGTTTTTTTTTATGATATCCTCATATACAGTAAGACATGGAAGGACCATCTCATACATCTGGGACAAGTACACTCTATTTTAAAAGCAAAGTCAGTTCTACGCCAATATGTCCAAATGCACGTTCGGTAAGGAATAAGTGAAACTATCTTGGTCATGTAATATATACAGAAGGAGTCAAGGTGGACCCATAAAAAATCAAATCAATCACAGAGTGGCCCAAACCCACTAACATCTCCAAATTAAGGAGATTCCTCGGGCTAACTGGATATTACGAAAGATTCATTTGAAATTATGCGTACATAATCGCGCCCTTATCCAACCTTCTAAAAAGGAATGCCTTCCAGTGGAGTGAAGATGCAGATAAGTGTTTTGAAGCTTTGAAAAGAATTATGTCCTCCACAGTTGTACTAGCTACCCCATACTTCTCCAAACTATTTGTAATAGAATGTGATGCTTCAGGTTATAGTTTGGGAGCAGTACTAATGCAAGATGAGTACCCGATAGCCCTTGAGAGCAGAAAATTAAATAAGCGAGAACAATTAAAGCCTACATACGATAAGGAAATGTTGGCCATTATGCATGCATTAGCAAAGCAGCGAAAATACCTCATAGGGAGAAAATTCATGATCCGCACAGACCATAATAGTCTTCAACACATACTTCAACAAAAAACATTGTCTACAGAACAACATAAGTGGATAGAAAAAATCACTGCTTTAGACATGGAAATAATACACAAAAAGGGGAAGGAAAATGTAGTCGCATATGCACTCTCCAGAAAACATGAGGATATGACCTCTTACTCCATTTCAGTCGTAATTCCAAGATGGCTAGATTAAATATGAAGTGAGTACACCAAGGACCCATAAACAAGCGCTATAATTAGCAATCATAATCATGACTCCAAGTTCGAATGGAAAAACAATATTCTTTGGTATAAAGGGAGGATTTATTTAAACTCAAACTCTAAATTCAAGGCTAAAGTAATGAAGGAATCCCATGATTCGTCAGCTGCAGGACATGTGGGATTCTTCAATCTTACTATAATGCAAGAAGGTCATTTTTCAGGAAGGGAATGCAAAAATATATCCAACAATATGTGGCAGAATGCGACAAATGCCAGAGGGACAAAAGTGAAAATATTTTAACCCTGGGGTTATTTCACCCCCTACACATTCCAAGCAAAAAGTGGCAAGAGATATCAATGGACTTCATCGATGGTTTACCTCTGTTAGAAGGAAAGGACAAAATCTTTATAGTGTTTGACCGATTAACCAAATTTGCACACTTCGTGGCAATAAAAAAGACAAACACGACAAAACAAATTGCATATATATTTTGCAAGAATATCTACAAATTACATGGCTTCCCAATGGTCATTGTCAGCGACAGAGATGCGAAATTTAATGGGAAATTTTGGAGGGAATTTTTCAAACAAGTGGGCACATCACTCAATATGAGCTCAACTTATCACCCCCAAACAAATGGTCAAATTTAAGTCGTAAATAAATGCTTAGAAGCCTATCTATGTTGTTTCATAATAGATAAGAAAAACCACTAGTCTCAATGGTTACACCTATCAAAACGGTGGTACAATTCAACATACCACACCTCCGCAAATATGACTCCTTTCCAAGCCTTATATGGATATGAACCACCCAATTGGAAGAATTTTGTTCTTAATAACACTAATGTTCCAGAAGTGAAGAACCAACTAGAGATAACTAAGGAAATAATTAAAACACTCAATGATTACTTACCCATGGCTCAAAACCATATGAGGCAACAAGCATATCAACATAGAACAAAAATGGAATTTGAAGAAGGGGATTGGGTGTTTGTAAGACTTCAACCTTATAAACAATTGTCTCTTAAACAAGGAGGAAAAAACGAGTTAGCACCAAAATTTTATGGACCGTATCGGATTACTACGAACATCAGTCAAGTGGCATATGAATTAGACTTACTTGATAAAACTCGTATCCACAATGTCTTCCATGTGTCCTGCCTCAAAAAAATGCTAGGACGATATCATTCGATGCAAACAATGCTTCCTATGTTAGAAACCGAAGCGAATATCATTTTTTAACGTGAGGCAATCATTGCTACCAGGGAAAAGAAGCTTTGCTCTCGAATAATCAAAGAATATCTTATTAAGTGGAAAAATATTTCCAACGAAGATGCTTCATGGGAGACAAAATGATTTCATCAACAACATCCATCCCTACNAGAGAGAGAGAGAGAGAGAGAGAGAGAGAGAGAGAGAGAGAGAGAGAGATAGATATATAGATATAGATATAGATATAGATATATATAACCATAGTTAAATTAATAAAACTAGTTATCAATAGGTTAGAGACACGTCTTTTCAATATTTGATGCCCTAAAGCAGTATATAAGTGGGAAAAAAATTGTGATGTAAAATAATCTTCAATATATATCATTTATCAATTTGTGGATTTCTGAATTATTTGCGGCTTTCGAATTCCTGTCTGTGCCATCTAGTTGTCTAAATTAGCACTAGGATTGGAAGGTGAGAAATCTATTATGTGGAACTCTTACTTGGAGGAGCTAAAAAGGTCATATAAGGATAAAAAAGGAGGTTGGTTGTTTGGGGTAGTCAATGAACAAGACTAGGGGAGGGTATACGACAAGATTGGGCTACAAACCCCTAAGAACTGAGGAGGCACAATAACCCAAGTTGTGGTGGTGTATGATTTGGAAAGCGAAGGCTCCAAAAAAATCACATATATGTGTTTAGCCTTTACAATAGAGTTTTGACTTGGGAATTACTTCGTAGTATACATGTTCAAGGCTTGAATATTTGTGTGCTCTTTAGTAATAATGGCGACAATAATTCTCATTTAGCAATTTCATGCTCCTTTACTTACAAGTATGGAAGGAAATACAACATACTTTTAATATGAATGATGGTTAGGCTAGGGATAATATATATAATTCTCTCTTTGTATGTTTTTAAAGGTAGGATATCAATGAGAAGAGTCCCATTCCAATACTTGTCCTATAGGGCATTTGGTTAGCTCAAAATGCACTTTTGATTGAATATAGAAACATTTCAATGTTTCAAGTCTCAACGTAGGTATAAACACTTTTTCAAATTTTGAAGAAAGATAGTAAACATAAAATCCCTCGTCGGATAGGAACACTACAAATTGATAAGCCTACTCCCTTGGGATACTTTGATATATTGTGTCAAGGGGAAGAGCAACATTGTGGTTTGGGAAGCTCTTGCTATTTCAAATTCAAAGCTTTCTTAAGAAGTAGATCTGACAATTATGCAAAATTGATGGCACTAATATCATTAACGATGGTGGTATTGTCAAAATAGGTACTTACATTACATGTCTATTGGGACTCAAAGCTAGTAATAAAATGGATGCACTTTGATAAGTTGATACATAATATAAATCTACAAAAATTGCTACACAAATAAATGAAAATTTTGTTCAACATGAGAGTATTTATTCCACTCACATGTATAAAGAACTTAATGGGGCAACTACTTTTCTTTTTTTATCAAAGCAAGGACTTCTATTGGAGCCAAAATTACTACTGCTATAAAAGGTCATTAATGGGGTCTCATTTCAGTCCCGGATGACATTATGAGAAAATTTATCCTTTTCTACTTTAGAATTTATAGTTGGGATGGTTGTAACTATGTATATGATATCAGTTTCGATATAGAGATAACTTTTATTATTTGGAATATAAGTAGATTAAAACTTTTTGATATGTCATATTATCCTCCTTTTGATGTAATGTGCCTCAACACTTAAAGAATGTGTTCTTTACGCTTCTTTGAATATAAAATGCAAAAAAAGATTTGTATTTTTGGCTGAAAGAGTTTTCGCTCCAAGAACTCTTTTAAAAAAAATTGGAGCTTTTGAACCAGGGCTCTAGCTATGACCAAGATCGTCTGGTTTCCTGGTGAAGACTTGTTTGCTTCAGGTTGAGTATGCAATTGTGAGCTTCATTTTCTCTTGCTGGTGGATTATTTGTTGCTGATTTCTGTAGATTCTTGGTGCCCTTTGATGCCTGGAATTCCTTGATTCCTTCTTTTTGGAACTTGCTCAATCTTTGGCTTGGTTGGTGCCCTCGATTCATTGAATATTGTTGGATGCTGCTGGTTCTAATTCTTTTAGTGCTGGATTGAAGTTTGTGCAGAGCTTTGTTCTTGCCTGGTTTGTATTTCTTTCTTTTCTGGTTCAGAATCTGCCTGTTATCCCTAGATTTGTGTCTTTTTTGTCCAGCCTTCTGTCCGAGGGACTTATATGGCTCATGAAGGGGGTCCTCCTCTTCTTCCTCCTGAGTTTAAGGCTTTCAAACACCTTATTGATTCGTATGGGAAGAGAAAGGGAAGTCCTCTGGGGTATCCTTTTGTGAAGAAGTCAGATATCCCATATGTTGATCTGCCGACAGAAAGACCTTGTCGAACTACCTTGAATTTAACAGAACGAGGTCTTATTGGTCAATTTACTGCGTTATGGCCATCCTCGAAGGCTGTTGAAGGATGGGTTCAACAAAATTGGAGACCCCTGGTCTCAAATGGAATTCGCAATCACCTAGTTTGCAGAGGCTACTACATTTTTGTATTTGAATCAGCAGATGATCGAGATCTTATATTCCGAAATGGTCCTTATTTTATGGGCCCTCGGGGATTCTAACAAGTGGACGCTAGATTTCGATCCTTCATAGGATGTCCCTTCAGCTATTCATGTCTGGGTTAGCCTCCCCTGTCTTCCCCTTCACTGCTGGGATTCAGAATCTTTGGAAGCTATTGGGAATAAGCTTGGTAAATACATTTATAGGGCAGAAAGAAAAGACCAATATTCTTGCACCAAAATTTGTGTTGAGGTTGATTTGGAGACTGGGCTCCTTGAGGCAATCAAGCTCAATGTCACCGAATGGATCCATTTCTAGGAGCTTGATTATGAACAACTCCCTTTTAAATGTCATTTCTACCATGAATATGGCCACTTTGCTCGTACCTGTAAGAAAAAAACAGAAGAAGCTCCAGTTAAAGAAAAGCCAAATCAATGGAAGCAAGTTCAGAAAGCAAGCACATTTAAATCGGTGAAAAAATATAGTGGCAAATGCTAGAAAAGGAATAAACCCTTCTGTGATTAATTTTGCAAAATCTCGGGTTGAAGAAAATGACATGACCTCTTCAAATCCTTTTCAACTATTAAGTTCTGCTGATGATTAGATTTCTCCTGTCCTTGAAGAAGGAGAGCTTCAACAACCCGAACTAATTATAGAAAAGGCAGATGTAATCAGAGAATCATAGGATTTTGAGCCAGTTCGACTAGACTCTCCTAGAGCAGTTGGCATGTTGGACCTTTCTCCTATAAGACCTTCTATTTCTCCCTATTATGCAGATGCGTTAAAGAAGAAAGTTGAGTCTTCTGGATCTTCTGAAGATGATGGGCAATTCAACAAAAAGTCTGGAAGGAAATATCGAAAGGAGATCAGAGAAGAAGAAGCTGAGAGGCTTAAGATGCAGGGTAGCCAGGCTACCATTGAATTACTTTTTGAAAGAAGCAAGCATAACAGGTCCCCAAAGGGAAGTGTTGCTCCCTCTTACTCGGGTAGACAATGCTGATAAATTCCTGGAATTGCAGAGGATTGGGGAATCCTCTGAAGGTTGAAGCAGTTAAAGATCTACTTAAAATGAATCCCTAAGACATTCTCTTGCTCCAGGAAACTAAGATAGAAGAAGATGCTCTTCTATCTATCAGTAAGTCTAAATGGAAAAAAATGCAGTCATGGTTGTAAGTGCTCGGGGTACCTCTAGAGGTATTGCCACTTTATGGTCAGAGGAAAACTTTCTTTTAAAAAATTTCTTTGTAACTCAGCATTGGATATTCACAGAATTACAACATGTTTTTAGCAAGGTATCCATTTCCCTTTTAAACCTCTACGTTCCAGTGAACTATATTGAGAAAAAAATATGTTGGCAATCTCTGTTAGATTTTTTTGAAACCCATTCTCCCACAAAGTTAGTTGTGGTTGGTGACCTCAATGTAATTCTCAATCCCAACGAGAAAAGAGGTAGAAATAGGGGCAAGGATCCATTATAGGAGGTGGTCAATTCCTTGTCTCAAGCAAACGATCTTCTAGATCTCAAGCCCAAGAAAGGGTGCTTCACTTGGACTAACAATCGAGTGGGGTCACCTCGAATTTCAGGTCAGTTGGAAAGATTCCTTGTCTAAAGCTCGTTGTTGGATGATCATATTTTAACCTCAAAAAAAATTTCGAGGTTAACGTCATATCACCATCCAATCTCTCTCCAATTGGAAAAAGAAGAAAATCTTGGACCAATCCCTTTCCGGTTCAGCTCTCTCTGGGTCGAGAGAGATGGTTTCGGGGGGATTTAATTTCCCGTGTTTGGTCTCAATACATTATTGGTTCTCCTAGCTTTGTCTGGGAACACAAATTGAAGCTCACAAAAATTGCTTTGAAGCACTGGATCAAAACTCCCCTCATAAACCTATCGAGAAGTAGGGAAGAAAAAGTCCAAGTTCTAGCAGACATTCAGCTTAGTATGGAAACCAACGAAATAATTAATTCTCAATTATCTTATTAGCAGGCCGCACAATCTTCTGCTTCATTTTCCTTTCGTCATGAGGAAGAACATTTGAGACTCAAATCCCGCAGCCTTTGGTTGCTTGTTGGGGATACAAATTTGGCATTTTTTCATCGACAATGCAGAACTAGGCTCTCTCGCAATCATATTTTTGAAATCTGCTCTAGTGAGGGTGTTGTTATTAAAGGACAATCACATCTACAACATGATGCTTCTGTGCATTTTCAACATTTGTTCCAAGAAGATGGCACCTCTGATGAAAGTCTGAATTTGTATTTTCTTTCAAATATTCCTTCAATGGTCAATCATGATGACAATGTTGGTCTTGTGAAACCCTTCTCTGAGAAAGAAGTGATAGATGTTACTTGGTCTATGGAACCAGATAAGGCTCCTGGGCTGGATGGATTCTCTATCCATTTTTATAGGGTTTGCTGGAACATTATTAAATCTGACCTCCTCCGGATGATCTCTACTTTCCTTAAAAAAGCTAAAGTGGGAGGGAACTCTAATTCCACCTTTCTAGCCTTGATTCCCAAAGAAGTAAACACCGCTTCATTTGATAGATTTCATTTGATTTCTCTTTGTAATGCTTCCTATAAAATCTTGGCCAAATTCTTAGCCAATAGACTGAAACCTTTGTTAGGATCTCTTATTTATCCTTTACAGGGAGGGTTTGTAAAAGGAAGGAATTTGATAGACAATGTGATTCTTGTACAGGAAGCCCTCCATTCTAGTGTTCAAAGGAAGGAGAAAGGCATGCTCATCAAGCTTGACATGAAAAACGCTTTTGATCGCGTCAAGCATTCTTTCCTTTATCAAGTCTTAAGTTCTTTGGCTTTAGTGATGAGTTTGTTTGTTTGATTAAATCCTGCATTGACAAGCCCTGGATCTCTCCTCTTGTAAATGGCAGGCCATCAAATTTCTTCCAAGCTACAATAGGGTTGTGTCAAGGGTGCCGCTTGTGCCCCTTCCTTTTTATTTTGATGGCAGAATCGTTAAGTAGAAAACTCTCTGCTGAAATGGTTGTTGGTTCCCTTCCAGGTATCAGGATTGCAAGTGGTGTTGATATTAACAACAACCTTTTTGCTGACGATACTCTCTTATTGGGAGGGGATTCCCTTATCATTGCTCGGGCATTCAATTTAATTCTGCAAAATTTTGTTCATCCTTTGGTGCTTTGATTAACAAAAACAAGAGTGTTGTTTTTTGATGGAATGTTAATCATTCGTCTCTTAGTAAAACAGATCATTCTCTGGGATTTTCTGGCTATGAAAAGTGGGATAAAATCAAGTAGTTGGGGTTTCCCGTAACTCTGGGACCTAGCCCTCCATTGCTATGGTTGGAAGTGATTTCTAAACTTAAATAAAAAATTGTCTCCTAGGGTGGGAAATGGTTAACTAAGGCAGGTAAATTGATTTTTATCAAGGTTGTTCTCTCAGCTCTCCCTATTTTTCAATTCTCTCTGCTACTTGCTCCCAAGTCCATTTCTGTCCAAATCTCTAAACTTCTTTGTGACTTCCTTTGGGAGGAGGCAAACGTAATCAGAAGAATATTCATTTAGTCAATTGGGAAATTCTTAAAAGACCCATTTCGGTGGGTGGTCTGCAAACTCAAGATCCAGAGTTGGCAAACTTGGCTCTGGGAGGAAAGCTTATTTGGCAACTGTATTCAGACAAACATCATCCGGTTAGTAAGGTATTCTGGAAGAAATATCTCAAGGTTCGGTCATTGAGAAATATAAATTCTACTGATACTCCTCTAGGTACAGTAGTCTAGAATCTATGCTAAAAGGATTTGAAAATTTTCAACGCCAGCTCTATAGAATTCCTGGAAGTGGGAAAAGGACTTTACTGTGGGAGGATAAGATCTTGGGAAACTTGCCTCTCTCCTCTATAGAATCTTTGAGTGATATTAAGGCCCGGTTAACCAACAAAGGGTTCCTCAGGGTGGATGATATATGTTTTTGGGACAGAGATGCGAGCTAGGTTGGCTGGACCTTTACAGTGCTTTCAGATCATCTCATTTCTCAGAAGGAACTTTTGATTCTATCTTTATCGAGTATAGCTCCTTTCAACTATTTCTCAGCCCAAGGAATCTTAGCTCTTCAACCACCACTTGTTTCAAATAATTCCTCCATCAATATGGAAGTCTGTTTGGTCCCCCCTCTGTCTTCCTAAGGTGAATTTTTTCACCTGTATTTTGTTGCATAAGAGAGTATTGACTGGAGAAAACCTGAGAAGACATGGGTTCAACGACCCGTTTAGATGTTGACGTTGTAAAGTCTCAAAAGAAACGTCTGATCACGTCTTTATTAACAGTGTTTTTTCACAACAGGTATGGGATTTGGTTCTCTTCGGCCTCACTATTTTGAATTTTTATCACAACTCTATCAGTTCTCTCTTCTCCTCGTGGCAGGAGTCAACTCCCTTGTAAGATCAGAGCTCAGATGTAGTCTGCGTAGAATGGAAGAAGATTTGGCAGCCTATCCTGAAATACATTTGGTGGATGTTGTGGTTAACTAAGAACGATGAGACTTTTAATAATAAGCACTCATCTCCAGAGATTGTTGCATTTAAAACTAAACTTCATATCTCAGAAAGTGTGTGCTCCTTTTTCTCTTTGTCTAATCTTCTAGTTGAGGCAATATCGTAGCTTGGAAAATATTCCTCGGGTATTCAAAAACCGATTTCCTCTAAACCTGTTAGTCATCCAATTTGGAGAATACGAAGCATCAATACTAGTTTTTTAAATAAGTGGTCGAAATCTTCCTCTGCTAGTATCTTCTTTGATGGAGCGTCCAAGGGAAATCCAGGGACATCTGGAGCTGGGGGGTTGTTAATTTCGCCTGACCAAATGATGGAAATCTGCTTAAGTTGGGGGCTTCGTTTTATGTCTAATAACCAAGCAGAGAGATATGGTCTACTCAAGGCATGTCAGCTGGCACAAAAGGCTGGATTTAAGTCAATTCAAGTTTTTGGGGATTCAGAACTCTTGATCAAAACGTTAAATGCAGAAGGTCTTTTTAACAATTCAGCTTTGAATACAATGCTGCAGAGAATTCGATCTACAATGGAGAAATTTGAAAAGGTGAATTCTTACTACATCTTGAGAGTTTTAAATGGAAGGGAAGATTCTTTGGCAAATAAAACCTACCTCCTATGCTAGAGGCTCCTGTGGTGGTTTAGCTACTCTTTGGAGTGTTGAGAAATTCCAGTTAAAAAATTGGTTTGTCACACAACACTGGATATTTTCAGAGCTCTTCCATCTCTCCAGTAAGATCTCTTATGCCCTCTTTAATCTCTATGTTCCAGTTAATTACTCGGAAAAGAAAGAATGCTAGAGAACAATTTCTGAATTCCTAGAGTCCAATTCCCTTGTCAACATTATAATAGCTGGTGATCTAAATATTACTCTAGCACCGAATGAGAAAAAAGTAGGGCACTATGGAAAGGATTTTATGCAAGATTCGGTTGAAGAATTGATCCAAGTTTGGGATTTAATAGATTTAAAACCCAAAATTGGGCGTTTCACGTGGTCCAATCACAGAGTGGGCATCGTAGGCATCTCTGCTAGGCTGGACCGATTCCTTGTTCATAGCATGCTGATGGATGGCAAAACCATAATCTCATAAAAAAAAATTCCTATGCTCACGTCCGATCATCATCCTATCTCTCTGCAGTTTGAGAAAGAAGAGGAACTTGGTCCAATACTGTTCAGGTTCAGTCCACTATGGATTGAGAGAAGCGAGTTTATGGACATTGTTTCCCAGGCTTGGTCTATTTATGTTGTTGGCTCTCCCAATTTCATCTTTGAACATAAATTAAATATACAAAGATTGTATTGAAACAATGGGTCAAATCTCCACTCTCTACACCAACGTCTAGCAAAATGGAAAACGTGGTCGTGTTATTTGCTATTCAAATTGACATGGAAGATAGAGAAACAACCTCTTCTCAAAAATACCAGGAGCAATTTTCCCAATATAAAACCACTCAATCTTTCAGGCAGGAGGAGGAACATCTCAGGTTGAAGTCTAGAAGTCTCTGGCTGAAGGCAGGAGACAAGAACACTGTTTTTTTTCATCGTCAGTGTAGGGTTAAGCTCTCCCGAAATCACATTTCAGAAATCACCACCGGCGATGGGGTCATCATTAAAGGTCAAGATCTCCTCAAACAATCAGCAAGTAGACATTTCAAACTATTGTTTTAAGATGATGGTCTTATTGATCAGGAAGTGTCATCTGAATTTCTGGAGAATGTACCTTCTCTTCTTAATGCAGAGGACAATCATATCTTAAGGAAACCCTTCTCAAAAAAAGAAATTGTTGATGTCATTTGGTCTATGGAGTCTGACAAAGCTCCTGGGTCAAATGGCTTTTCAATTCACTTTTATAAATCTTGTTAGCCAATTATCAAATCAGATTTTATCCACCTGGTGTCTACCTTCCAGAAAAAAGCATAAGTGGGAGGGGGAACCAACTTTACTTTCCTCGCCCTTATCCCAAAGGAGATTAACCCCTCTTCCTTCGACCGGTTTCGTCCAATTTCACTGTATAATGCTTCATATAAGATCTTGGAAAAACTCCTCGCTAACAGATTAAAACTTTTGCTTGGAAAGTTGATCTCTCCACTCCAGGGGGGATTTGTCAATGGTAGACATCTTGTGGACAATGTCATACAAGTTGAAGAAGCTCTTCATTCAAGATTTCAAAGAAAGGAGAAAGGTATGTTAATAAAGTTGGATATGAAGAACGCCTTCGATCGAGTAAAGCTCCCCTTCCTTTATGATGTTCTGTTGTCTTTTGGATTTTCCTATGAATTTGTAAATATGATCAAAGCATGTACACATATGCCTTGGATAGCACCATTAATTAATGGTAGACCCTTTGAATTTTTCAAAGCAACCAGAGGTCTTCGGCAAGGCTGTCCGTTGTCCCCTTTCCTTTACATCCTAATGGTTGAAACTCTCAGCAGGAAGCTCATAGCAGAAAAGGAAGCTGGGTATATTTCGAGCATTAAGATTGCTAGGGGTGTGGATCCAATCAACCATGCAATTTTTGATGATGATTCTCTTCTTCTCGGAGGAGCCTCATTGAAGATTGCTTGGGCCTTTAATGTTATCATGCAAAAATTCTGTCTAATCTTAGGAGCTTTGATAAATAAAAACAAAAGTGTTGTATATGGCTGGAATGCTGAACACACGGCCATTCTTTGGATAACAGACTCCATGGGATTTCCTGGCTTTGACAAGTGGGAGAAGATAACGTATTTGGGGCTCCCATTAACCCTTGGCCCGTCCTCTCCTTCTCTTTGGCTTGATGTGCTGGCTAAGTTAAAGAGAAAAATCGCTTCTTGGGGTGGCCAGTGGTTAACCAAGTCTGGGAAATTAATCTTAATTAAATCAGTACTTTCAGCTTTCCCAATTTTTCAATCCTCTCTGATGCTAGGCCCAAAGTCTATCTCGGTCCAGATCTCTAAACTTTTGAGATATTTTCTTTGGAACGGTGGAAAGGGTGGCCAAAACAAGATGCACCTGGTAAGCTGGGATGTGCTTAAGCATCCCTTGTTACAAGATGGCCTTCAAATTCGTGATCCTAGTTTGGCTAATTTGGTGATGAGTGGCAAGCTGATTTGGCAGCTATTCAAGGACAAAAAGCATCCTGTCAGTAAGATTTTTTGGATGAAATATCTTCATGGGGGCTTGTTGAGGCCTGGAAATTCGCAGGCGGCAACAGTAAGGGATTCTCCCCAATCAGTGTTCCCAACTAGCCCGCTGACTGTTTGGTATAGGGAATCCGTCCG
>LPNX010647929.1:258173-285260 GCA_001517045.1 Pseudotsuga menziesii | reverse complement strand
CTTCTGTGGGTTCGAGAACCCAAATTTGTAAAAACTGTTAATACTATTTTTCCAAGGGCATTATTGCAAAGAGGAGACTGTAAATCAAAGATGAAACTCTAGATTATATGCTACATAACTATGTAAATATTTTTTTTTTTAAATCACTGTCGTCGCTTAAGCGACGCCTATAGCTGTCGCTTATCCGACGCTTACCAATGATTTCCGTCGCTTAAGCGACGCCTCTAGCTATCTCTTATCCGACGCTTACCCATGTTATCCGTCGCTTATCCGATGCCTCTAGCTGTCGCTTATCCGACATTTACCAATGATATCCGTCGCTTATCCGACAGCCATGCTGTCGCTTTACCGACGACCTGAAGATTATTTTCTCAAAAAACTTTCACTACCGTCGAAGATATTCTGTCGCTTAACCGACGCTTGACATTTAACCGACGGTTACTTAGGTGTCGCTTAACCGACGGTTACATAGGTGTCGGATAACCGACGACAAGTTTCCGACGCTTAAAAAAAAATCAAAGTGTCGTACATGCGACAGGAAAGTGTCGAAAATCCGACATGACGGCCGTCGGATTTTTGGTCGAAATGTAGTAGTGGAAGTTTACCGGTTTTCCTCCACCAGTCATGTAGCACAATGCCAGGTAGGCCCTTGTGCCTGTTTTACCGTTCCATTTGATTGGTCGAACTAGTTTTGTTGTCTACACGGTTAGTGTTTTCCTAGGTTTTCCCGTCTTGACATGTATTTATTTTCTAGATAGATGGTATGGCTGCCCGGTTGGGTGTTTCTTAGTTTTGCAATGATAACTTTCACAGCAATTAGGGGTTTGCAGACCGCACTCGACTACTGGGGAAACCGGTGCAGATGGCCGTTACGGTGTCCGCACTAGTTTCCCCAGTCTGTGCTTGGCCGTCCGGGGAGGGCATTTTAGGGTTTTCTCCCAAGATGTCGTGAGTCTGGTTCCACAGTTCGGTCGCCATCGTCTTCGCAAACCAAGGCCTCATTGTTGTTTTTACTTCCTTCTTAGGATGAGATTGTTCAAGATCGAGTGTGAACCCCGACCCATTTTAGGTTCCGAAATGCATTACCTATTCAGACCGTGAACTGAGCATTTTACAGCAAGTAGTTTCCCTTATCTTCTAGTGCGCTACCACTTGTAGCGTCCTCACTTGAGTTTAGGCACCATTTTTTTCCGTGTAACGTTGTAATCCACAGCGCCGAGAGGAGTTTTCGAGACTGTGTTCTTGTTGATGAGTGGAGGAGGATTTTCGTCATTTTAGAAAACCCATGATTTTTTAAGTTAAATCTACGAATGTTGGTTGAGAGCTGGTTTTAGCCCTCGGGCAAATTAATTTTATGCGGGAACACTTGGTTTTTTTTAGCATTATTGTTTATTCTTCATAGCTGCACTCATGTTTAGCATAGATAAGGTAAAATGATTATACAGTTGCCTCCATTTTGAATGTTATCTGGAAATGACCCAACAAGACCTAAAAGCAATTTCTGTACATGACAGGGAAATTCCTCAGAATCCAAGATGTCTAAACGTCAGAAGAAGAAGGCCCCTGTGTTAGAAGAGGAACCCAAAGTCGATATCATTACCAGAGTCGAATACACCTACGAGAACACCAAATGCATAGTTGGTGTGGAACCCGAATATCAATGGGGGGGAATTTACAGATTAATAGCCCACCGAGAAGTACCTGACATAGGTTTTGAAGAAGAAACCATCTATGCCAATATAGAGAGATCTTCATTCATGAAAATTGCTACTAGACCTAAGCTGTTTCAATGCTCAGAGGTGATTGGGTGGATTCTGCCCAGGGCAGATGTAACCACCATGATTTTGGAAAATGTTGATAAACAGGGTTATGCTGCTTATAGCCCTGGGTATGTGGCACTGGCCTACCACTTACCAGAAGCACAGGTGTACTTGACTGAGGACTAGCTGAGGGCAATTAAGATGGACCTAGTCGAGACACTAAAGAGGATGCTCATGCTTGGCAAGAACTTTAGAACTAGGCCGACCGGAGAATATGACACTGCAAGTCTAAGAACCCCTTATAGGTTCATTGCCCTGATACTGAACAGGATTTTCGGGAGGGCCCATGGTGAAAGCTTTAAATTGGAGTGGGTGCCTATCATTTTCTGCGTTGCAACACAGGGGACAGTGTTCAACTGAGCAAACATTGTGTCCAACAGCCTCTCAGCCTGCATTGTTTCAGCATTAGGAGGGGTGTCCCAGAAGAGATCAGAGTTCTACATGAGCTCTATATTGATAGATTGCATATTGTGCAACCAACCCTTCCCCAATCTGAGGTGTATCTGGGACCGAGAAAGAACACCAGTCTACTCAGCATACAAGCCACTGTGAGCCCACAAATACCACAGTCACTATAGGGAAGTGTGTGAGCACTTCATTATGCCATTGTATACCCTGATTTTCTTGAAAGAGTTCAACTGCATGTCGAAGGAGGCATTGCAAGTGATTGAAGAATATGCAGACTATTACTTAACTGAGGATGGCTTATATTTCAGAATGTTTGATGCTCCAGAGCACCCTCACTACTGCCTAAGTATGCCACTGACTATGTAGTCCACAAAGAGGCATTTAGACAAGTCTTTTTAGATGGCATAGGGAGCTTTCTGTTTGAACATAAGAAAGCAGCTTACCCTCCTTTTCCATTCAGATTGGGAAGCTACAAGTTTACTAGGGTGAAGAAAGCTGACGAATTCGTGAAAGAGTTGGGGAAATGCGTTTCCACAGGAATGATTCCCGGAATAAGGTGGAGGAGCACTCCAAAGAGGCGAATGTACATTTTGAATACACTAGCTACTAGGACAGAGAGGAATCCATTTTCGGCGGTGCACAAAAAATAACAGCCTTCAGAAGAAGGTTTAAGAAGAAAATCACCACCAAAGGCGGAAAAGGACAGGATGAGCAAGCAAAGGCAGAGGAGGAAGAAACTAGAAAAAGAAATGAAGATGCTAGGAGACTAGCACAAGAGGCCGAGAGCTGGCTCAAAGGAGAAGAGGAGGAAAAAAGAAGAGTTGCACTAGAAGCAGCTAGAAAGGCAGAAGAAGCTGCCAAGAGCGAGGAAGAGGAAAATAAAAGAAAGATGGACGAGGAGCTCAAAAAGCAGGAAGTAGAAAAGCTAAAGCTGACAAAGACAATGACAGAGCAATCAACTTTCGATATAGCAGACAGTCAGGCTCAGGACTTGGGGAACCATGATATTCAAGATCTTGAGGCAGCTGCTAGCAGCACACCAGGATAGGCTATGGTCCCCACACTTAGGCTAATCCCTTTTGAGCAGAATAAAGGGGAGGAGGTACCAAATTTCAACACTATCTTTTATGATAGGGAAAGGAAAAGGATAGTAAAGAGGACCAAGAGAAAGGTCGAAACCGGGGGGCAGTCTGGTAAAATGATTAATGATACAACCGTAGTATATGGGACAGACATGGACCCCAGGTTCACTATCAGAGCGGGGGCTGCATTGATCCATGCTTTCGAGGACAATGTAGATCGAATAATGACTGATCTTGAACAGTCAAAGAAGTCCTCTTCCCAGCTCAAAGATACCCTAAGAAGAGAAAGAGAGGAAAATAATAGGTTGAAAAGGAAGTTTGAAGAAATACAACGAGAAATGAAGTCTTCAAAAGCTTAGCTCCAGTCCCTCCAAGTAGAGAAGAGATCTATGGAGGCTGCCCAAGAAAGTCTGGAGAAAGTGCAGCAAGAATGTCAAGGGTTGAGGGCAGAAAAGGAGTAGCTGCTAGGCAAGATAAGGGAGTTGGAGCTGCAGAAGGCTACCTTGGAGGGATCTGAGAGGCAACCTCAGAGGCAGAATGCAGAACTTCAAGAACAGATTACCTCATTGACAGCAGCCCTAGAAGAGGCCAAGGAACAACAGGTCAGTCTTCAGCCGTTCAAGGAGCACATTCTGGCACAGAGAAGCAAGATGCACCAGCTGCAAGTGGTCATAGAGGAAGAGAGGTGCAAGGTCTTGCAGGTGGACAATTCGCTGGAAGAGATTTTGGAAACCTCTTCATATTTTGTTGACAGATCGCAGGACATCTTAGAAGTCCTGACAGGAAGGATGGTGAGATTAGAAGCGAATGAAGAAACCCTTGCAGATCTACCATCAAAAGATCAACAAGCCCTAAGGCAAGACTATGATTTACTGGAGTTTGCCATAAACACAGCCAAGGAATTCAAGAAGGCTGTCAAAAAGACAAAGGGGGCTTGTGCAGAATTCTTCAGAAGACTTTTGATCACTTATAATCGCTGCCAGGTTGAGGCTGAACAGAGAATGGATACCTTTCTAGACCACAGCCTGTTTTTGGAGATTTTGCAAAGAAGATATCAAGGAGATGAACAAAGGATACAGCACATTAAAGCTTTAGACGAGCAGACCCTAAGGAATGAAGTAGATCATTCCGCGGTTAGTGTGCAGTTGTTAGAAGACCAACTTCGCCTGAGCGCAGCCAGAATAGAAGTCATAAGAAATAAGGCTGCTAATTTCGAAATAAATATTCGTTTCCTAGAACATTCTGAATTTGAAAGTATTGTCTCAGAGGCTTCAGCATGGAAGAAATTTTTAAATAGTCAAGCGGGACCCTCCTCATGAGAATTTTATTCATTTTATTGTAATATATTGTAAATTTTATAAACACTTAATGAAAGAAAAATGTGGGAGGTGAAGAGTTGGGGAAGCCCAAGAGTCATTTCGTGGGCAGCCCAATAGTTTTGTTCTTTTGTATAAATATAGAGTATCTAGAAAAGAAGAGGGACTTTTTCCCAGTTAGATTGGAAGACATATTGTAAGAACAACTATTTCCTTTTGCAATAAATAATTACAGTTTGCCTGTTGGAGAAAGCTTGGTGGAATGTTCAAATGTTATGCTATGGATTTGTTGAAGAGGAACTATTTCGTTTTCAGCTTTGCGTCCATTATCTGTGAGATTGTTCCAACTCTTTGAACCTATGTTCTTGTATGAATGGCATCTGGTTTGTTTTATGAAAATTTCCACTATGAATAATGCTTGTTGTTCATAGACAATTGGTTATCTGGTTGTTCAAATATCTTTAAATGTTCATTTGTTTGAAAGAAGTATCGGCTATCTGTGATTTCTTTTTTATAATGCATGCACAAAATACATTACTCTTTAATAAGTGACAATCTTTCTCCCTAGGGATAGGTTAGGTAGTTAGTTTTAATTTCTTGCTATATGTGTGATTCAGATGTAAGAGAGCCTAAGACAAGAGGTAAGAACCTGCGCATCACATTGTGAACACTCCTTGCATTCTCAATCAATCTGCATTTTAGATAGGCATTTGCATGTCATACTTAAAACTCAAAAATACAAAAACATATACGGTGGACCAGGCTGCAACCGGTAAAACCTTTTATTTTTGTTACTTGACCTACGGTAGCCGGACCGCAAACCGGACGGATTCCCTACACCAAACAGTCATGGGCTAGTTGGCAACGTTGACTAGGGAGAATCCTTTGCTGTTGTTTTCTACGAATTTCCAGGCCTCAATAGTTTCTGGCGCTAGAAGGAGGGCCGCCAGTGCATGGCTGGCCAAGGAAACCTGTTTTCTCGAAATAACCCCACCAGTGATAATTTTGAAAGCAATTTGTTTCCTGATCCAACTACTCAAGAGAATAAAGAACATCTATTTGCTGTGGACAACCAAGTGATAAATGATCTGAGGACACACACACAGGCCTATGTAAAGAGTATTGGAGGATTACCCATCATCCCTGATTTACCCCGAAGAGAATACAAGAAAAAAGACTGTCCCATCTTGAAAGATTCAGTGTTGGTTGGAGACTTGGAAGAGTTAGTAGAAGGAGCATTACAGGAGGTTGTTCAGCCTTTGAATCAAGTAGGCCCAAACACACCTTACCGTTCACCTGTGCGGACTCCTATTCCTTCACATCCTCACTCTCCACCCAGACTCATGGCAGGTGTAAATGCAAACCATCCTAACCCACCAAATCCACCACCGGTTTGGAAAGCCAGATCACCCTTGAACCTAACACCTTCGTTGCATGACTTACCTCAAGCTTTTGAGAAGTTGCTGCCTAAGTTTGATCCTAATGAGAAGGTTGTAGTAGATGACCACTTGCAAAGTTTCTATTTGGCAATAGAAGGATTAAGGGCTGAGGAATATGAGGATGTTGTTTGTAGACTTTTTCCACATACCCTTAAAGGAGCAGCAGCATCCTGGTACTTTGGTTTGCCTGCAAACTCTATCCTAGATTGCGATACCTTTGAAAGGATTTTCAGAAGCAAATATGCAACCCAAAAGACGCATGCAACACTAAAGAAAGGTTTGGGCACTTTTAAAAAAGAAAGGACTGAGAAGGTACACAATTTCACTCAAAGATTTTATGCTTACCTCAAGAACTTCTCTGCAACTGATAAGCCTTCTGATAAAGTTCTGATTGAGTATTATACTTCAACTTTAGGTCCGGATTTGGCTATGTTCGCAAAAGCTCAAGTTAAGCCTACGTTAGCAGAGACTAATGAAGAAGCAGAAAGAGTAGAGGCTGAAAAGGAAAGTATAGAAGATTATCCCGAGCAATCTGGAGAAAAAAATGCTGGGAAAAGAGCCTTATTGCTGTCTAAACCTAAAGAGGATCAATCACATGATTTTGAGGGGATGTTAAAGATGATGTAGAAGCTTTCCAACAGAATAATAGATTTGGAGAAAGAAAAAGAAGCTCATAAAGCTTATAAGCCTTTCTACAAAAAAAGGAAGATAACAATCAATTCAAGACCCCTCCGCACAATTCAGCATCAATGAATCTGACAGAGGTAGGGATGGATAATTTCTGCACTTTTCACCAACAACCCCATTCTGAAAAGAATTGTCCTCAATGGTTAAATTCGATGACATTGGTAATGAATCAGCTTGTGGACTCTAAATTGACTGAGGACAGTGATGAAGAGGAAAAAGTTAATCAAACCATAGAAAGACAGGAAAATGATACCATGTTTTTATGGGATTGTGTCTCGCTGTTTGATAAAGACAAAAATTATTTTTAAACCCGAGAATGTGCCAACGACAACAAATAACATGAGTTTGGTAAATAAAGACAATTCAATAATTTCAAAAATTAAAAGGTTGCAAGAGAATGTCAGGAGACAGCTAAAGAACAATGTTGAAGATAAAGTACCCGAAATTACCATTTTCATCCAAGAGACGGAGCAAATCAACAAGCCTGCTAAGCTTATGGAAGAACAAGTAGGTGTTAACAAAGAAAACACTGAAAAGCCTAAAGAGCCAGAGGAAGAGATACCCACCGAAAACCAACCTATGGAGGAAGATGTTGAATCAATTGGGGGAGAGAAAACTAGAACCCCACCTTTTCTTTTGACTCTGGAAATGCTGAATCATAAGGTGCATAATTGTTTGGTAGATTCTAGATCATCAGTGAATGTTATGCCACTCGCAGTTTGCAAAAAAATTAATGGACAACCAAAACCTACTACTTGGGAAGTTACTCAACTAGACAAAACTAATGTCAAAGTAGTTGGAGAAATGGAGAATGTTCTCATTTGTTTATTTGCAAATAACAAGATACGTCAATTTATTGATATTGTGGTGGTTGACATATCGGATGGATATGGACTTATTCTGAACTGTGACTGGTCCGCAAGGTTAAAAGGGTATTTTGTTTCAGATTGGTCACACTTGTGGTTACCTCATAAGGGTATCCCAAATCGGATCAAAATTTTAAGAGAACCTTACATGAAACACAATATCACTAAGTTGGAAGAAACTCAGTCCCGACATGGGAGAGTACAATAGTCCACTAATACAAAAATGATCCATATAAACTACTCATCTCAGCATCTCATATGTAAGAGATCTGACTGGAAAATGTACTGTGTCTGAAAAATAGAATATGATAGCCTGGTTACTATATATATGATAACATCTGGCTCCAGCTAGGACAAGTGCTCTGCTGAAAAGAGCGCTTGAGAACCTCAGAATCTCTGGTCCTCGCACTCTGCTTCTCGCATCCTCGATCAATCCATCCAGCTCTGCAACCGCTACCAAGAATGTACTTGACTACCTGCAACATGTCCAAAGCTATACCAAACTCACAGACCAGTCGTCAGAACAATATGTGGATAATATATAAAATACTGTAATAAAGATACATGAAACTGAAAAGCAGAAAATAAATCTAATCTATAACCACAACTTTCAATAAAAGTTTGATTTTTTATTTATTTTTATTTTGCGGGATAACAAAATTACACTAAGAGCTTCAAAGGTGAGCTTCAAACAACAAAGCAAGATTCTATACTACTGTCGGGAAAGGCTTATTTAGATCCTACCTACTCTAACCTAACCAATTAGGCAAGTGCTAAGTAAAATCATAAATCCAATGCAACCACTTGTTGAACCAATCTATTGAGCTTTCTTTACAGCTAATGATACAACAAGTCAAAGATAGGTTGTAAGTAATGTGAATGAAAATTGAAGCTATTGTAACTTGTTGTCTGAAAATCAAAGAAAGATATGGATAAAGAGAAATGAAATCATGCTAGGGATGAGATTGATTGTTGTAGACTTCTTCCATCCATAGATCGATAGGATCATAAAATTTATGCAAGTTTAAATTTGATGAAAAAAAAGAATATGATACATAATTCATCCCTCCAAGGCCATCATTTTTCCCCTCATCTTTTTGGTCAGCATACTCAATCATTCTCACATTATGATCAATGATGAAGCAAAATAGGGACAAATTAAAAATCTTTAAACCAAAAATTGAGATTAACCCCATTTGTTGTTTATAAAATGAGAAAATATGGAATCGGTCTTTATAGAGCTTCTCATTCACCCAATCAAAGAAATTAGCAAAGTTGAAAATATTATGCACCAAGGATGAAAGGATATAAAATGTTTTACCATTTACCATTTGGCACTTTCTAGAATCTGTACCACATGATACCATAGAGAAGGACTTCAAGAGTTGCGATGGGAGGGTGGATTGACAAATTAAGACTTGATTTGTATCACCTAAAGATGTTAACACCAATCTTCCATGTGATGCAGGACATTTGCTAGAGAAATTGGCAAAATTAAAACTAACACCCCAAGAACTAGACTCACTATGATTAATCTCCTCGATCAAATCACCTTGTCCAAAAGTATGATGGGGAATAGCAACAACATTACAAGGATCATTCCTTGGAGGCTCTTGATGATTATTTGGACACAGATTCCAGTTAGAAAGATGTGACAAAGAAAATTCTAGGTCAAGCTCGCTCACTAGAATATCATCATCATGTGGTTGTTCTTCTTGAGATTGTTCATTACATTCAACTGAGGACAAATGATCATCATCATTCATTTGATAAGGAAAAATATCACTATGCTCATTTCTGTTTTCACAAACTTTTTCTTCAACTACAATATGACCACATGATTGCTCTTCAACGGAAATTTTATTTATTTCCACCTTTTCTTCTTTTGCGGTGATATGATCAAGCTTTGAATCAAGATTCAGATAGGTTGGATACTGACTCAAATGATCATCTATTAGGAAATGACTAAGGAGATCCTCTTCTAAAGGATTGTTAATGGAATCACAAATGGAAGGCTCAACTATGGATGCTTCTTGATGGTGATTAGATTCCCTTCCATGGATCAAATCCAGGATTTACTCTGTGACTGCTTTAGGTAATAATAGCAGAGTATTTCGTATGATTTGATTGATATCCTTCTTAGTTTCAACATGAGGTTTTGAAACATTATTCTTGAAGTACTCTGTAACATTCTTATGGATTGCAGGCATGCTCATAATTTGGAACATATCAGGAGAGGAATGGTCTAATTGAGAAAGCACTTCGTCAATATATTGATTATCAATGGCATAATCATTGCTAGGCTGACACTCTAAAATTTTAATAGTGTTCCTACTCCAACTATCAATTAACAAGTCTGTGAGCATGTCATACCCAGTGATGGATCCTGGTGCTAAATGATCAAACCATAGTTGAACATCCCCTTGCAAGGATTCTCCTAAGGCTCGCATATAAACATCTTCATTGTCTGCACCTCTAGATTCCATGTAATCCCAGAGGATATACAAATGAATTTTAATAGATATATCTTTATTTCCATGGAACCGCGGCCTCCTCCTAGTGTAATCATTTGGCATAGGATGAGGTGCTCCCGGTATTTCAGAAAAGTCAAAAGGAGACCGTTTGTTTTTGTTTTTAACAACTCTGGTTACTTGGCTATAAGGCTTTGACTAGGAATGACCTCTAGGTACATGTCGATTTACAGGTCCACTCGGGATGGTCAGGAAATCTTTATTGCATGGGTGAGGAAGTTGATGGGTATCATAAAGATTGTGATATCTGGATTCATACCCATAATCATGCTCGAGATCATCCTCATACCCGTAGTCTGACCTCCATCTATTCCTTTCGTTTATTTGTCTGTTAGTTTCAATCATGTTCTTGGTTACTTCCTTCAAGTGCTTCAAAAATACATCCGAATTCATTATGATTTATGGTATGCTCTAAGAACTTAAGATTAATATGTTGGGCACGATCCTCAGTGAAGTCACGGGGTGGAGTCGCCAGGTGAACCACACAAGTAATTCACCAAAAAAAGATATGTCGTAGGGAAAGGTGAGGTATGTTGAACCAAGGTAGGCCTCTACCTCCCCGGCAACGACGCCAAAATGTTATCACCCGCCTTGTAGTTTCCTGTGTGAGGTGGATCCAGGATGGATGGTAGAGGGGCAAGCAACTAAGGGGTGGAACCACGACTGCCTAGACTCCCAAATGGATGGTTGTCATGCCAATCAAGGCAGCCTTCACTTTATGTTATCCTAATCCAAGACAACAATGGGGGAGACCCAGATCTACTCTCAACAGAAGAGAACAAACCTATACACTAGAAGAAGATCAGATGGGGCTTCAGGGTACTAAAGGTGCAAGGTAAATGGAAACCCTAGCTCTAGGGTTTAGGTACTAGCAACTTGTGAAGATGACCACTATCTTGGGAAGCGTAACTGTGACAGGGTAAAGAAGGGCAGAGTTGGAACTATCTAGTACCTAGGAGTCAGACTCAATGAAAGGTGTTTGAGCTATCAGTGAATGTTGGTAGATGGCAAAGGCTAAGAGCCTAAGGGCAGCGCTTGCTTGGAGATCAGTGCTTTATATGCATTCGGCAATGGAGTTAGTAGTAAGACAACGTTTCAGGAAACCACTTGGGAAACACCTTGATCTACGAACCCAGAAAGCAATTGGTCTGGAAAAGCCAAGGTACAGGAAAACCCGCTTAGTAGATGGCTAGCACTAGGGCCTAGGAAGACAAATCTGAAGTTTTAGGGGGTACCGAAAGGCTGATGGCTCAGCATTGAGGATGAGAGGAGATCAGGGAGACCTGATCTACAAGCCCAAATCAAGAAAACAGCAGAAAAATTAGATCTAGAAAAGTCAAAATCTGATGATGGGGCTAAGAGACTGAAAACTGATTTTTTCAGATCTAGGGAAAACTAGGAGGAACCAGCTTAGCGTTGAGGTTGTTCTGGGATGCTTGGGACCCAATCTATCAGCCTATCATGTCATATTTCAGAAAAACCTACTTCCAGAAAAGGCCAATTTTAAGTGAGGGCGCTAGGGTAGTTTCAGTCTAT
This sequence comes from Pseudotsuga menziesii, assembly GCA_001517045.1. Lineage (NCBI taxonomy): Eukaryota > Viridiplantae > Streptophyta > Pinopsida > Pinales > Pinaceae > Pseudotsuga > Pseudotsuga menziesii. The sequence goes on along the minus strand of LPNX010647929.1, from coordinate 273,575 downwards.
TTTTCAGATCCCAGTCAAACTGTTGAGCCTCTTGACAGTGTTGGGGTTGATTTGGAATGCCCAAGACCTGATCTATCCATCCGTGAAGTCAGAAATCAGAAAAACTCAAAACCCTAGCAGGTCAATTTTTTCAGTGGGGGGTTATCCAGTTTTCTACTGAAAAATCAAATTTAGGTCAATCTATGAGGAATTTGGCTAGCATTCTAGTTGATTTAGTTAGGGGGAGACCCGATCTATGAAACCCAAAAATGGTTTGGCAAAAGATCAAAAGGTTCCCTGATTATTTGATTTTTTAGGTTTTTATGGTTTAGGAGTTTTCAGAAAAATAGTTAAATTTCAGCAAGGCACAATGGAATAATATCAAAAAAGAAGAAATTACCTGTGGATCTTACCTAGATAAGCTTGTAGAATTCTGTAACAGTGACGATCCTAGCTATCCCGATCAATCCTGGAAGATTCCCGTGATTTCTATGGCATGTGCAAGCTCCAAGCCATCAAAGCGCCCCCTACCCTGCATGAGCAAACGTCAACCATATCAGATTTGCACATACAAAATAAAGAAACTGAATGCTACAAAACAGTAAAATGAAGTAATCATAGATCGCAATGAAACTAATGAAAACGCCCTGATCCAAGACGAAGAGAACCTAGCGAGTTGAGGTCCCCCTACAAAAACGCTCTAGCCAAAACGCCCTCCTGTAGACAAAACAATGATAGCCACGAAAAAAAATAGATCTCACGAGAATTTCCATGATGCTAGTAAGTTGAAGACAAGCTAATCACCATTTGAGCACATCAGATGCAAAGCAAATCCAGAAAAATTTCCACAGAAAAAGTCTTTCTATTATTCAAACCCAAGAGCCAAAGACCCCTTACAAATGAGAAGCTCTCTCCTTTAAATAAAAATGAGAGAACCTCAAACATAACCAAATCCTAACCACTTTCAACATGAGTGGCTAAGATTAAAAGATACAATGTTCTAATCAATGGTTGAGATGAGCTCAACATACAATACATGGATCAATATAATTATAATTTACCAAAGTGGACTTAAACCACCAAAATAAAGGTAACCCACTCAACAAGAAATAAATGAAAGCACATGGTGGGTCCAAGGAGTGTTTGACTCACTCCCTTTGGTGTCCCCATGGCACAATAAATAATATAACAATTTAAAATTTTGACTTTTGTACCTTCTTGAAGAAATCGTGGGTCTCCCAAAAAGCTCCAGAAAATATATAAAATTTGCCCAAAAATAGGTGTGGGCCCCATAAAATGCTGAAATTGCTGGAGAAGGTGTGGAATACATCACTCTCGTCATTGTGACTCACCTCATGCCATTTATTTTCCTCAGTAGCCCAAATCGATTTCTTCAATAGCCATTTGATTATTTTTTAATCTACCTCGAGAAACGTGATACTGCTAAAACAACCTCCTAGGGTGCATGCGTTGTCATATTGAGCCATCCAAGCTCTCAAGGATGGGGGTACAATGGTACAAACAAGTGGATGCACCCCCCTATACCCATACAACGCCCTAGGAGATCCAACTGAAACATCTCCCTGGTTAAACAAATCAATCTGTGAAGAAAAACTGCATCAGAAAAGCAAGATAAGCCTGATCACATTTGTAAGTGCCTGGAACTGGAAATAAACTGTCTCATTGGACTCAACGAAGTCCCAATCCATCAAAGGTGTATACTCATACCCCTCATAGGTCTCTTTTTTATCATCAATCATAACCAATAAACAATATAACCATCTGTGAATAATCAGACATCAATAATAACTCAGAATAGATCAATCTACTGCAAGTGTTAAGAGGTTAAACCATTCTCTACCACTCATTCACGTAACAAAATCAACAAGTAGCATTCATTTCACTGGCGGTACATCAACAAATACTTATAAATATCAGGCTTTATTTATTATTACTTAGACTCAAACTTTCAAGACTATACTCACTTCATAGCTGTAGTCATTTTGCCAGTGAAGGGTGAAAGATGGAAATGACAAGGCTAAGGCAAAGGATGACCTCCTACTCAACATCATGACACTTTGGACAAGGAAAAGGGAAAACTCACTACAACCAATACTGGACAAACATCAACACAAGGAATGGCAGTGCCTCACAGATGGATGAGTTGTTTAGAGAGTGCTTATTCAACTTAGGCATCATGTCTACATCAATTTTGATCCAAGTTCATTAGGATCATATTTTATTCTGTGGTCTTTTGGCCTATATGAACCCTTTGGGACTTCACCAGTGCTTAAAAGCACAGCTAATCGTAGCTTTCATCCGGGCCATATTTATTTTTAATAAGGTCAGCAATCCTTTGATATAACATTTTTTAACCATTGCTTTTTTGGACCTTTTCTTATACTCTTCAAGGAGTATTTTTTCTTTAGAATTTCATTGCTCTTGCCATTTTAACATATGTTAAGAAACACAGCTTTACAATTTTCATTTTCCATGGGCGCACATTTAATATTTCAATAAAAGTAGTACATGAGCTTTCAGTTTTAGCCAACAATATTTTAAGTGACTAGGGGGAATTCTGCACAATGCCAAACATCAGGACAACCGACCAAAATGATTTAGGCATACTATCCAACTTACCAAAGGCAAGCTTTGTCACCAACTCAGAGCCGAGACACAATGTAAACAGGGAGGCTTGTCCAACAAAGGTTCTAGCGGGGAAAAAGGTCCTCCATGCCATAAGTCAAGAAGTCAGTCAGGTTGAAAATTAAACTAGAAGGTAATGGATGGATGAAGACAATGAAATGATGGAGCCAACACTAGCAAGCCAAAATAATGGTGGGAATGACTACCTCTATTCTCCCTAAGGAGGGTAAAAACAATGAGTATAGATCAAGAACTTCAAAGCCAGAGTAAGGACATCAATACATAGTATAATATACAACCAAGTCCATATAAATGTGATTGCCAGATCATGATACTACAAGTCAATATATGTCACAAGAATCAATATAAGAGCAATAATAACCACAACACCATATAAAATACTGAGTCATATCCATGCAATATAATCCATCTGAAACACCATATATCCAATGAGAAAGAACTAATATAACACTAGGCATCCATGAATGCTCTGAAATAACATAAATGGCTACATCGGTTCTCAAATTTGAGTGTCCTAAGACTCAGTGATGACATGGGAGAGTACAATAGTCCACTAATACAAAAATGATCCATATAAACTGCTCATCTCAGCATCTCATATGTAAGAGATCTGGCTGAAAACTGTACCGTCTGAAAAATAGAATATGGTAGCCTGGCTACTATATATGTGATAATAGTGATGGAATTGGGACTGAAGGAAGTAATAGAGGTACTTGGATAAGAAGTTCAACTGCAACCAAAGCTTAACACATGGCTAGGATGTTAATATAATACACTAAACAAATTTGGAAAAAGCATGAGGATGTCCACATCCTATGAAATGATTTGTTAGTTTCTTATTTAGAGATGCAAGTGCAAGTCGTATCCTGAGAACAAAGTCTCAACTGAAGAAGGAAATATAGGGTGAACTTACATTTTAAATTTCATGCAGCAAAGGAAAAACTGTCATCTTTAGAAAACAAAATAGCATTAGAAAAAAATTCTATACAAGTGTAATGGTGAGAAACTCAAAGGCTTGGTAAAAGTTTATTGTATATTTGTGAGATTAGTTTAAGAGAGCAAACAATATGTGAGTTCTTGTATTGACAAAGCTACAAGGATAGATGGATTGGTTAGCTTCCAAAATTGGATTTCAAATGTTATCCAATTCGTTGAATAAAAGTGCAACGCTAGGGACACATAGAAAGATTTCTCAATTTCATGTTGGCATTATTTTCACCTTTGTTTTATACTTTTTTGGCTCAAGGGGGGAAACCCTAGATAAGATTACCAGTTTGGCCTAATATGAAGATTTGAAAAATTAGATTGGTAGAATATTTTTTAGACATATTTTATATATTTATGGGATGGAATTTAGAAAGAGAAGTGCCTATCCATTGGGATATGAAGCTAGAGAAAAATAGAGAAAGAGGGTTTGAAATATGATGATGAAATGTAACTAGGTTATCATTGATATTATTGATATTAATTTTCAGATCATATAATGTGTAATCAATAAACCAAAAGATACATCAACCCCTCATAATAAAGAAATGATAGAAAAAAGTTCAAAAAACATTGGAAGCTAAATTTAGATTTTCAAGGGATCAACGAGGTTTTACAATAAGTTGCACAATACAAAGAACCATAAATGAGTTTTCGAAACGAGTATGTGTTGGAAATGTGACTCCCTTCAAATTTGGATATATATGACTCCCTTAAAAATTGGATATATATATATACACACACACATTAGATTGAATCTTTAAAGAAAGCATTAAGAGTAAATGAGAGTAAATGAGCAAGAAAAATTACATTATAGTGGCGGCATAGTAAAGACAAGTTCCACTAATTATTGTGGGATGACAAGCTACAAGATTTTTATGACAAATAAAAAAGCCAATGACAGATGGGTACAAGAGAGAAAATTTTTCTTTTGGATAATTTTTGAGAAGGCATACCAAAGACGAGTTACACAGACCAAGATGGGACAACAAGCTACAAGATTTTTATGATAGATAAATAAGCCAAAGGCATATGCTTACAAGAGGGAAAAATTTGCTTGGACAACTTATCATCTTTCCATATTACTTATCACTTTCCTAGATAAGTTCTCCAAGTGAACTTTGCCCTCGTGTACTTATCTTGTCACTAGCTTATTAGTTTTTCATAAGCCTCTTGTACTTTTTTATACCATGTATAACTCGTCTTCAATATACCTCCATTGCTCATATTTAATTAGCCCTAGATTGGGGTTTTCATTAGCCAAGGTGAATCCACACAGTGAAATCCTAACAAAATTGCCCAAATAAAATTGCAAAAATGTGTCATACATGTACATAAATGCACTTCATCTCACGTGGCCAAATCAGGAAATGTGTTTCCATACATTTATGGGTTGTACCATATGCATTTTTATACAGTTCCTCCAAGATGGTATAGACCCAATACCTATGTTTCCTACAACTTAGGTTTCAGACCAAAGTCCTAATCCCTGCTCTTGAATAAAAAATTTCTTCAAAATTTAGCTAGCAAGGGGAAAATGATATCAGCAAATTGATAGCAATATCACATACCATATAATCCATAAAGATAGAAGAAAGATGAACAAACCACAACTTGATCACATGTTCTTTTAGCCTGCAATAACATTCGACTCTGCCCTTTAGGATTTTCTCTCGTTCAATACCCACCTTTATCAAATGAGAATGGATCTTCTTTTATTGCTTTCACTTCCAACTAATTTTCATTAAAATATTATTAAAAAGATGTAGCGTATCCTTCTCCACCCTCTTTTTTTTTCAGAAGAAAAAAGCCTGTCCTTGATATTCATTTAAGAATCAAAGGGCATCTGAAATGCATTCCCAGTATATGGGTTACAAACCTTAATATCAAAGGTTACCATACAACTGATGCAGCAGAAAGAGTCACATACACAGCTAAGTTGCAATAGGGGATAGGAGCATCTCCAACATACAGTTCCCATGAGAAAAACTTGTCACTCATACCATATCTATCGTGAATCAAAGAGCATGGAACTGCAGTCTAAAAGAGTCATCTCTAGACTAAACAAAAGTAAGCTGCAATATGATAAAGGATCCAGCACCAGGCTCAAAAGAGCTCAAAACTATCAAGTGAGGTCAAAAGACCATCTATAAATTCAGAGTAACTTCCAGAACCGGGAGCCAAAGTAAGAGATTTTTTAGAGAGGCTGTCTGCATGCTGATTGTATTCACGATAGATATGGCAAAAAGTCAGTTTTAGAAAGCATGTGCAAAGCTTTCTCGTGTCCCTACACCAGTGAAATAGTTCAGGGGGTGAAAGGGAGGTTGAACCCTTTGCCCAGTTTATAATGACTGAAGAGTCACCATATATCTTGAGTCTGGGTAACCCCATCATTTGGGTTGTATGCAGGAGGGCCCAGAGCCCAATCAGTTCCGCCTTAGTGTTGGTGCATGGACCTGCCCCTAATGCAAATTCGAAGGTATGAGCCTCGCTCAATAACAGACAATATCCAGCACCACTAGTACCATGTGTAGAAGCCCCATCGAAAAATCCACAAGGATAGGCAATAACAGGACCTTGACCTATGTTCCTGGATTTTTTCTTTTTATTGACAGGTGGACAATATGTCTGTGAGAAATAAGAAATTTGATGGAGAAAGCTGGTAACAGGTACAGTATTTCCCTCAAATAAAGCAGTATTTCTTGCTTTCCAAACAACCCACATGGCAAGAAAGGGCAGATAGTAGAAGGCCGTGTTTTTTGTGAAACAGTCAGTCCACTTCTCAATAAATGTGCCGAGATCATTAGACTGGAAGGTAATAGTAATATGATGCTGGTCCTTAATGTTATCGATGACACTCTTCCATATAATGCAGTGTAAAAAGAGGTGTTGAACACAGTCAGCGCCATTCATGCATAGCGCACAGATCCCAGGTCCAAACCAACCACGCTTTTGAAGGTTATCCCATGTGAGCAGCTTGTTCCTCAAAGCCAACCAGATAAAATAGCTAATCTTCCTGGGGAGTGCACCAGTCCATATAATTTTATGTAATCTGCACCCATCCAAGGGAGAAAAGGAGCATGCAATGCTATCATAACCAATTTTGCAGAGACAGCTCCATCAAACTTGTTAAAAGCCCAGATCATGGAGTCTCACTGAGTATTGAGACGGATGCCCCCCAATTCCAGGCTTCTCATGAAAGAGTCCCAAATCTCTTTCCATTCCCCTCCAATACATAAGTCCTCAGCCGAATACCAATACTTATGTTGTCCCAGTAGGGTATTACGAGCCTGTGACAGTGAGACTATATCCAGATCCTCAAGGTAATCATGAAACCCAGCAGGAAATGAGATCAATTCCGGTGTACCAATAATAGGATCAATGCCGATGTACCAATAATAGGATCAATGCCAATACGCACGCTATTTCCATTTCCCACCTGCCAAGCCAGGTATTTACCGAGCCACGGGAGAGTTAGCAAGAAACCCTTCCAAATTATAGAGACTCCTCAAATATTGAAATGCTTACCATGGAGCCAAGTCTCTACTGTATTCTTCTTTAAATATTTGTAGACAATAACATTATGCCATAAACCATCACTCTGAAGAACCAACCACAATTTTTTTAATCCGAGGGCAATACTGAACCAATGCAGATTCTTAATGCCCCAACCCCCAAACTCTTTCGGCCATGAGAGGCACTTCCAATCTGACAGATGGTATCGGTGTTTGTTGCCAGACGAGCCCCATAAGAATGCAAATGTAAGACTTCTGAGTTTGTTTAATACAAACACGGGGATGGGAGCTAGACCCAGCCAAAAAACCGGAAGACTTGACAACACTGCTTGAACAAGAATCAAACGGCCTCCTAGTGAGAGAAGATGATGTGCCCAGTGAAAAATTTTGCTTTCATATCTCTGAATCAACCAATTCCAGTCGCTGACTTCATACCCCAGGGGTTTGAGATAAAACCCAAGGTACTTAAAACCCGAGTAGATAGGTTCCATTTTATATGGCAAAGCCCAAGCTATATCCAATCTGATATCCACATCCACATTATGATAGAGAAAACAAGATTTGTCCAAACTAATGTTCATCCCTGAGGCCTTACAGAAAGTACTCAAAATAACCTCAAATGCCATCCATTCAGATAAAGTGCCAGTGCCAAGCAAGATTACATCATCTACGAAAAGGAGATGTGTAAGTGCAAGTGAGGATGAGATCTTGATACCTTTTATGAGGCCATGGTCCCTTGCATCAGCAATCAATAGGCTGAGACCTTCAATTACAAGTATAAAGAGCAAAGGAGAAAGTGGGCAACCCTGTCTGATGCTTATTGTGGCTGTGAAGAAATTCGAGGGTGTTCCATTGATGAGGACTACAAAATTTGCTGAAGTTAAGCAGCCCATTATCCAGTTTACAGTCAATATAGGCACCCCAATTTGGATAAGTATGAGATGAATGTAGGACCAGTTAACACGGTCAAATGCCTTCACCAAGTCCAGTTTGAGAATGAGAGCACTTCTGTGTTTTGTCTTCACAGTATGGAGTGTCTCTTGAACATAACTAATGGGTGCAACAATCTGGCGGTTTTTCAGAAAACCATATTGTTCGATGGAGATATGGGTGTCCAAGAAAGGCTTGAGCCTTACAACAATTACCTTTGATATCAATTTATATAGCAGATTGCACAGGGATATAGGCCTAAAATCTGCAAAGGTTGAGGGCTTATCCTTTTCGGAATCACTGCAAGGAAGGTAGTGTTCAGGGATGGAGGGATACATCCCGAAACCCTAACACCATCCACGGCTGACAAAAGTTCATCACCCAACAAGTCAAAAAAATGCAAATAAAATTCCGCAGGCCATCCATGAGGACCAGGGCTCCTGTCTTTTTTGAAAGAGTGTAGGGCACATTCTACTTCCTTCAAGGTAACCGGTAGGGTGAGACAATGGGCATCAACCTGAGGGATCATCCTGGGATAGAGTTGGACTACCCTAAGTTGTTCCAACAAACATGTTTGTTTGTTATCCCTGAAAATGCTAGCAAACTGGCGTTGTCCCATATCCTTAAGTGCAGCCTCATCTTTAATGCAGAGACCGTCATCATCCAAGATGGACCAGATGGAATTTTGATTCCTTCTTCCAGATGCCAGGGCATGAAAATACTTGGTGTTCGAATCTCCATATAGTGCCCACTTAGCACGACTTTTTAGCTGCCATGTCAAGAGAAAGTGATCCAATATCTTCTTTTTTTTCTGATCAGAGCTGAGTCAGAGACATATGTTCCTCATGTGTAAATATACCAAAGGAGGAGCTAAAGAGGAGGGAACATATGTCCTGATCCATCCTGTGAGATTCATTCTCCAAGAAAGTACCTTTATCCTTAATCCAGACTTTAGAATCCTTCTTAAGGGCCCTAAGCTTGTGTGTAAGAAGGTCCAGATCAGACTCTGGAGAAGAAGGAGCCAAGCTATGCCACCGGTTGGTGACCCAAGATGTGAAGTCCGGGTCCTTTAGCTAGGATCTGTTAAATTTGAATGGATAGTTACAAGATCCCAAGGACCGGTTCCACTCAAAACAAATAGGATAGTGATCAGAGATGTCTGCATGGTGAGTCCACATGCGATGAACAGAAAGGGATGGGATCAGTGAGGAAGATACCAAGAACCTGTCAAGTCTTTTGTTGATCCCCTCGTCCCCGATCCAGCCATTCCTCCATGTGGGACCAGAACAGGGTGGAGCAACATTAGTAAGACCCACCGAATCAAAAAGTAGCTTGAAATGTGATGTAAGGGGGTCCATGACAGCCCGTTTTCCCCAGGTCTCAGAAGCATTCATGGTCAAGTTAAGGTCTCCCCCCAAGATAAAATTAGGTGAGTTGAGAAGACCCCCTCAGAGGACCCTGTAAGGGCCATAGCAGTTGAGAATATCTAACTGTGTATTCATACCTCGAAAATCAGCTTTTACAAGGATACCAACAACTGTTTCAAAGGCATGACATCTGACCATGTGAGGGTTCCAGGCAGGAAGGGCCATAGCAGTTGAGAATATCTAACTGTGTATTCATACCTCGAAAATCAGCTTTTACAAGGATACCAACAACTGTTTCAAAGGCATGACATCTGACCATGTGAGGGTTCCGGGCAGTAAGCAGTCCACCTAATAGGCCAGAAGCACTAATGGCATAGAATTCCCAATTGGGAAGGAGTTTAGAGAAAGCATGTAGAGCAGAGTAAGCACTACACATGGTCTCCTGTAGGAGAATCATATCAGGTCGAATGGAAAGGAAAAGTGAGCGGAGGCCATATTGTTTGGTCTTGCCTCCCAGACCCCTGACATTAAGGGAGAGGATCAGCATTAAGGAACAAAGCAGGGGAGGAGGAGATGCTCTAAGTCCCCGAGGCGATAATCTTCTAGCAGCATCTTTGATGCGGACCGAGAGAGGGATATAAGGGGGAGAGGCAGAGGAGAGATCCTCAATTAGTCCCTTCTTTTCCTTCTTCTTCCTAACAGTGACATTCTCAAATCGGATGGAGTTAAGGTGGAGAGTATACAGGGCAGAAGGTGTAGTTGCAGAGAAAATCGACAAAGACTTATGTAGGGAGGGCTTAGAAAAGGACGAGGAAGATAAAGGACTATGAGGGGAAGGGGGTAAGCGAGGGGAAGTGGTGGCAGTAGGGAGAGGAGGAAAGTTCACAAGGGAAGAGAGTGGAGGCATCAAAGGGTTGATATTGGTTAAAGAAGAAGGACAGAGAGGAGGTTCAGGAGAGGCCTCCAAAGAGGTATCAACAAAAGGGAGAAAAGTAGTGTTCTCCCCAGCGTCTCGATCAAGTGAATTAGTAGAAAGGGCTTGTGGATTCATGGAGACACAGGAAGGTGAACAAAGAACATGGTCTAAAGAACCCACAAAGGAGGAGCCAACAGGTGAGGCCTTCGGAAGGGTCTCCTGAGAGTCCGAGATAGGAGGGCAAGTCACAATAGGGGTCCTAGCCAATTCATCAATCTCCTGAAGCATAGAGTCTGTAACATCACCAAAGAGGGAGAGAGACTGTGTGTAAATACCTTTCGATGAATGCTTCGACGGAATGATTGGATGGCGTGCTACAGCCACAGGGGAGCTATCAAGACTGGAACCAGCAGGAGAATGTAGGAGCTGTGGGCAAGACCACCTGAGATGACAGGTATCACGGCAATAACTGCACCGGAAGGGAACATGGAGATAATCGAGTCTCTGCACCAAGAGACGTTCCTTGCATAATATCTCAACCTCGGCAGGCAACCCAAGTGTGATATCCACACTACTACATTTCGACCAAAAATTCGACGGCCGTATTGTCGGATTTTCGACACTTTCCTGTCACATGTACGACACTAGGAATTTTTTTAGGTTATCCGACATATTTACAATCCGTCGGTAAAGAGACAGTTCAGCTTACCGTCGGTTAAATGTAAATTGTCGGTTATCCGACATCTAATTCATACTAAATTTTAAATATTAAAAAAAATCACCTACGCGACGGCTATCCGACGGATTTTTAAAAAAATCACCTACAGGCCGTCGCTTAAGAGACGGCTGTCCGAGGGATTTTAAAAAAAAATCACCTGCAGACCATCGCTTAAGCGAGGGCTATCGGAGGGATTTAAAAAAAAAATCACCATTACGATGTCTCTCTGATGATCTTCTGTTCGATCCGTTCGTGGTTCGAATCAGAGCAGTAGCTAAGTAGGAAAACATGGAGATCGATCCACACAGTGGCTATTGCAAGGCAAATGGCGTCTTTTACAGCAAGCGAAAGCCCGTAGCGATCCCTCACCAGGATGATCCGCTGGACGTTCCCACCTTCGTCCTGTCGAGACACAACCAGGGAAACCAAACAGCACTTGTGGACGCCATTACCGGAATTCATATCACCTACTCACAGCTCAGGAGCTCGGCAAGGGCAGCTGCAGCTGGATTGCATCAGTTGGGCGTCCGACACGGAGACATTGTATTGATCGTATCTCCTAATTTCCTGCAATTCCCTGCACTTGCAATGGGGATAATGTCAATCGGCGCAGCCTTGAGCACTGCAAATCCGCTTTACACTTCTTCAGAGCTACAGAAACAGATCGAGGATTCGATGCCCGTGCTTGTTTTCACTACTCCCCATCTCCTCCACAAGTTCAATGGGATGAATGTAAGGATTGTTATGGTTGGAGCCCACGAGGAATCTGCCAACTATAATGCCTCTGTGATCTCGTCTTTGTCTAATCTATTAAAATCGGATACGGCTAGAAAACCTCCGACAAAAATCCGTCAGGATTCTATAGCAGTTGTGCTCTATTCATCAGGCACCACGGGCCGGAGCAAAGGGGTCGTATCCACGCACAGAAATCTCATTGCCATGACCTCCATTCTGTGCACTGTGATGGGCTCATGCAAGGACGTGTATCTGTGTTTCATCCCGTTGTTTCATATGTATGGCTTCAATACTTTTGTCTGTGGGCTCATGCAAATAGGGGCAACTGTGGTCATCATGCCCAAATTTACAATGGAGGACATGCTCATGGCCATTCAGAGATACAGAGTAACGCACCTTCCCGCTGTTCCTGCTATTGCCATTCGGCTCTCAAAGTTGCCCGACGTCGAACAGAAATACGATTTGAGTTCTCTAAAGGAAGTTATAACAGGTGGAGCGCCTATCCGACGGATTTTTAAAAAAAAATCACCATTACATGTCAAAATGATGCAAAACATCTCTCTCAACAGTATATTGCTTCCATAATTGGCAGTTCCAGTTTTTACAGGACCATTATTTGAGACCACTGCCTGAAAACTGCTTAAAAACAAATCCACCTTTTCAACATAATGGATATCAACGATAATTGAGAGTAACTCCGTCACCCGACAATATAAAAGAGATGCGATCAATACGAGGATAGTGACAAGGAAAATGCCTAGTCTCCTTATCTAATAATATGATTACCCAATGTGAAACAAGTGAAATTACATATGCTTCTCTTTTTTGGCAGAATAATCAGGGTCCAAATTGGTTTCACTTTCTTGCTCCCTTGCGCACTCATCCAATGCGGCAGCCATATCCATAGTTTTCCTCTTCAAATGTTTCTTGCCAGATCTAAAGATTCAAAAATTAAGGGTCAGAAACCAACAAGCCACAAAGGAAACTTCAATACAAAATACAACAGATAATCAGGAAAAAGGTATAAATTTACACTAATTTAGTTTCAAATTAGTATCCCATTTAACAAAGGAGGAAAAATGCTATATAGCCAATGGATTTGTAACAACAAATACATACTCGGTAATTCTCGGCCTACGAGGGTAAACTTCACGTAGCTTATGTGTTGGCATGTCAAATTCAATTGGTGTTCCTCCAGTAGCAGATTGAGAAACTTGCTTTAATAGATTTCCAACCAAATGTTTTGGAAAGAGCATTACTCGCCTTGCCTTCGAAGGAGATAGCACTACAGGACCACCTGGAGATAAAAGCTGCGGAGGCCTTGAGGGATTTGTAGAGCCTACCTTAGAGGGTTTAGGAAGCAAGTCTGGCCTTGTGGGAGCAGGCATAGAAGAAAAATATCTGCGTGGACAAACAATTCATTCAAGATTTACTCTGATGGTGACAATTATTTCAAAATTTTCAAAAACAATCAGAGGTTAAATATAAAATAAAATAAAAAGATAGGACAAATCTGTGCTCCAATGCTTGCTGTGCAGAAATCCTATTTTTTGGATCCAACGTAAACATCTTTGACAAAAGATCCAAGGCATCTTCACTAGCCATGGGAAATAGGGAACGTAGTGGTGGTGCAGGAACAAACTGGAATTCAACAAACCCTGGAAGAAGGCCCACATCTGGCCACTGTGACTGTCTAGGAGTTCCAAAGGCTGCAAAAATCTTCCCTATCTGGTCAAAATCACCCGAACCCTACAGGTATATGTTTTAAATCAGAAAATGAAGAAACTCAAAATAACGTCAGTAGTTCCACAGGCAGACTTCTTTAAATCAGAAATTAGGCTAGGCGAATGCCACTGTAATTGACACAGGAACCATAAGAGGATGGAAACGAACATAAATCACTGAAACAGAGCCGAAAATGAAAAAAAATGTGCATTTTATGGGTATTTCTACCCTGATCCTAGTAATAAGCAAACATGGAAACTGTTATAACTTGTTCCTTACCCCAAATTGAACATTGTATAATATAAACCAAAATTTTCAATGCAGTTTCTGAAAACCAAGTGCCAAGGCCCATTGATAATGATTTTGACAATGTAGATAGATTTTCTATTACTGAGCTAAATATACAGCTTAAAGAGCAGGGCATATTCATGGTAACTTTTGGAGTGATGGTCAACCTTTTCAGGGAGCCTTAGTAAGAACCAGAATTTATGTCCAGAATCCAGCTTCTTGAATCGAGTTAATTCTGCATGGCTTGAGGAGAGTTATTGGACATAGCGTACATTCTTACCAATGGTTATAATCTGTTGATAGAGGAAATTTTTAAGTACCTGACCCCTCAACCACCTTACAATCCACTTTGAAAAGCCCCCCATGATTGTTTTAGCACAAGCAAGGCAGGCCATTATACCCAAGAAACAAGGGAACCTTAAGTTGTGATTGGTTAGGATGGTTTCCTCTATTATCAGCAGTTGGCAGAACACCCCCCCTGATAGCTTTCACTGGATGACAATTCTGTGTGTTGCTACCTTCATGAGGAATCCATAGCAATGTGGTCCATATTATCTTCATCACCATACCTCAAGTTCAACTCGTGTCCCATATAGGGTTAATGTGAATGTGTTCTTTAGGCCAAAAGCTTGAATCTAATCATCGAAGGTTCAAACACTAAGTTTTTTCTGAGATTCTTCAGTATTCAAGGGCACATGGAGGTTCAACAAAGGGGCAAAGAGCATGCTCTTGAGAGGAGAATTACAATTAACACACAATATCCTTCCCAATGGCTGAAGTCATGGGATTGATAAGAGTCAACCCATTGGCTATAGAGAGTGTGTTTGGTTGGGCCTTTACAGCCGCAACCATCTTAATCCAATATTGGTTGTAGATGAAGTGCAGATTGCACATTTAATTCCTTGACTCTTTGTCTAGTCCAATTTTATCTCTAAATAATTAACATTTTATGGAATGGAAATCCCTATTTCTTTCATTTCAAGCTTTTGAATCAGTGATTTATTTTTTAATTGTCTAACTTTTGCCAAGACTTTCCACAAGGTCGAGTTGACTCTCCATTTTGGATTTACCAAGTCCTTCTTGGAAAAGTATGTGACTTCGCTTGTGCCCAACAAGAGGCCATGGTCTACTTCTCACCATTCCCCAGAATGATTTCTCAAATTACACATAGCCAATATGAAGGTTATTTCTTCTTTAACCAAGTTAGGGCCAATGAGGGTTTACTATGTAGCAAATGTTCTTGGTTGTTGACTGATCATCTGGACATGGATCTTTTTACCTCTCAATTGATCGTTATTATCATAATAGGAATTAACTCATATATAAGCCTCAATTGGAAGCAGCTTCCTAAAGAAGAAAACGCAGTCAAGTTGGAGAGCAAATACTCCAGCAATCCAGTAGCCTAATAATATAAGTAACATCATAGGACTTTATGGTAGGAAAATAATACTAGGAATGAAATGTGAGCCTGGTCCAACCAAGGATAGCATATACAACACAACATGTTGATGAAGATTTAATGTTTTACTTCTGTAATTTTTATGTATATATGTATGTGAGGGCACGACCTATATGATA
>LPNX010647929.1:231921-255493 GCA_001517045.1 Pseudotsuga menziesii | reverse complement strand
AGCAAGGAAAGGTCTGTTGGGCAGCCATACTTTTTTGGTCTCAATGGCAGTGAATAAACATTTAATTAATGGCAATTCTAACTAATGACAAAAGGATTAGATGAAGGGAAAGAATTGTCCTTTTCTACCTTGGGTGAAAAAAAGAAGCCAACAACACCAACTACTCATCTAGTGCAGCAGTTACTCTTAATGCGACCTGCATGCAAAGTTTATGGGATTTTGGGTTTTATTATTTTTATTTCTCCCAGCAGTGGAATCAATTTGGTTTAAGGAGGAGGCATTTCTTTGTATACATCTTACAGAGACTGTTTAGAGGTTAGACAGTTCATTCTCTTGGCAATATTGTAGCAATGGACAGCTCTTTACACTACCATTCACGATATCTAGACCACTACCTCCATTGCAAGTAAGGAAATCCATGGCAGCCATCACATACAAATATAAAATCTCTGTGCTCAATGTAAAGGACTGATCCATCTCTGATCTGCTCTGCCAAAAATGAGGTAAAGCACCCCCCATACAACTGGTGTAAACATGTCACAGGGACAAATATGTAGGATACCATGTGATGGCCTAATGCCTTCGTACAGCAGATGTGTTTGGACTCTGGAGAAGATCTTTGCTCAATGCACTATGCACATATTTCAATATCTGACAGGCCAGTGTTTCAGATGTAGGTAGACTGGATAAAATAGGGTCTAGTCAAAGATATCTGCTAAAACTTTACTCAATGTTTTCTTATGTTTATTGCTTCAAAGGACTCTGCTATGACACATGTTTGCGGGAGAGCTTTGCTCAGTGCACAATAGGTTCTTTTGACCTGCCAGTGTTTCAGATGCAATTAGACTGCTGAGATCCATGAGTCTGTTAAAGACATTTCCTAAAACTTTATATAATGCTGAAATCCTTATGAGGTTTGGTGCTGCTTATTACTTGCCTGAATGGATGGTGTCGTGCGCTGAAAGTGCCATAAAGAAGTGACTTTGGCTATGAAGATGGGCCTTCCGTGGAATTAAAAAGGTTGTTCAAAATGCGTTGGCATTACAGTCATAATCATATCAATGGGCTTATCCAACAAAACATAAATCCACTATGTTGAAGATTCTATATGGATATCTGGATTATTATACAGCAAAAGGTTCTCCTCCTAATTGTTGCATATAGACAGACAAATTCTCAACACTGACTAATGAAACTCATTCGCATGCTATGGCCTCATGCTGTGTGACCTGTACAGCTTCAAGATGTAATTTTTAGATAGCAACTAGGAAAAGATGAAACTTACTAG
Source organism: Pseudotsuga menziesii (assembly GCA_001517045.1). Lineage (NCBI taxonomy): Eukaryota > Viridiplantae > Streptophyta > Pinopsida > Pinales > Pinaceae > Pseudotsuga > Pseudotsuga menziesii. Next base: position 254,205 of record LPNX010647929.1, on the reverse strand, counting down.
CATGAGATGAAATTTTTAGATAGCAACATTGCGACCAAAGATGAAACTTACTAGCATAAGATGAAACTGCATGACATCTTTTATCAACAGCCATATTCGAATGAACACTTAACTTTTACTATTTGAGTGTCTGGAAAGTGAAGTTGTTTCCATCCCCTAAGCTTTTTATCTACTTCCAATCCAGCATATCTAGAAGCCATAAAACCTCGCTGTCGGAGTTCGCAGCATCGCAAAAGTCCACTTCAATGCCAAAGACGTCCATGTTGTCGTCTTGAGCATCCACCAGCAGCAGTGCAAACCAGGCTCTGATCTCTGATACAAACGGATATGAGGGAGAAAATTGCAAATAATCATAAGCAAGGGCCCTGTATGCCGGTCCATCAACATAATCGAAGCCAGATTTATCAATAATGCAAATCCTGGTTGGCTAGGATGTAGTCTACCTTACTAATTCCCCCAACATGAGGGAAACATGTGAAACTGTTGGAGTTAGGAAAGTAGGGGAGACCATTCAAGATCGACAAGTCATGGGATTCCTCAAGATGCAGGAAGTGTTTGTTGTACGTTAAGAGGGGTCCCATGGAATCATTTGAGAACTCGTGCAAACCAAGTTGGCTTGATCTTCCGGAGGCAGAAAGCATCCTCTGACCTATGATGCAGGGGAACCTTTAGGGACTTGGTATGGGCATAGAAGTCCTTGAGAAGGTTGACTTCCCCATTGCAGAGTATTGCATGATATCAGCATACAGGTCCTAGCACTCATCTCTGTTTGAATCTCTATGTGGAACAAACTCTAAAGAGGTAGTTTTCAAAATAAGAAACCACAAAATAAATGCCCTGAGAGATGGGTTATATGTTGCTGACCCTGTCCCACATGAATTTGGCAAATTCATTTGAGGTGACCACTATAGCTCTACCCTAAAGAAAATCCCGATAAAGCCAAGCTACTCTTCCTGAGCCTTGAACACCTTCTAAGCTCAGTGGTTTATAATGCAATATTTGACAAATTTTAATCACCTGACACCGAGAGCATTCTGCATTGCATTCAAGGATCTTGTGTAGGCCTTCTCTAACATGCCACTAAGCTTAATGGCATTTTGTCTATCAAAAGGAACCTGCAGTCTGCAAAATGGGCCTCGAGTAAATCAAACGGACACTGCATTTACATTGTCATAATCTAAAATCCATTTGGGGTAGAGAAAATAGATATGCTCACACATGTCCTTCTACAACCAGGTCTAATATGTGCCTCATGATTGAAAAACTCTGGGGTGCATGCGTGAGTTTAATATTCGAAATGCCAACCATTTGCCTTAATTCCATCCTTCAGCTTTGCAAATCTGAGGTGCATATCACACCTGGGTTGAGAATTCCAGATAACATCCTCGTGCCACACAACTTCAAGGTGCATATCAGACCCAGGTTTAGATGAAAACAATGCATTGATATGCACATACAAAGTATTTATAGATCACGCCCACCCCAGCCCCAACACCTCGCTTCTCTCAGTGCAGTAAGAAATAAGAAACCCACAAGCGATTCCAGGCAATGAACTCCGTATAGATCTATTGATATGTATTGAAAAATCTGAACAGAATATAAAAGCTAGTTGGGTATAAAACCTAGTTTGGCATTTATCAGAAGAGAACAAAGCTCTTATAAGGAAAGATTTAGAGATTCACTTGGTAGTGGCTAGCTCAAAGCAGAGCACAGATTTGCAGACCTTGCTTTGTGAACAAAAACAAGGAATCAAGGTCCCTTTTGTCTGCTATATACAAAATACAGTGCAAAAATTAAAGCACTGCTATAATCCTGAGAGGATTCTTTGGATTGACATACCACACCAAATGTCGATGAATCAAAATGCACATTGCTAAGGCGCCTCAACTCCTCGGCTTTTCTAATGGATGTTTTGTTCTCTGCAAGACCCAACTTCCTGCCCAAAGCTTCCATATCCATCCTTATCCTTCGTTGCTGTCCGCAATGTATTATTAAGGGACTTTGTTTTGAGGAGAAATACCACTTCTCTTCGCGGGTCCATTTCTCATTGTTTGTATTAGTTTTCAGATACAAAATAAAAAAATGGGTAGTGGGTAACTATGGCGGGAAACCATTAATTTCGGATTGGATCCTCGTGATCACCATGGAGCCGTCGCTTAAGCGACGCTTATTAGCTATCCGACGCTTAACCGACGATTATGAGAATAGCCGTCGCTTCACCGACGCTTGTGGCCACATTTACAACAAAAAAAAATGTATCTTTGTGATTTTTGGTAAGTTTAAAAAGAGAAATCCACGCGCCGTCGGATTTTTCCGTCGGATTTTGGATCGAAATGTAGTAGTGCCAGCTCGACCAGAACTCGAGCCACTCGTTTGTCGAAGGCAAGATGGAAATCTTCATCAACAGCCATGAACCGACCAATCGTATTAGCAATACCTTCGAGGATATTCGAATTTCAGAGAGGGAAGGGAAGGTGGGGCAGCAGAACCCAAAGATGTCGTTTCGTCACCCTTTCCCTGAGGGGGTCAAAGTGTGTATGCCAACAACCCAGAACCAGCGACCCTGGACCAACACGCCAAATCCGACCCAGAATAAGGGAGGCATGCTCAGCATCCAGAAATATGAAGACTATCCGGTCGTTGGATAGAAGACTGATAGTGGGAATGTACTTAATGATCGGTTTCCAGTAATTAGAAGCCCAGTCCAGCCAAGCCTTTTTCCCCAATCGACAGTATTCCAGACGCCCGATCAGAGCACGCAAACACAGAGAGGACACCCGGTCCATGAATATGTCGTGCCCCAAAACATAGCGAAACTTACCTTCGTGAGTCTTGATATTTTTTGCATGTCGCTTACGACAAGAGTGTGAAGAGGCAGCTAAGTCTGCCATCCTCAAGGTCAAATCCTGGTGCCCGCAAAGGTAGCCAAACCACTGAGAGTACCGGAACACAGCGCCCCGCCAACCAAAAACAGGTCCCCACAAACTGGCCGAAGATGGTACCCAGATGTGGGTAAACCCAACCAGACAAAGGAGAGGGGTTCAATAGGGTTAACACCGTGCCGACAAGAAACCCAGAAGTTATCCTAAGAGAGAGTACAAGATCCATGACAAGTACCCAGACAAAAGCCCTAGACCCCAACAAGAGCCCAAAAACCCCCAAAACGGTAACAAGCCTGGTCAGAAACCACAGAGAGTACCAGAAACAGCGCCCCACACACCGGTCATAGATGAAACCCTAAAAATGGTAACCCCTAGCCGATAGATAAGAGGGTTCAACGGGGATGACACCGAGCCGGCAGGAATCAACAGCAACAAGAAGAGGGCGTTCTAGAACCACCACTGACCGAGCCAAATCTGCGGGCAATGAGTACCGACAGAATACCAAGAAAAAACAGACAGAACCCAAAAAGTTCGTGAGAAAGCAGGAGTTAACAGAAGTCAACCCGGCTCATGCTGTCAGCAGCGGAGAAACAAGAGAAAACGTCAACGTGAAAAAACCACATGCAAGGTGACAGACCCAGAATAACAAAAAACCCCAAGACGCAGATAGAACCCTCCCCCAAAAAAACCCCAAGGTGACTGGTAGAACGCGAAATCCTTCCCACTTTTTTGTATTGGTTGGTACTAGTCCCCCTAGTAAGGGGATGGACTCCAATAAGTCGCCTGCAATGTGTTGATAAAAACCCAGAAAGAACCTAAAACCATCAAAGCACAGAAACCGTGGAGCAGAGGAAAGATCGAGTTCAGCAAGAAAGATAGAGAGTCCCGTAAAGGAAACAGTAGGGGAGGTCAAGGAAGTCAAGGGTACACGGGAGTACAGAGGTGAGGCCGCCATATTAGAGCCCCCCAAAAGTGCAGAGGGGCCGCGCCATCTTTCGGTCCCATGTAGATGTTCCCAAAAACCTTGCTTCGTTCACTTCCATCGCAGCCACTATTGGTTTACAGTGTTTATGGCAAAATTTCCACGTTAGCATAGTTAGTACAATACAATGAAACACTTAATTGATTAATATCATCCTTCTCCACCCTCTTATCCATTAGAATGATTCAACCATTCATAAAATATTATTAAATGGGTTTTGGATGAGGTCTCAAGACCACTTGTAATCTCCACAAGCAAAACGCCCTTCTTAAAGCATCCATTTATTCTCCATTTGAGGGTTTGACTATGTTGACAATGGCACATGACACATCCTTGTGCAAGAAGATTTTCTTCAATTATATAGAAGACTCCTTGAACAATATGTACGTGAAAAATGGCTTAAAATATGTCAAACACGTGTCGAACAAGGTGTCTCTACCATAAATGACCTCCTCAAAGGACAAATTTACCTCCAAAATATGTGAAACACATGTCGAAAAATGTCTTTACTATTACCCCAAAAGACCTCCTTAAAGGTGAAATATGCCTCCAAGTATGTGGAAGTGCCTTGGTTTGACATATGAATGGGGCTAGGGTTCACATGGTAACTGTCCTAGGCTAGCTTACCTCTATAGTTTGTTGTATGGCTTCCAAGTCAGCCATCTTTTGTCTTGATTAAGCCACGAGCGAAGGATACAAGCATTCTTGGGCCAAAGATCGAACCCAAATGTGTCTTCCAAGTGTTTGCAATTATTTATTTTCGAAGTGGACATACTTCTATGAATTCCATGTTCGACCTTAGGAGCCTCCTAAGTAGAAAAGACGGTCAATGGTTGCTCTATTTTTTGTCTTGATTAAGCCATGAACGAAGGTTACAAGCATTATTGGGTCAAAGATCAAACCCAAATGTGTCTTCCAAGTGTTTGCAATTACTTATTTTGAAGTGGGCATACTTGTGTGAATTTCATGTTCAACCTTAGGAGCCTCCTAAGTAGAAAATATGGTCAATAGTTGCTCTATCTTTTGTCTTGATTAAGCCATGAATGAAGGATACAAACATTCTTGGTCCAAAGATCAAACCCAAATGTGTCTTACAAGTGTTTGCAATTACTTATCTTCGAAGTGGGCATACTTCTGTGAATTTCACGTTTGACCTTAGGAGTCTCCTAAGTAGAAAAGATGGTCAATGGTTCCTCTTGAGGCGTGAAAAGAGAACCATGCACTTTTAGGGTGTAAAAATTGGTTTCATATGGAGATTGTAGTCCCCTACGAGGTGCAAGAGAACTATAGAATCTCTAACAAATGTTAACCTTTTCCTATAATGTAGTTGCAATATGATCAAGACACTGACAATTTTGTAGTGTTCCATAGGGACGCGTCCTACAGGGTTGGGGGTGTGCCCCCACACTCAGTATGCCCCCGGGACAATTGGATTTAGCACATCATTTTTCTCCCCATGAATTTTCCCAAAATATGGTGGGTGTCTCCAAATGTTCCCAATGTGAGTTTCCTCACTCCCACGCTCCCACATCCCCGAAACTTGGGGAACACTGTAATTTTGGGATGGAATGGATCAAAACTTCACATCCCCATCAGCCCATACATAATGTTTCCAATTCAAGTTCTCATCAAAATGCTTAAGAATGGTCATGCCCAATGTATTTCAATTCTGGATCATACAATATTATAATATTGTTTTATTGTTATCATACTGTTTTATAATTGGCATCATCTAAATATTCTTGTAACCGGACAAGTATTTATGCATAATTTCTTAGATGTTTTGTTTCCTATGCTATGGAATATGAATAGATGTGACATATAAAGAAAAGCTGTGTTGCACATTTATTGTGATGGTTTGATGTTTTCTTGTGTGAAAACACTGGCATAGCCAAATTATCAGTAGTTTACCTTTTCTGTATGTTGTTTACAGGGAACCACTCATTACAAACATTATGTGGAGAAATCTCATAGTTCAAGTAATGTATTCACCTGTATTCTTGTAGTGAATAAGAAATCTAATATTGTCCCAAAGCATAATAGTGAATAAGAACTCAAGTATAATCTCTGGTCATATTAGTAATTTTAAGATGCACGGATGGCTCTGTAAACCTGTAGGCTTTCTACCAAGTTGCAGTCCTGCTTATACTTACATTTAAGGAGAATGACATTTTAGATCTAAAAGATGATAAGACAGCCCGTGCAAACAAAGTGTGAAACACTGTAATTTTAATGCCTTCGTCTTTTGCCAAGTAAGTTTGCGCATTCACTTCTTAACAGACCAAGCACCTCCATTCTCCCGGAGAATGGCCTCAGCCCAGGGCTGAGTCCTTAGTCCCGGACTAGCTCAGAAAAATCAACAAATACGCCACCAGGTATTGTTTTGTATTTTGATAGGATGGATATGCAGAGTAGGGATTATGGATATCTGCCATTATTGCACACTGTTATAGAAAATTTTGGCTCAGTTATTTTGTTTAATTCCATTGTAGTTTCAACCCATGAAGCATCTGCTCCACCCGATGTGCCAAATGGGATACTCTGAGCTATGAGATGTTTGTAGCTCAGCGAAACAATTGGGTCCTGGACTGTTGTAGAACTATTCCTAACATTTAATCGACAGTAATATGTGTTGCAGCCCATTCAAAATACAGTATCTCTTACCCAGGAATCACTCCTTCAACAAGTAGCAGGTCGATGACATTTTCTGAGCATTAAGGCCGAGATTTATATGGGGTTTTTGCCGAGGGAGGTTTCTGGTTGAGATAGTGGCTCTGTTATGAACTGTAAGGCATGAAAAAATAACATCCTGTGGCATTCATCAAATCGTGAGACATTCTCCAGGCCGGAAGGAACCAGTAATTGTTTGACAATATGACAGGAAGGAATCAGGATCTCACTGTTTCCTGTACTTGCCCATGTTGTCATTGTAATGAGATTACCATTGGTGAAGCATATATAGTACTTTAGAGGAGCAAAGAGGTCTTTATCTTCTGGGCTGTTGTCTATATTTTGACTGGCTTTTCAAAATTGAGATATAGATGGGGTTTTTATGCTTCTGGGCGATTGAATCCTGCAGCCTCTCTCTAGTGACTTGAAGTTGTGATTCAAGGGTATCTTTAGAGCAGCCTGATGTCCAATGTGTATCTACTGCAGTCTCCTGTGCAGGTTTCAGTTTGATTGAAGGATTGGGGGTGGTCCACTTTTGAGATACATATAGCCCTGTAGTTATAGCCCTCCTTTCTCAGATCGTCCTTCAGTATGGGCTATCATTTTGTAGAAGATTTGATGAGATCGTACAGATTTAGAGGGATGTAGTTAAGGAATATTCAAGGCATTCAAATTAGGGTGATTGCTACACCTGGGCTTCTAACTTCTTTTTCTGATCAGCGCCACAATGAGAAGGTTCTGAAACCAGTCAAGTTTATTTTTATCAAGAATATGCCCCCAGACATTGTTTTGTATTTTGATAGGATGGATATGCAGAGTAGGGATTATGGAGATCTGCATTTATTGCACACTGGTACAGAAAATTTTGGCTCAGATATTTTGTTTAATCCTATTGTTGTCCCAACCCATGCAGCATCTGCTCCACCCGATGGGCCGAGTGGGATCCTCCTCTGAGCTATGAAGCTCAGCGCAACAATGTGGTCCTGGACTGTTACAGAACTATTCCTAACATTTAAATGACAGTAACATGTGCTGCAGCCCATTCAAAATACAGTATCTCTTACCCAGGATTCACTCCTTCAACAGGTAGCAGATCGATGACATTTTCTGAGCATTAAGGTTGAGATTTATATGGGGCTTTTGCTGAGAGAGGTTTCTGGTTGAGATAGTGGCTCTGTTCTGAACAGTAAAGCATGAAAATATAACTTCCTGTGGCTCTGTTCCAGGCTAGAAGGAACCAGTAATTGTTTGACAATATGACAGGAAGGATCTCACTGTTTTGTCCATGCTGCCTTTGTAATGAGATTACCACTGGTGAAACGTAGATGGGATTTTAGAGGAGTAAAGAGGTCTTTATCTTCTGGGCTCTTATCTATATTTGGATTGGGCACTCTGCTCCAGAAATTTTGAAGGATGACCAAAAGTAATTCAAAATTAAAGATCAAGATGTGGCTTTGATGCTTCTCGGCGGTTAAATCCTGTAGCCTCTATCTAGTGCGTTGAATTTGTGATTCAACTCCAGAGCAACGTGATGTCCAATGTGCATCTGCAGCAATCTCCTGTGCAGGTTTCAGTTTGATTGAAGAATTGGGGGTGATCCACATTTGAGATACATGTAAAACCCTGTAGTCATAGCTCTCCTTTCTTAGATCGTGCTTCAGTATGGGCAATCATTTTGTAGAAGATTTGATGAAGATCCTCCAGATTCAGAGGGATGTAGTCAGGGAATAATTCAAGGCATTGAAATCAGGGTGATTGATACACCTAGGCTTCCAACTTCTTTTTTCTGATTAGTGCCACGATGAGAAGGTTATGAAACCAGTCAAGTGTTTTTCTATCAAGAAGACACCCTAGATACTGTTTTGTATATTGATAGGATGGATATGCAGACTCCAGAGCAGGGATTATGGAGATCTGCCATTATTGCACACTGTCGCAGAAAATTTTGGCTCAGCTATTTGGTTTAATCCTATCGTAATCCCAACCCATGCGGGATCTGCTCCACCCAATGGGCCAAATGGGATCGTCTGAGCTATAAGATGTTTGTAGTTCAGGGCAACAATATTGTCCTGGACTGTTGTAGAGCTATTCCTAACATTTAAACAACAGTAACATGTGCTACAACCCATTCAAAATACAGTTTCTCTTACCCAGAAATTACTCTTTCAACAGGAAGGAGATCGATGATATTTTCTGAGCATTAAGTCTGAGATTTATATGGGGCTTTTGCTGAGCGAGGTTTCTTGTTGATATAGTGGCTCTGTTCTGAACAGTAAAGCATGAAAATATAACATCCTATGGCAGTCATCAAATCATGAGGCATTGTCCAGGCTGGAAGGAACCAGCAGTTGTTTGACGGTATGACAGCATGGATCTCACTGTTTTGTACATGTTGCCATTGTAACGAGATTACCACTGGTGAAACAAAGATAGGATGTTAGAGGAGTAAAGAGATCATTATCTTCTGGGCTGTTTTCTATATTTGAATTGGGCACTCTGCTCCAGAAATTTTAAAGGATGACAACAAGTATTTCAAAATTGAAGATCAAGACAGGGTTTTCATGCTTCCAGGTTATTGAATCCTGTAGGCTCTCTCTAGTGTGTTGAATTTGTGATTCAAATTTTAGAGGAGGAAAGGGATCTTTATCTTCTGGTCTGTTATCTATATTTGGATTGGGTACTCTGCTCCAGAAATTTAGGATGACAAAAGGTATTTCAGAATTGAAGATCAAGACACGGTTTTCATGCTTTTGGGCAATTGAATCCTCTAGCCTCTATCTAGTGCGTTGAATTTGTGATTCAAGGGTATCTCCAGAGCAGCCTGATGTCCAATGTGCATCTCTACAGCAATCTCCTGTGCATGTTTTAGTTTGATTGAAAGATTGGGGGTGATCCACATTTGAGACGCCTGTAACCCTGTAGTCATAGCCCTCCTTTCTCAGATCGTGCTTCAGTATGGGCTATCATTTTGTAGAAGATTTGATGAAGATCGTCCAGATTTAGAGGGATGTAGGCAGGGAATAATTCAAGACATTGAAATCAGGGTGATTGATACAGGTGGCCTTCTAACTTCTTTTTCTTATCAGCGCCACAATGAGAAGGTTCTGAAGCCAGTCAATTGTTTCTTTTATCAAGGAGACACCCCCAGATATTGTTCTGTATTTTCATAGGATGGATATGCAGGGTAGGGTTTATAGAGATCTGCCATTATTGCGCACTTTAACAGAAAATTTGGCTCAGCTATTTGGTTTAATGCTATCGCAGTCCCAAGTTCCCAACCCATGCAGCATCTGCTCCACCTGATGGGCCAAATGGGATCCTCTGAGCTATGAGATGTTTGTAGCTCAGCGCAATAATGTGGTTCAGCAGGCTATTCGCCAGGCAGCAAGAGACATGTGACTTATGAATGCTGTATCTCTGGTGGAGAATCATTCTGCTTGCAGAACCAAAAGGGCAGGGCAGAGAGTTTTGCGAAATGGGCAGATGTGGAAGCCTGTGTTACTGCTGCTTTGCTTTTCTTCTAAAATCATGGCTGAAGCAAAACTACTAATGTTGCAAGACAGCACACCTGGTAGTCTATTTCGTTCTCGTCCTAAGGTCTGACCTTTGCGTTTACTCCCATTTTCTCTGCTGCACTTAGACCTCAACTGAAGTTGCCTGAAGAGCAATTGGGAGATGAGGATGCTTTGAGCAAAACTACTAATGTTGCAAGACAGCACACCTGGTAATCTATTTGGTTCTCGTCCTAAGGTCTGACCTTTGCGTTTACTCCCGTTTTCTCTGCTGCACTTGAGACCTCAACTGAAGTTGCCCGAAGAGCAGTTGGGAGATGAGGATGCTTTGGATGAGGACTTGAATGAGGCTTCAGATATAGAAAGATGAATCAGAGTATCTCAGCTCGATAAGTTGAGTAGAGAACAGGTTGAATGAACTCCTTGATTGCACTGTGATATATGCTGCCTTTGGAGGAAAAGGTATTGAACTTGAACTGTGGGAATCTAGAAAGGGTAGCAAATCTAGTAATGACCGCATACCACTGGCCAGTTTATTCAGGGTCGTGAGCAATTGAAACTCTCATGGAATGTGCCATCTAAATACATTGCTGCATCAGAAATAGCCATTTCATTTCTGGCTTCAAAGGCTTATATAATATATTTCACTATCCCATTTGCAATATTAGGGCCGATCTGCATTCCTTTATTAACAGTGTTCCCACATCTGGTTTTCTGGACATGTGATAGTGACTTTAGCTCATTTCTAGCTTATTTTTAATGGTTTGTTTGGTGTTTTATGCGTTGATATTATATTGTTCCAAATTATCTTTATAGAGTAAGAACTTGTATTACTTCATTTGTATTACTTCATTGCACCAAGAGGAGTGAGGTGTTTTACAGCCCAGTGTGGGGAGATGTTGTCACGTTAGGTAAGGTAAAGTAACGTTTCATTACGGAAAATAGAAAGTAATTACAAAATTCATGTTGGCTCATCAAATAATTTTTTATGGAAAGTAATTTTAAAACATCCATGTTGCCCTATAAAATAAAAAATTAAAACTTTAACCAGGATCTATCAAGAAAAAGAGGATTCAAATTTCTTGAATTTAAGATTTAAAAAAAATAGACTTCAAGAAATTGGATCCCTCTTGGTGATTGATAGTTCCGGGTTAAAATGAATCTATGTTGGTTAATATAAGGCACACCTTAATTATCATTATTTGAGTTGGCACCACAAGGGGGCTCCTAGTGATCTCGACATTTATGTTGTAACATGTTTTGTTAACTGACATCGCAAGCAATGTTTCCAGAATTAGAATTAACAATAATCGATAAGGAAAAGGTGTAAAATTAAAAAGTTTTTAATCAGGTGTAAAATTAAAAAAAAATTAATCAGATTGAAAAAAATGGACAAAAACAAAAAATAAATATATACACATATTTTGAATTAAAACAAAGCATTTTTCATTGCTAACCAAATTAGCCATGTCCATATATTGCAAGATATTAATTTATTGAGGTCATGACAGAGGAGTTCAATAATCAGCACCACCAACATCAAGGTACATAGAGAGGTTGATGTGCTTGATTAATTGTCAATCCCTTACCCTCATACATGATAGGATCTAGTGGAAATGTTGCAATTCTGAAATCTTGAAAACAATTTTGAATGGGATCTAAAATTCTACTTTTGCATATGAATTTTGATCAGGATCAAACCACTCTCAAACATCCTGAAAAAATTAATGCAATGTTTAAAATTTTAAGTAAAAGGATAGAAAATGAAAGATAAGTAGAATGTCACTTTCACTTAAGTGTTTATTATTACCATTGCTATTGAGGACCTCTAGCAAGTACACCTCCAACAAGCAAAATAATGATAAAAAACAATTGAAATTGGTCTTTAAACACTTTTTTTGTGGACACAGTTCAAAAATTCAAAGCTTTAAATTACGAGTTAGGAAAAAAGTTTCAAGTGTGACTATAACACCCTAGTTTTGACCCCGTTTGCATTAAATGTATATGATGCATATATTGTAATTAATCATGGTGTGGAGCTAAAGGCAAAAGCCCCACCATCGATTTAGCGTTTTATGTTTCGGCGATTAAAAAAAAATTGTTTCCAATGGTATTTTGTGCTAGCTGGCACATTATAATTTTGGACATCATGTAAATATGCAATTTAATTAAAAACACACAACCAACTATGTCAATGCAACAAATAATGAGATGGGGGAATGATTTCCTAAAGATAAGGGGGTGTGGGGGGGTATTCAAACCTTTAGGCCAAAGGGGAAAAGACAAATGTCAAAGGGAGAACCCATCAAAACTGTCAACTACCTTTCTTGTCTTATTCACCCAATCATTTATTACTGCCAGAAATTGGTTGAGTTGGTTATTGCATGGGATGGGCAAGGTATGGCAGCCCAAATTCGAATTGGGCAGAGCACCCATTTTTGGGAAACGCATTTTGACTCCTTGGGCAAGTAAAAACCCAAAACGTTTGCCCATTCTACCATGCTTTCACGTTTTCATGTTTTCCTCACCATTTTTCTTCACGTTGGGCTCTTGGAGGCAGCTGGAACTTCCTGTGTGGGTATTCATTCACGTTTCTGGTTGTTTCCCTCATTTTCCTCAGGCTGGGAAATCATTTTTGTAATTATCAGTGGCTGGGTTTCCTCCCCCACGATTTTGCTGCATTTTCCCATTATTTTCCAAGATGGAAATCGTTTTTTGGCAATACCAGTGAGTGGGAGAAGAGACCCACGATTTCTTAGGTGTTGTTGAATCCGTTTTTGCCATGTTAGGGCCATAAACGTCCCTGGAAATTGAATTGTTGCTAAAGGATTGTTTTTGTTAAAATTCCATATGCTAAGCTAGATCATCAGCATTTAATTTCAATTTCATAACAAAAGCATATAAACAGGATCACTGAAAGAAACAGTATCACAAGAACAACACAGATTTATCCTGGGAAAACCCTAAAGGGAAAAACCCAGCAAAAGCTTCCTCAATATAGATGCCCCAAAAAGATAAAAGGTAAAACCCAAAAGACTAATCCTCCTTCTTCTCCAACCACAACTCTCTCTCTCTCTCTTATGCGCTACACAAGTGAGTGTGTGTGTCTCAAATGAGAAGCACCTCACCTCTATTTATAGTCTTATGTTCACTTAATAATTAATTCAGTTATGTAGGCTCGAGTAATCCTAATTTAATCTTGTAGGCTTGTGTAACCACAACTGGGGTACTAATGACCCGACTTACAATGGAGGGGACTTCCTCATGACTCTTATTAGTTCTCCCGATTAGAAACATCGGGGTATAAAGAAATACAATTGATTCTCCTGGTAGGAACATCGGGGACCACAAAAAATACATATAGAATATTCTTCGAAGTTACAATATTTCAACACTCCCCCTTAACGAGAAGGGCATTCTACAACAACATCAACAACAACAATAGTAGGAGAGAGAGGACATCATCAACATCATCAAGGTGACACATCTATAAATCATTGGAAGCTTTTCAACATCATATAGTCTTCATCTTTAATCTTCAACAGCATCAACACTTTGGCTGCTCGATCGACAACATCATCATCAGTACTTTGACCTTTTGATCAGTAACATCATTATCAACATTTTGACCTTTCGATCAGCAACATCATCTTTCGATCAACATCACCTTCAACACTTTGACCTTTCGATCAACAACATCATCTTTCGATCAGCAACATCATCATCATCATACTCTGAACTTTTGATCAGCATCATCATCATCATCACACTTTGATCTTTCGACTAGGAACATCATCATCATCACATTCTGATCTTTCGATCAGGAACTTCATCATCATCAGCAACAACTTGCAATCCACAATACGAAGACAAAAGTCTTTGGATCTCTTTTGGAATTAAAGTCTAGGGAGGATGCAATCCCACCACATTCTCGACAACCAAAGTCACCAGATTCGATTACGGGATAATCACTCCCTATCACTTTAGGACTAAGTCCAAGGATGATGCAATCCTACCACGTTCTCGAGTACCAAAGTCACTGGATCCATTCTGAACAAAAGTTCACAGATGATACAATCTTGCTACATTCTCTTTGACTAAAGTCACCGGATCCATTATGAACAAAAGTTCACGGATGATACAATCCTACCACATTCTCGAGTACCGAAATCATCGGATCCATTCTGAACAAAATTTCACGGATGATACAATCCTACCACATTCTCAAGGACTGAAGTCACCTGATCCATTTTGAACAAAAGTTCACAGATGATACAATCCTACCACATTCTTGAGTACCGAAGTCACCAGATCCATTCTGAACAAAAGTTCACGGATGATACAATCCTACCACATTCTCGAGGACCGAAGTCACCGGATCCATTATGAACAAAAGTTTAAGGATGATACAATCCTACTACATTCTTGAGGACCGAAGTCACCGGATCCATTCTGGACAGATATCTCGGGATGATACAATCCCTCTTCATTCTCGAGGACCAAGGTCACTGGGTCACTTTAGGACAAGTGTCCAGGAATGATACAATCCCACTGTAACATCACTGCTCCCCCTTTCGAGGAAGGTCTTTCCGAACAACACCAAGATTGTCACGAAAGTGTTCAAACTTTACCCGAGACAGAGGCTTCGTCAGCACATCAACAACTTGTTCATCAGTACTTACATACTGGAGCTTTATGGCTCCCTTCTTCATCATATCTCGAATGTAAAAATATTGGATTTCTATGTGCTTTGATCTATCATGGAACACTGGGTTCTTTGTCATCTTTATACAACTTTGGTTATCACATATAATCATGGTAGTATCCCATTCCAGGTTGAATAAACCTAACATCAGCTTCCAAAGCTATATGGCTTCACAACTAGCAGAGGAAGCTGCTATATATTCTGCTTCAGTGGTGCTAAAAGCAACACTGGACTATTTCTTGCTAAACCATGAAATCATAGCATATCCCAGACTATAACATCCACCTGATGTGCTTTTCCTGTCTTATACACTTCCAGCCCAATCTGCATCCGTATAGCCATACAATATGTACTCATGGCTTCCATCATAGTATAGACCAAAGTCTATTGTCCATTTCAGATATCTCATTACATGTTTTGCAGCTATTAGGTGAACACGTCTAGGTTGAACTAGATACTGACTCAAGGTGTTCACAACAAAACAAATGTCTGGTCTGGTATTTGTTAGATACTTCAATGACCCAATAAACTGTCTGTATTGAGTCACATCCACTAACTCTGATGAGTCATCAGTTAACAACTTCAGGTTGGAATCCATGGGTGTGGCCATGGCTTTGCATTCCAACATATTGAATCTTTTCAATATCTCTACAGCATACTTTCCCTGGTTGAGAAAGATTCCTTCTGAACTTTGCCATACTTCCAGACCTAGGAAGTAATGCATTAATTCAATGTCTTTCATCTCAAATTCTTTAGCGAGTTTCTTTTTTCTTTCCATCATCTGTTTCTCATTCCCTATCAGAAATAAATCATCCACATATAGTAATAGTATGACAGGTTCATCTTCGATAACCTTGAGGTAAAGGTTAGGATTGAATTTACTCTTGGTAAAGCCCATGCTCGTCAGGAAAGTATCTATCCTTCCATACCAAGCTCGGGGAGCTTGCTTCAGGCCATACAGGGCCTTCTTCAACTTGCATACGTGAGTACGCCTATCTTCAACGTCAAATCCTTGTGGTTGTTCTATGTATACTTCTTCTTCAATCACACCGTTCAGGAAGGCTGTCTTCACATCCATCTAGTGTAAGTCCCACTTCATCATGGATGCAAGTTCCATGATAGCTCTAATTGAAGTATATCGTGCTACAGGTACAAAAGTCTCTTCATAATCAATTCCCTCTTTATGAGAGAAACCTCTGGCCACAAATATTGCTTTATACTTCTCGATACTTCTGTCAGCTGCATGTTTTATCTTGTAGATCCATTTGGAGGATACTACACTCTTTCCTTCTGGTTTGGGAACTATATCCCATACATCATTATTCATTATTGACTAGTATTCTTCAGTCATTGCTTCTACCCATTCTTTCTTTTGTACCGCTTCCTTGTAATTTGTAGGTTCTTGATCTACAAGATCACACATCAAGGCTACATAGTTGGAGAAAGTCTTAGGCTTCTTACTTACCCTTGTGGAGCCTTCAAGAGTTCCATATCTTTCTACTTCTTCTATAATCTCTCTTGCCCAAGCAGGCTTTCTCTTTCGTGACATCTCCATCGTAGGAGGTTCTTGTGGTTCTTTCATGTCATGCTCTTCAGGAGTTTCATCTTCAGGGAGACATGTAGTTTCTTCATTTTTGGGAGGTGCCTCTTCCTCATACACTTCTTCATGTTGGCACTTCGTGGATCTCTTGAGGGTTGCTTCTTCATCGAATGTCACATCTCGACTGATTTCCATGTGATGGAATCCAAGAATGTAAATTCTGAATGCCTTGGATACTTCACAGTATCCAACAAATATCCCCTTCTTTCTGCAAGGATCCAACTTGGTTCTATTCTCTTTCGGTATATGAACGTAAACTGGACAGCCAAATATTTTGAGGTAGGCTTACCTCAGGCTTCTTTTCCGTGAATATCTCTTCTGGAGTCTTGAATATTCCAAGAGCACTGTGATATATTCTATTCTGTACATATACAGCATTTCTGGCTGCTTCTCGCCCATAGATGCATTGGAATATCTTGATCATATATCATTGTCTTCATTGCTTCCATGATAGTCCTGTTCTTTCTTTTGCAACGCCATTTTGTTGAGGATTGTAGGGAGTAGTTAGTTCCCTCTTGATTCCAGCATCTTTGCAAAAGGCTTCAAACTCTTTTAAGGTGTATTCTTCGCCATTGTCTGATCGGAGTGTCTTGATTCTTTTGTCTGAGAGATTCTCTATCAAGGCTTTGAATTCCTTGAACTTCTCAAACACTTCGCTCTTTGCTTTCAAGAAATATATCCATGTCTTTCTTGAATAATCATCAATAAATGTAATGTAATATTCAAAACCACTTAAAGAAGTGGAGGACATTGGACCACACACATCTAAATGAATCAATTCTAATGTACCTTTTGTTTTTGTTTCGCTCTTTGGAAATGGATTCTTGATATTCTTTCCTTTCACACATCCTTTGCAAATTCCTTGATGTTTGATCTTCATGTCTGGTAATCCCGTCACTACTTTGTTCACATGAGGTAGTGCCTTGTAATTGATGTGAGCAAGCCTTCTATGCCATAGTTCACTAGGATCACTGGACTCATGAACAAAGGATGTTTCTGAGTGCTCCTTGAGTTTATATAGGCCTCCTTCTTCTTCACCAATAACAACTGTGTTACGAAGAAAACTTCCTATGGCTTGGGGTACCACAACAGATAGAGTAACCGCATAAATCAATCATTTCCCATATGCAAGAGAAACCAAACATCTAACACTAAGGATCTCGAAACATACCTTATTTCGGATGGTTGATGTAGATCCTCGTTGAGCTTTTCCACTCTTGTTGGTATTAGCAATTTGCTCTCTCAACATTCAGTAAACAAGACAAGCATGCTATATAATGGTGTTAGACCTACTCTAGCATATATAATCAATAATATATAAGCATTTAAAAGCATCCATGGATTCAATATTCATTTAAATACACATTATTGAACAGGAAAATATATTTCTATTAATATAAATCAGAGATTACAATAGTGACAACCTCTATCGGCACGTCTGCGAATCGGAGAAATTGAGTCCTTCCACTACAACAAATCCTGGAATTAGCGTCCCATTTAGCGTCCTTTTTTAGTGTAATCTTTTTTTACATTGAGTGGTGAAACTAAACGCTAAATGGGACGCGTCATGGTCAAGACTTAAAGAGTCTCAAAAGACATCTTTTTTTGCTTCCTAGATATCATCCTTTATGACGTCCAAAATAACATCTATTTTTTTGCTTCCAGAATAGCATCCAACTTTACTTCCTAAACAACATCGAGGTTTGCTTCCTAAATAACGTCCTATTTTGCTTCCTATAGAGTGTCTGATTTTGATTATTAAATGACATCCACGTTAGCGTCATATTTGCATCATTAATAGCACCATGTTAGCATCCAAAGTAGCATCCAATATTGCATCTATTTTTGCTACCACTTTAGGATCCCATTTTACACCATGTTTTACCTCCAAATATGTGTCAATTTTCGCTTCCAAATTTGCACCAATTTTTGCTTCCTTTTTTGCATCGTGTTTTGCTACCAAAATGACACCAAATATTTCTTCTATTGTTGCACCATATTTTGCTTCCTATGTAGCGCCATGTTTTGCATCCAAAGTAACATCTTAGTTTTCTACCATATCAACACCATGTTTGGCTTCATCATTAGCGCCACATGTTGCATCCTTTTTAATGCCTAGTTTTGCGTCTTATTTTGCTACCATATAAACGCCATGTTTTGCTTCATCATTAGTGCCACGTGTTGCATCTTCTTTAATGCCTAGTTTCGCATCTCTCATTTTTTTGTCACTAATTTAGTCATTTTTAGTTATTTTATATACGAATTTTGGTAATTTTGTTTGGTCACTTATTTCTTATTTTTTGGTTAATAATTTAGTTGTTTTTAACCGATATTATAATAGCATTAGGGCATGGAGGAATCAAACCACCAACCTCCTTCTTGTAAGGCAGACGCTCTTCCATTGAGCTAGCACCCTTTAAGAATTTGGGAACCTAACTTACAAAGTTCTCTATAATGGTAAAAAAGATCAATACACAACTTTTGAGTATATAATGGTCGACAAAGAATGATAGATTGTATAAGTTCACAATATATGATCAAGTAGGTTATAAAATCCATAAAGAATTTCTAGGTATTTTGAACAAAGCTCAAGAAAATGGCTTAATAGGATTGCAAAAATCACTACTCCCTAGCAATCGTAAGTGTACCACTATATGAGACCTATCAACAACAATTATCTTAGTGTGGATGCCAAGGATATAGTAGATAAGCATGATCATCCAAGAGCCAAATTATAAGTGGAGCAAAAAGGAGAATCAAAAGAGGATGATCAACCCAATAGTTGGTGCTTCACATGGATCCTATCCACCATGGGATGAGCAAAGTTCCTTCTTCCATCAATCTAATGAGTATCCACAAGGACAAATGGTTAGGATATATTATGATTCCAATTCATAATGTTTATTCGTTTCCTAAGGTGATGTTGTAGTACTTGCACTGGGATATCTACATGATCCCTAACCACATTGGATATAAGCATATTCATGGGTCCATATAGTATAGGATGAGGCTGTCTTTTAATATTTTTCTTTGGAAAGCCATGTATGATTTGAAACAATGGGAGAAGGAATAAAATTAGATATACTTAACAAAATACAATCATGACAGGGCATCGGACTCTACTCTATAGTCATTGTGCAGATGTCGAAAATGGGTATAACTGCCTAAGGAATATGAACAACATCCATTTAAATATAAATGTAAAACCTTCCATGGCATATGAATACTCAATGGCGGTGAGCTTACTGTTTCTAACATAAAGAAAAAAAGAAGCCAAAAATGGAAGCTCCAGGGGGATACACATAAATGCATACAAACTTGTCCCTTTCAGGAATAGTCCTTTCACCGAGTCGATGAGGCCTTCGGCGAGAGTAGTCTAGATATTGTGTACGATAATGTTAAGCATAAGAGTAATGCTTGTTGAATCCATGACCTCTTCTCTCACATTTAGGTGTGCCCTTTGGGCTAGGACTTCTTTGAGCAGTCTAACTTTGATTAGAAAGGGGAAGTGTACTCTTATGAAAAAAAGGACTAGGTACTAGTAATTACTAGAGAGTAGCTAATTATAGACTATAATAATGGCCATACGTAGGAAATTTTCTGTTGGGATAGCTCCCATATCCTTGGTGGTTCAAGAAGTTGCCTATGTTCAATGGAAAATGGGAAATATTCCACATGATACATAGCGTATTCTAGAGTGTTAAGGGGTGGGAATTAGGTGTTTCCAGAGTGTTTAGTGGTGGGAATTGTGTGGCATCATGACTAAGAAATTTTATTTCTAGAATATAAATGCATGCCCCCTTGTATGAATTATCTTGTACTCTTTTAAAAGACAACGTAGCATTGCAATATGAATCCAGTTGATGGTTTCCATATGATAAATTTAGAATTTTAATGTTAGTGAAAATTTTGGAATGCCCTGAGATCATTGATCTTGGTCATTGTTGTTTCGTCGAAAAATTTCATGTAGCCTCTTTTAGATTTTATGTGGAAGGACTTACATTTGTATCTGGTTTTTTCTTATGTGGAAGGAATCATAATTGAATCTTGCGCTATAGAGCAACTATATTTCAAGGGAAAGCGAACATATCCTTACTCCTATCCTATAAATAGTTGCTAGAGGCATTGTATTAGAAAATCCACAGTGACATTTTTATCACATTGGGTTAATTATTTGATCAATACTTCTCGTGTTGCATCTTTGGAATTTTTTTTTCATTATTAGAAGAATGCTAATAAAATATTCCGAAGAATCAAGGTATGGCTACAATACATAGTAAAAGTCGGCTCCCAAGGAACAAGTGCCACAAAGCAAGATTTGAACCTGGGTGAGGAGGATAACAACGGTCCTTCCAATTGCCTGATCTACAATCACTTGACAACAACAAAAACAAAAAATTGTGGTTCACCGTAATTACATTCACCCAAAATTATGACAACACCTGCTATTATGGAGTATCAAGGTAGGACCATAATTATTACATATTCCACTCAATCATTACAGAGAAAAATAGATCTAAAATAATTAAGCAACATAGGTAAGGGGGAATAAAACAAGTATAAACACGACTTCGAACAATAATAATACTACTTATTACAGCCGCATCTTAGAAATATTTTGTATAAATGTTTAACTAGGTATGTATGTGTCCCGACACCATTTCCTTTACAGTTTCTTCTTCAAATTATATATGTATATTTCCCCATCATTCTCCTCTAACTATTCCTTTTTTTGTTACAAATTGTTAAGGAGTAATTTAAGGGTTTTGCAGTTGTGGTTTATAGAATGATCTCCTCTCTTTCAGGTAAACCTTGTCATCTACAAGGAGTGTAAATCTTCCCTGGTCATTGATTTAAGCTCAGGGAGTGTGAAATATTTCCTCCACCAAATTCTAGGTGTTTATTTTGACCTTATGAGAAATGTGTAATTGTAGTACTTGTCACCTGTATCTAAGTTTTAGTTAAAAGATTACCATTTCTAATGTAATTTATTTTAGTTTTGAGGCTTATAAACCCGATAATGTAGTCATTGGTTGACCAAAATATACTCCTTAAGTTATCGGCCATGAGGTCCGAATTGCAATTTTGTAAACCATAACTTGATTGTCAATTTTATTTATTGTTTAACTTAACCTTCTTGGTTTAAGGCAAGATAGCTCCCACATCTCAGGAACTCCTGACGAACTGATTGAGTGTTTAATGTTTCTTTCCCTTTATTGTTTAATGGAATATGGATTGTATCCTGTGACGCAGAGTTGTTTTTTGAATGTTTATAAGAAGACTGATTCCCTACCAATCTATGGGACCTTTGTATTTCTTTTAAATATTACTTAAATATAAATATTGTTTGCATGGCAAGTTGTTACAGGTTTATGATTGTATAAAACCTATCTCGACAACTTGTAAAGAAGAAAACCCGATTATTCTTTCCCAGTTGTGGTCTGTCATTAAACCAGTTTAATATATATATACTTGCAAATATGTAATCTTATGGAAATATTAGGAATGAGTTTTATAGGCTAAGAATAACACCTACCAGGTTGTAACTACGAATCAAATATGTGATGAATTTTATCTCCAATCTAATTGCTTCGTGCACATCATTCTTATGTCCATAAAAAATTCTAACCCTTTTCATGGAAGTCTAGTCATTATCGTATCGTGATCCTTTTCAATTGTTTGATGAAACGACTCAGTTCTTGTTTTTATTTTACTCTATGTACAAGGAATGGTTACGATTATAACTATCTACCTTTTGTAAGTTTTTGATATAAAACGTAATGTTCGTTAGTTCAATAGCATCTGTGTTTAAGGTTTGAGTTGGATTCCATATCATGTGGAGTTTTCATTATTACCCTTGGAAGAAAAATCCCACACAAACCAACTACGGAAGAAGGAACCTGATAGTTCCTCGAATGTTGGGGTTCTTAATC